>NW_004624750.1:8949590-8983707 GCF_000247695.1 Heterocephalus glaber | reverse complement strand
AGAAAGGAAAGAAAAAAGAAAGAAAGAAAGATAGAAAGAAGGAAAGAAAGAAAGAAAGAAAGAAAGAAAGAAAGAAAGAAAGAAAGAAAGAAAAGGTGATACCTACCATGTCCCTTCCATTGGCCTTTTGGACTGCAGAAGACAGACCTTGGGAAATAACAGTGGATCAGAAATGTAATCAAGTGGTGACTCCAATTGCAGCTGGTTTTCCAGATGTGTTTCCAGGAAAAATCAACACATTCCCTGGCCCCTGGAATGCAGCTACAGCAGATGAATGGTTTCTTTTCTTTATCAAGAAAAGACCTTCAGAAACAGTATGCATTCACCTAGTAGAGCCGGCCAAACATCTTCACTGTCTCATGTCAGGGCTATAAAAAAAACCCTCCAGCCCCATATCATAGTCCTGGGGACCTTGACCACCTCTCTCTGGTGACTCATCCAGTGGTGTGGGGCATGTTGATTTGTCCCTTTCCAGGAGAAGGTCAAGCTGCTGTATCCAGCACCTCCTACTCCTAAGAAAGTGACCCATTGTTTATTTGATATGAATACATTTGTGCAAATAATCACCAAGCTTTTCCTTGTCTTCCCCTCTTACCATTCTCTTAGCATTGAAGATAAGTCATGTTACTAGTATTTAATTTTATATCTGGGTATTTATGTCATAGGCTATAAAAGGTGTGATTTATCAGGAATGAACATCACTCAAAGGTGGATAAAAAGATTTTGGAGTCTCTTTTGGGGAGAGGGTTTGCGTGTTTACAATTGTACAAGGGATAGCTGCATCATGTTAGGTGGTACTCTAATCTTGCTATTTAGTCTTCATTTAGAAATTAAATCTATTTATTTGTTTCTTTTTTTTTTTTTTTTTGGTACCAGGGATCGAACTCGGATCCTTGAGCTTTCCAGGCAGGCGGTGGAACCACTGAGCTAAAGCCCGGCCCCTTAAATCTATTTAAAGAGGTACGCATGGATGCCAAGTTAACAAAGGACAGCTGTGGTGCTTTTTTTATTGCACCAATTTAGCTGATCTGAACTATATTTCCCAGAATTCCCTTCCCTGCTTGGTTTTGCATTGGAGTTATCCACAAGAGAAATTTGTACAGTGCTGGGAAAGCAGAAGTCTTCACCCTCTGAAGGTGACCTTGTTGTGAAGGGCCTGGTCCTACAGCTCCTTCAGCTACCCTTGTGTCTCTATCCCCTTCTCTGGGTCTTGGGACAGATGTACCTGTAGCACCGTTGTGAAGGGCACCAGTGGCTCTAGCAGAAAAATTTGCAATAAACTATACTATCTGGTGCCCGTAAGGGAATAAGAGTACAAGTAATTACCATATATGGAAATTACTCAAGTGTAAACCTTCAATGACCTCCTCTATGTACATAAGATCAAGTTCCTCAGTCTGGTGTGTGTGGGGCTCTGGACAATCAGGTGTTTGTGAACTTTCTCACCTTCTCTTCCTGCACCCTCTACTCCTGAATTGTTCCTGGGACTTTTGCTAAGCCAGAAGTATGGGCAGGGTAGGGCGGAAGGCAGCATGACGGTGTTGCTAGAAGAGCTCCGTGATGCTATGGCCTCAGAGCTTTTCTTTGCCAGTGGACAATGCGTGCCTGTGATCTAACACCATCTTCTCACACCAGTCCTCATCACACTCACACTTCTAAATGTCCAAATCTCACCTGGCTATCAGGACTGAGGACAGGTTACGGCCACCTTCATGCACGGATGGAACCACAGAACTATTTGGCGGTAGAGCCTGGCTGAAAAGCACTCCCTACGCTTGGGGAAATGAACTCTTTTAAGATTCCTCTGAGAGCCTGGTGGATTAGCACATGAAAACTGAATCTGTGTCACCTTGAGTATATTGTCTTCCTCATTCTTATGACTGTATGTTGTAGTAGGCCTTAGTTAAAGACCCTTTGCCTTTGTGTACCCCAGCTATAATTTTAGGTTATAGTCTCCATTTTTTTTTTTTGGTACCGGGGATCGAGCTCAGTCCTTCCACTTTTGAGGCAGGCGGTGGAACCAGGGAGCTAAATCCATAATCTCCATTTTTGAAGCAGTTTAAATGGGAGAATTTAAAATCTTGTCTGTATTATAATAATAGTGTTTTTCCCCCCCAGTGATGGAAATTGAATGCATGGCCTTGCACACCACTGAGCTATGTCCCCAGACCCCTAGCTAAGTTTTTATAGAGCGTTTTTTTGTAGACTGTTGTGATTTTTTTGGGGGTACCAGGGATCAAACTCAGGACCTTGTGCTTGCAAGACAAGTGCAGTGCCATTGAGCTAAATCCCCAGCCCTCAGACTGTTGCAATTTATTTCACTGAGCTCTCATAAATTCTGCAAGGTAGGTATTACTTCCAGCATCAGCTATGTAATTTGCAGGGCCTAGTACAAAATGAAAAACTCAGAGGGGCCAAGGATTTAGCTCAGTGCGGCTGTACCTGCCTCGCAAGGGCAAGGTTCTGAGTTTGACACCTGGTACCAAAAAAGAGAAAAAAAAAGAAAGAAGGAGAGTCCCTTGTTTGTAAATGCATTACGAACTTAAAACTGACAGAGCAGAGTATTAAATCAAGTGTCAGACTGGGTAACTGAACAGGTAGTAAGCCCAGGAGGGCAGCTCTGCCACCATCTTCCATTTAAGAAACAAGGGGTCGGGATAAGTGGCACCACGCCTGCCTGGCAAGCGCAAGGTCCTGAGTTCAATCACTGGTATCGAAAGCAAAAATAAAATCCCAATAATACTTAAGAAACAGGTTCCAGCCGGGTGTGGTGGTACACCCCTGTAATTCCAGCACTCTGGGAGGCTGAAACAGGAGAACTGCAAGTTTGAGCCCAGCCTGGGTAATTTAGCGAGAACTTGTCTCAAAGTAAAAAATAAAACAGGGCTGTGGATATAGCTCAGTGTGAACCCAGGGCTGGATTCAATCCCATTGGAAAGAGAGACGGGGGTGGGGGTGGGAAGAGGAGAAAAGGGAAGAGAGAAAAAAGAGGAAACAAACCCCCCTGATCACTTTATGAAGATCTGGGAAGAAGTTGAGAGCAAAAATCCTAATAGGTTGATGTAAAGTAATGATTCTGTTTTAAAGGAAACAATAGTTTATTTTGAACCAAATATGAATGACTGTGGCCTGGGAACATAGATTTAAATTACTGCGAATGATATATTCCACCAGGAAACTTTTATAGCCAAAGAACAAAAGAAGTTTATAAATCAAAACCTTTACTCATTACACTGGGAGGAACATGAGGTAGTGAGCCACAGCTAAGTGTGGAAATCTCTAAGGTTTCAGATGTTATAGCATTCTTAGCCTTAGGGTAGGTGGATGTTAGAGGCCTGTTAAACTCAGTGTACACTTCAGGAGTTTTACCTAGTACACACAAGGACATCGGGTCAGACACAGAGGTTGGTAGTAAATGGCTATTAAAAGGGACTAAGCCCAAAATAATTTTGGCTCTGTGTGCCATCTCATCGCTCCACAATCAAGATGTTCTAGTCAGCCAGAACAGTCTGCAGACTCATTAGTATAGATGTGGCTCCTTCATAGGACTTCAGTTCATACATTTTTGACCTCTACTAAATTCTCCTAACCAAACTAGGCCCTTCCCTGTTGAAATGAGTATAGTGATTATCCAAATTTATTAAGCAAGTGCATGTATGCGCGCACACACACACGTTTGCACATGCTGTGGGTTCCTCTCACTCTAGTGCAGTCCTGTGCCCCAGGTGTTAAGCATTTATTAAATATTTTAATATACTGTGTAGACTATTTCGAAGAAACAGCCTGCTGTTTTAAGAGTTCTTGTTGCACATTTCCTCTCATTCTCAAGTCTGGTGAAAAATGCAGACATGCCTATGTTCAACATCAGTGGATGAAACTTTTAAAAAATTGCTATAATGGGAGAAGTTGTGATATAAAATACTGCAATGATGTCTTAACCGCAGCACCTAAATAACGTATCATGCAAACATTGGTGTTATGATTATTAGACACTGGGAATCACTTAAATGTAAAGAACTAACTGAAGACCTGCGTCAAGAGACACTTGAAGGTGACAGGACAAAAAGACTAGGTCACGAGACCTTGAAAGCCTCAACTTCACGGCCCGGGCGCGCGCCTGCGCAGAGCTAATCCTCCTGCGTACTAGCTGGGCCGGAAGGGTGCGGGTGCGAGGGGGCGGGAATAGGGTTGCTAGGAGAACGCGATGACGCTCGGCCTCCACGCTCCTTTCCACCAATAAAAGACGCGCGCCGTGATGACGCGCTGCGGGTGTCACGCTGACGACGTGCGAAGGACAGATCTGAGGGCCTGGAGGACGTTCGGCCTCTGTGAGCCGCAGCCTGTCGGAAGGAGCGGTCGGGTGTTCGCCATCTTAGCGAGTGAGTGTGGCCCGGCCTACTCGTGGTGGGTGCGGGGCGCAGAACCTGAGCCCCTAAGGGACCGCTGTCTGGCTGTAGGCCTGGCGGGGCGCGGCCTCCCCTGGGGAGCCGCGGTGACCTCAGGGGCGCGGAGGCGGGGAGGAAGAGGCCCCTCTTGCGGTGCCGGGGCGCCGGTGACATTGAGGGGCCCTTGCCTTTCCTCTCACCGCTGCTTCCCTTCTCCTAGGAAGATGTTCTCGTCCGTGGCGCACCTGGCGCGGGCGAACCCCTTCAACGCGCCGCACCTGCAGCTGGTGCACGATGGCCTCGCGGGCCCCAGCAGCAGCCCGGCCGGGCCCCCGAGCGCCCCGCGCCGCCCCCGCAGGCTGGCCGCCGCCGCCGTGGAAGGTGAGGTCGGGCCCGGGCTTGCGGCTTCCGGCCGGGCCTGGAGGACAGGGCGCCCTGCTGCCGCCCCGGGTGCCAGCCCTTCCGCGCGGGGCCGGCGTCTGGTCCCGGCCCCAGCGTCCCTCCGTGACCTCCACGTCCCGAGGGAGTGCAGTCGGAGAGGCCGGGAGTGGTGGCTTATCTGCCCTGAGCCCGCGTGGTCACCAGACTGCTGGGTTACGTCTCCTCCCTCGCCCTGCTGTACCCCGAGTTTCACACTGCTACTGCAAGGTAGTAACGAGTAGGTGCAGTGTAACTCACCTGTCTTTCCCCCTAATTGTACGTGAGATAGCGGGCTTTCTCCTTTTAATGCTCCTGGTGGAGGAGGTGACTGGTGACCCCGGCCGGACTGCAGAAAGGAGAGAGTTGGTGGGCATCCCTTTGGGCTTATCTCTTGGACCCAGTGCTGACTTAACTGTGTGTGTTTTAAATCTCAGTGGAGGTAAATGCAGAAAAATGTGAAAAACGAGTTGTAGAATTCGTGAGAATATATGTACATTGAGTCTGTAAAATGGAAAGTTTTTCTCCCCAGTCATTCTTGTGCTTGTTACGTCTTTGGTGTGGGTTAAGGTCTTTACACCATCATTCTGTTTCAGTTAGGCTTACATCATTTTCTTGTTTTGTTTTGTTTTGGTACCGGGGATCGAACTTGGGTCCTTGCGCTTTCGAGGCAGGCAGCGAACCACTGAGCTAAATCCCCGGCCCAGGCTAACATTTATATATTGAATATATTTCACTTCAGGAATTTCTGTGTTTGTAGTTTTGCACAAGTTCTAAAGTGGGGATAGTACTGTATTTGGTTAGTGGCTGCAGTAAATTTAGAAGTTGCCAAGTTTTTTAGATGTCAAGTGCTCTGAAGCATCCTTTTTATCACCTGTTACTAATTTAATGTTTGATTTTATTTGGAAAAAGACAATTTTTGAAAAATTGATATGGTAAAATGAGACAGTATCTCCCAAATGTAAAACTATTTCCAAACGATCTGGTATTGACAGAGGCTTTCTTCTAATTCAAACTTGTTTGGGAAATCATCTTACCGCTTGCCAATGGTAGTAGCCAGGGCCGTTCACCTGTGATGATACTATTTCACAGAGAAACACACTTTTCTTTCATTCCCATGACATTTGTCATCTCTGAAGAGATACTTACTTGCTTTTTTTTTTTCAATCGAACAGAGCAGTATAGCTGTGACTATGGATCTGGCAGATTCTTTATCCTTTGTGGACTTGGAGGAATTATTAGCTGTGGCACAACCCATACAGCAGTGGTTCCTCTAGATCTGGTTAAATGCAGAATGCAGGTTTGTTTTGCATGCTGGACTAAAGCATATTGTTGAAGCATGGCTCTTAAAGTTGTAAGATGTAGACAACTACTAACAAGCTGTGTGGAAACCTAACTGTCCAGGAGGTAAGTTGATGACCAGTAACATGAGTTTTATATTAAAATGCATGGTGTGTCTTGTCTTATTACAGAGTACAGTTGTGAATATGGCTCCATGAAGTTTTATGCACTATGTGGCTTTGGTGGGGTCTTAAGTTGTGGGCTGACACATACTGCTGTGGTTCCCTTGGATTTAGTGAAATGCCGTATGCAGGTTTGTATCGAGATGATGTTGAATGTATTAAGTCCAGGAAATGTCTCATTTGTAAAAGTATGGGTAAATTATTTGCTTTCAGACTCTGGGTGTAAATTGTTGTTTGCTGCTACTGTTCAATTCTGGCTAGAGTTCCTCTTTGTGGACTACTACTACTATTTCTTTATGCTCCGAATAATCATTTTATAAGCAGTTAACATGTCAGGGCTGGGTAATCAGCTTGTGTATTATGTGAAGTAAGTTAATGTCCTTATATATTGATAAGACAACAAATAGCACATGTAGATTACTTTAAAATGTTCTTCATAGCTTAGTATGAAAATTTTATGGGCATAGCTCTTACATACTTAGTAAAAATTACCTTATTTGAATATTTTAATCAGAATTACTGAAACAAAAGTAAAAAATTTACTTATCCAAACAGGATTAGATGCCTTCTTACCTAAAAGAGAGGAAGGTGATATATATCAGTCCTTCTAGTACTGGCAGAAATAGTGAGATAAACCCCTTGTCCCAGTATTTAAAATGAATATGAAATATACCCTTGTTAGGTTTTACTAGGCGTATCTCCGGAAGTGAATTTAAGTTAGAAGACAGGCTTACTTATTTGTTGTTTGTTTTGTGGTGGCACTGGACATTGAATTTGACCTTCACACTGAGCTACATCTGCAGCCTTGTTTTAGTTTTTTGAGACAGAGTCTTGCTAACCTTGGACTTCAGATCCTTTAGACTCCCAGTGTGTTGGGATTATAGCTACGCACCACTACACTGAGCTGAAGGATTTCTTGTTGCATTGATGCTATCTTTTAAAATTATAATTAGACTGTCCATTAGTCAGAAAAATCTACTTAATGGGCTAGTATATATCAGGAATACAGACTTACCTGTTATTTAGAGAGTAGCTTTAAAATTAGTTTTAAATGTTGTGGGAGTTAGGTGGTGAGAAATTTGAGTTTTTTTGTATTTTTGTTTAATTTTACTTTTAACCGTCTCTAAGAGGTTAAAAATGACTCAAAACTAGATTTTTTTTTTTGGTACCAGGGATCAAACTCTGGTCCTTGCGCTTTGGCAGCAGGTGGCGAAACCACTGTGCTAAATCCCCGGCCCCACAAAACTAGATTTTAATGTTCAAAAAATTTATTTATCCATTTATAAAAATAATTGTAGATACCAAGCTGGTATTAGGTCACGAACTTATATTTACCTTTGTGTAGTTTACTGAAACTTACTTTAAATCTCTGATGAATTTAATCAATGTTTTTCTTCCTGTTTTCATTAAAGGTGGACCCCCAAAAGTATAAGGGCATATTTAATGGATTCTCAGTAACACTTAAAGAAGATGGTGTTCGTGGTTTGGCTAAGGGATGGGCTCCAACTTTCATTGGCTACTCTATGCAAGGGCTCTGCAAGTTTGGCTTTTATGAAGTCTTCAAAGTCTTGTATAGCAACATGCTTGGTGAGGTATGTGACTTAACTTTGAGATGGAAAGTTTAAGACCAAAAAGGACCTAAGCTCTGTTTTAGTCACCTTGTTTTACACCCGAAGAAATGGTCTCAGAGTGAGCAGTGTGCTTCACATCATCAGGCTGTTTTAGCATAGAGACAGATGAAAAAGTCTACCCCCTTCCCACCTTTTTTCTCTTTCCCTTTCACAGTACTAGGGATTGAACCTGTTGCGTTGCACATGCTAGGCAGGCACTCTAGTCACTGAGCTACACCCTAGTCCAAGAAAGTGTATTTCATAAAATGTCTATGTCCTTTTTACTATACTATGTAGTTATCTAAGTTGGATTTTTAGGGTGTTTGTTTGTTTGTTTTTAATAAGGACTCTAGGAATCCTTTGTGTAGTTCCAGGACTAATATACTTGACACCTAGATGTTCAAAAAATGTTCACATTGTACTGTAAGCATTTGGTTGATGAAGTTATGAGAGAATATATATTGTCTCTTATGTATGCTACCATGGATTGTGTGATAGGAAATACTTTTAAAATGCCTGAAGTTTATGGTTTCCCGGAAGTATTGCTTCGATTGGAAACAGCCAGTGCAACAGTAATTCACATCCTTCCTCATAATTTTTTTTAGGAGAATGCCTATCTGTGGCGTACGTCACTATATTTGGCTGCCTCTGCCAGTGCTGAATTCTTTGCTGACATCGCCCTGGCTCCCATGGAAGCTGCTAAAGTTCGAATTCAAACCCAACCAGGTTATGCTAACACTTTGAGAGATGCTGCTCCCAAAATGTATCAGGAAGAAGGCCTAAAAGCGTAAGTAAAACACTTTCCTAAAATCATTCATTCATGGGGAACATCCATTTCTTAGTAATAGGCCCATCAGTCTTGTAATAGCTATCTATCTGCCTGTATCTAGAGCTTAAACTCTGGGCAAAGATAAGACATTTTTTGAGCCTTGAATGAAGTGTCATGTATGTGTGTGTGATTGTCGTTGCCCCTGCTGCCCAAAGTAAAGTCCATTTGTCAGTATGCAAATGACTTGATATGTGGTTGTTTACTACCAAACTTTTGGGGAGGGCTTGTTAGATCCCTTGTGATCTGTTCACAGCTAAGAATTTGCATGTAGTCAGGCCACAACATGCTTCCTTAGATCCACCTTTGTGGATGAGTCTTGAACTGAGTTCTGCTTGTAAACATTTTGTTTCTCGTAGTTCCAGTCAAAGAAACATCCAGCAACGTTTTGGTTGTACAGTCGAAGGTGCTTGAGTCATTGGCATGTGAGATAAATACACCTGCATGTTAGTCTAAGGTTCTGATAGAAATGACATGCAGTTATGCTGTTGTTTTTTTACTATCAGGATTTGACTGGTGTGCGGACACTTTGGTTAATGATGAAAATCTCTGCTAGATTAATACATTAATACATACATGTGTAAATAAGTCTTCTTATTCCCTAGATTCTATAAGGGAGTTGCCCCTCTCTGGATGAGACAAATACCATACACCATGATGAAGTTTGCCTGCTTTGAACGTACTGTTGAAGCATTATACAAGTTTGTGGTTCCTAAGCCCCGAAGTGAATGTTCAAAGCCAGAGCAGCTGGTTGTAACATTTGTGGCAGGCTACATAGGTATGAATTTTTTAGGACACAGTTAACTGAAATTCTGGACAAATAATCATTTCCATTTTGGAGGTCTTTTTGTGAGGAAAAAAAATTCTTCAAAAGTTACAAAGCAGTTTTATCTTCCCATAACATGGCTTTCTGGATTCATAAATACTTTCTAATTTGTTCATAAAAGAATTGTTTTATTGTTTACATGATTTTTTTTCCCCAGTACTAGGGATTGACCCTAGGGCCTTCACACACAGCTGCATCACCAGCCCCTTTATTTTATTTCATATTGAAACAGGATCTTGATGAATTGCCCAGGCTAGGCTTGGACTTGTAGTTCCCTTCTTAGCCTCCCGGAGTGCTAAGATTGTAAGGGCTCACCATCACGAACAGATGATAGGCTTTTATGGTATGTCCTTATTGGGCTTGTACATATATTCCTCTTACTCTGCACCATTTTTTTTAATGTTTCAAGAACAACTTTTTAATACAAGAGGAAGTATTGACTAAAGTCTGAATATTAGAACTGAAATGGAGTTTTGCTATGTTGCCTAGGCTGGCCTTGACATGTTCTTGCCAGCTTGAACCACTCTTGGTACAGGTGTGATTGTCCCATGCCACCTGATGGGACAGTTGTCCGTGTGCCGCCGGTGCTTCAGAGCTACCTGGCAGCAAGATATTTGGATTATGGCCCCATCATTCAATCCCTGGGTTCATTTGATCCTCCTGCTTCAGCTTCCTATTTAAATGGAGCTACAGGTGTGTGCCACTATGCTCAGCTGCAATCGTAATTTTTTAAAACAAAAGTTTATTGAAAGTTACGAAAAAAAGTTGCTGACTGTGATTTAAGTTTTTGTTTTTGACTTATCCTGTATGGAATCATTTGTCTTGCCTTTTTTTCAGCTGGAGTCTTCTGTGCAATTGTTTCTCACCCTGCTGATTCTGTGGTATCTGTGCTAAATAAAGAGAAAGGTAGCAGTGCTTCTCAGGTCCTCCAGAGACTTGGCTTTAGAGGTAAGATGGGCTTTCTCCCCCTTTCAGGAAAGACCACCACTTGGGTATATTGCATTTGTCATTTGTGTTTCCTGTTTGAACCAGGTGTGTGGAAGGGACTCTTTGCCCGCATCATCATGATCGGTACTCTGACTGCACTGCAGTGGTTCATCTATGACTCGGTGAAGGTCTACTTCAGGCTCCCCCGCCCGCCTCCACCTGAGATGCCAGAGTCCCTGAAGAAGAAGCTTGGGTTAACTCAGTAGATAGAGCACAGCAAATGTGGACTGAATCTGCTTGTTGATCAGTGTTGAACAAAAATACAAAAGGAACTTTTATATCCATGACAGTGTAGGAAATTGTCTATTTCTGATTTAATTATTGTAGTACCCTTGCTTAAAGCAAGTTTCAAACTTACTGCTGAAAATAAACCCATCCGTTCATGATTTGTCTGAGTTTATGATTATTAATTTTAAGATTTTTATTTTTTTGAGTTTATAATTATTTAAAAAACTAAACACTTTTTAAAAAGAGATTTAACCCTAAAATAGTAGAAAATAATTAAATGTAAATACATTAAGACCTGAAAGAAAAAAATGCAGACTATTGGTGGTTGACTATTTCAGTCCCTACTTATAAATTGTTATCTGACTGAAGTTTCTTTACTCAGGTTTTTGTTTTTTTTTGCAGACAAGCCAATGCCTAAATCTTTATTGCCATCTATAATAAACCTTTCTTATCCTTATTCCCCTGTGGGTGGGAAAGGAATGTAAATAACAAATCCAGCTTTGCTTCGTTCTTAGTCTGTTCAGTTTCTATAATGGATGGATCCAGTAGAATTTTTTTGTCAGTGTTCTTTGTTGCCAACCTCTGGGATGTCCCATTTTTTGGTTTTGAGGAGCCCTTTCCTGGGAGACACTGCTTTCACTGCTACTAGAGTAGCTCGGTTTGAGTTGAATTTTGACAAAATCTGGAGAACATCTTCTGGAAGAGCAGTTACCTCTGGAGGTCTGGGTGTTCTGAGCAGGTTCTCATAAGACGAAATTGTAGGAGAGGAGGGGTCTGCAAAATTCTCTAAGCACTGATCTGAATTTAAAACTAATGAAGTACAATCTTTAACTTCCAAATCATTTGATGAACTGTGTGTTTCTGATAATGGGTAGTTTGTGGGTATCAAAGCTGTGTTGTTCTTTGTAGGAGGAACTTTCAAAACAGGAGTGCAGAATGTAGGTGTCAAAGGGGAATCTGTATACTTGGTATCTGGGACAGACGGATCAGATAGGTTGTCCTTCCCACGAGGCTTTTGAACATGATCACAGCTGGCCATCTTTGGGATAGAATCAGTGATTTCCTGTTCAGAGACTGAATTTTCCTTGACACATGGATTGTATCTATACTTGTGGAAAAACTTATTTTTAAGATCTCTTGCATTTTTTTCATCAGTTTTGTTGCCTTAATAAAACCAATGCTTTCTTGACTTTCCGATCTTGCTTTATCAAGAAGAATATTAACATCATCCTTCAGAGCCCAGACTTCTGAATGAAGGTCATGTAAAATCCTCATTGGATCATCTTCAAAGTATTTCGTAGAGGTTTCAGTCCATAAGTGGCTGGCTCCAAGGCAGTGTGGCACATGGTAGAGGGGCCACAGTTCACGGCAGTGGAAGACAGCAAAAGCAGCAAGAGCTCAGGTTCTTATATTTTTAGAAAACAAACTTTCAGAAACTTGAATTGTTAAATATGGGTAATCAGTTTGTGGTTATAGCTAATCTTGTCAATTTTTTTTTGGCGGTACTGGGGATCAAACTCAGGACCTTGTACTTGCCAGGCCTGGGATCAAGGATGTCCTGAGTTTGATCTCTGGTACCAAAAAAAAATTTTTTTGTCTGTGTACTATTTTTAATGTTAATAAGCTTATTCTTGCATGGAAAAGAAGGCAACCCAAATTGGGCTGATTCTTAGCTTTATTTGATTAGGAAATGCAGAAGCCCAATCTTTAAGACCTGCTTTTCATATTTGGCTGATTACATTTTACCTGGGGGCAGTTGGGTGTAGCATCCGGATAGGTTGGACGGTCTGTAAAGTCTGTAAAGCGTAGAGATGACCTCAGGTAAGCAAAACCTCCAGGGAAAAGAAATGGTCCCATTACAAATCCATGGTCTATGGTCTGTGAACTGAATTTAGATGCCAAATGCATCTAGTTCTGTGTTAACTTCTCATGACAGCATTCTCATTTTGTGTTGAGTTGCAGAGAGGAAGGGTTGTAGTGCAAAATTAGCTAAGTTGTTAAAGGGAAGAGTAGGGGTCTTGTGAGCTCAGCCAAGTGGTGGCTGTGGTACTCAGCAGTATCAGCAGTGTGCATTAGTTACTACAACTTTTTTTTTCCTTTGATACTGGGGATCGAACTTGGGACCTTGTGCTTGCGAGGTAGGCAGCAGCACCACTGAGCTAAATCCCCAGCCTGACTACAGCTATTCCGGACTACAACTATTGAAAGCAACTATTTTTTTTTTTTGGTACTGGGGATCGAACTTGGGTCCTTGCGCTTGCAAGGCAGGTGGTAGAACCACTGAGCTAAATCCCCAGCCCCTGAAAGCAACTATTGATGGCATAAAATACTCAGGCTTTTTGTGGATCAGGAATTAGCAATGTTTGCTGTACTCTTAGGGCTCTGCATCTCATGATTGTCTTAAGCTTCTCACTTGGGGTCAGAAAGGTGCCTTTGACCACCTCCTTGCTAGTGACTCAATCTCCACAAGGTCTCTATCATGGAGACCTCTGCGCAACTGAACTTGGTTTGTATTTTAGGGCTTCTGGTGGAAGGAGACTTAGGACTTGACCTTCAGCACTTTATGAAACAGTAACGAGTCCTAGAGACCAGATTCAGGGAAAAGGAAGGTAACTTCCATCTCACGCTAGGAATGTCACAGTACAGAACAAAGAGGATTGGAAATACACTGTTGTGCCCAATGTAAAAGTGGACCATGGATCTAAAACCGAGGGTATGCAATTCAGCCACCCTTCACTAAAGCATTTCCATTGCCAGACTTGGGGGATCAAGTAGTGTTGTCTACAGTTAACAGATTTCGTGAGTATTGATAGGAAATATACAGTGTTCAAGCAGTTAGGGATACATTTCAAAGCCAGTTGATAATTTTAAAGCTATTTCATCAAAATCCAAGAAAAATGCCGAAGTTTTGTGAGCCAGGTGTGGTGCACATCTGTAACCCCAGCATCCAGGAGCTGAGGCAGGGAGTTCACAAGTTCAAGGCCAGCCTGAACTACATAGCAAGACCTTGTCTAAAAAAAAATTTTTTTTTAATTTAAAAACTGGGCAAAGGGGGTTCGGAGAGTTAGCTCAGTGGTTCTGGCACCTGCCTCACAAGTGCAAGGACCTGAGTTTGATCCCTGGTACCAAAAAATAATACTGGGCAAAGGATGTAGCTCAGTGGTAGTTTTTTAAACATTTATTCTGGGTTTGATTTCCAGGAGTGGAAAAATTCCCATGTAGATTATTTACCATATAAAAAATACAGGTCCTAACAAATTTTAGCAATATACATGTTTTTCTATTTCTATTTTTTTTTTTTTGGTACCGGAAATCAAACTCAGGACCTTGCGCTTGTGAGGCAGGCCCCGGAACCACTCATTTCTATTTTCTATTAGTGTCAGTTGCATAAAGTGGACCCCCAGGGAGTGACTATGGATTGGTAGTTTAATTGAATTATGTTGTAATTCAAGGACAAGGTAGCATTGCAGACCAAATATTGAAATTGTCTTTCAGAGCAATTGAAGTGCCAAGGGAAACCCAGGTATGGTGGCACATTCCTAGAATCCCCGCACCCTGGAAGGCCAAGGCAGGGAGATGGAAAGTTGAAGTCCACCCTGAACAATTTACTGACTTAGCCAGGCCATCTCACGGGCTGGGTGTGGTGGCACATTCCTGCAATCCTAGCACTCAGGCTGAGGCAGGAAGATTGCCATGAGCTCAAGGCTAGCCTGAACTACACAGCAAGACCGTCACCCCTCTTCCCCCCAGAATCAAAAATGGCTGGGGATGTAGCTCAGTGCCAAGGCTCTGGGTTCAGCCCTTATCATTGCAAAAAATTCTTAGATATTATCCACTAAATAATTTGTGTCTTAAAACTAGCCTTAACTTCACTCTCAGAAGTATTCACAGAAATGGAGATAATTACCTCACCAGTGTCAGGGTTTATACAAGAACCTCCTGGTTATTAAAATAATGAGATCTGACAATATCTTAGAGGGCCATTCTGAAATTTTCGTGTGTTTTTATAGGCTCTGAATGCTATGTACTCAGTATCACCTAATACAGTTTGCCATGAATGAAACAGCCTTGGGGATGTGTCTCCTACACAAGGTATAATTCCTACCTTAAACCCGTGTGAGCAAGAATTTGGTGTACAAATGAGTTGGCCTGTTTTGTTTGTTTTGAGACAGGGTCTTGCTATGTAACCCAGGCTGGCCTTAACACACACTGATCCTCCTGCTTCAGCCTCCCACGTGTTGTGATTACAGGCATGTGCCACCATGCCTGACTTCAATCGACCTGCTTTGTAGGATGCGGATTATTGCACAATTTGTTGAGGGATAATCCATTTGCACGGCACTGTCATTATCCCCACACCCAAGATCTCGACACTAGGGGGCGCTATCAAACAAGGTCAAAACTGCTGTCTTGTTACAAAATTTTGTTATTTTGTAGCACTGGGGGTTGAACTCTGGGCCTGCGCACTGAGCTACATCCCCAACTCTTATTTTATTTTCAGACAGACAGTCTTGCTTGCTAAGTTGCTTAGGCTGAGCTCAAACCTGGTGATCTTCCTGCCTCAGTCTTCTAGAGTGCTGAGATTACAGGCATGTACCACAATACCTGGCTTCAAGTCATTAAAATTTGAATGTATAATATACCCAACCTTTACTGATAAACCATTACTGACTTTTTAATGTTACAAAAGAGGACTGGTGTAGATGACCCAGGACCATGTCTACAGTATTACTAAATGATTAATTTTACATTTTCTACTGTTAGGAAACAGACCCAACGTTTTCCTTGTACTTTTTTTTTTTTTTTTTTTGGTCCTAAATTTTTCATGAAAGCTACTTGACTTGACAAAATCGTGACCATTAGTCTAGTGTCAGTGCAGTTACAGAATAAGGATTTCCTAAGTTCCGTAAGAAAGTCATAGGCCAGGAATGTAGCTCAGTGGTAGAATGCTTACCAGCTTACCATGTGTGAGGTCCTGGGTTCGAGCCACTAAAAAAAAAAAAAAAGGCCTGCCCTGTATGGCTACCTAATAACATCAACAGATTTGCAAACCATTATTTTAAAAATTAGTGAAACCAGCAGCAAATGAGTGCTCCATGTAGTGACTCCTGAGTTGCTGGTTGTTTTTTAAATTGCCTTTAAGGAGGAAGGGCCTCATTAAAAGGTGAGCTTGCTATAAATTGGACTTTCAAATAAACATGTTCCCTTGTTTATAAAGAAGAAAAAAGGTGAGTGGCTCATTTATGGATTTCAGATAGCTAAATTAGAATTTTTTCCCTGCTACTGGGAATTGAATCCAGGGCATTTGTACTGAACTATGTTTCCAACCCTTTTTAATTTTACTTTGGTTTTCTGAGATAGGGCTGTAATTCAGGCAGGTATTGAACTCACTATACAGCCCAGGCTGGCCTTAAACTTGCAGCGATCCTTCTGCCCCTGTCTCCTGAGTGCTGGGATTACAGGTGTGCATCACCATGCCTGGCTTCCATGTAATCATTTTACTAAGACACAACAGTGCAGTTTAGAAAATCTTACATGAACAATGTTTAAGAAGAAAATTTTCAGTGCTTAAAATTTAAGTATAATTCAGCTGGATGTGGTGGCCTACAACTGTAATCCCAGCATTCTGGGAGGCTGCGGCAGGAGGCTTGGTGTGAGTTCGAGTCCAGCCTGGGCTACATAGTATAAGGCCAGCCTGAACTACATAGCGAGACCCTGCCTCAAAAAAACAAAAACAAAACAAAACAAGATGATTACATGGAGCGTAGATTGGTCCTTCACTTAATAGAGACCAGATTCAGGATAAGGGAAGGTAGACTCACCTCACCGGGGTATTATGAACACCAGATGCCACATTAGGATGTTCCATAGTGATGATCTCTCCCTGTGGTGTGCGTAACTCTTTGCTTGATAGAGCTTGTGTTGTGAGTATCAGTCTCCAAAGTGGAGTGTGGGAAGAAAAACTATTAGAATACTTAATAATTACTTTTATTTCATCCTTTAAAATTTTTATTTTTAGTATGTGTTAATTTTACAGGGCTGGGGATTTAGCTCAGTGGCACTGCACCTGCCTGGCAAGTGCAAGGTCCTGAGTTCGATCTCCGGTACCAAAAACAGATTTTTCCCTGCCCCAGTACTGGGGATTGAACTCAGGAACTAGTGCTTTTGAGGCAGACAGCAGCATCACTGAGGAGCTAAATCCTGGCCCCCCAAAAAGTAAATTTAATTTTACAGTGTTAAGAATTGCATTGAGGAAGACAGCTTCTGGCTGGAAGATGCTTTCTTTTTTTCTTGTACGCAGACTTTTTTACTATAAATGTCAAATGGCTGATTCTTTTTCCCCAGAAATTTATTTTCATACATTTTTTTCCTCTGTGTGTGTGCGTGTGTGTGTGTGTGTGTGTGTGTGTGTGTGTGTGTGTGTGGTATTGGGGACTGAATCCAGGAGCTTGCACAGGCTAAGCTAAGCCCTTCATCGCTTCTCGGCCTTTTGGCTAAGATCAAGTGTAAGCTAAGCCCTTCACCACTGAGCTATACCCACAGCCCAAATGTCTGCTTTTTAAAAAAGTTGTGTGAGGGCCGGGGATTTAGTTCAGTGGTTCTGCCACCTGCCTCGAAAGCGCAAGGACCCGAGTTCGATCCCCGGTACCAAGAAAAAAATAAATCAATAAAAAATAAAATAAAAAAGTTGTGTGTGTGTGTGTGTGTAATTGGGTTACAATTGATTAGGGGTAGTTAGGGTGGTTGGGTAGCCAATTAGGGATAAATTGTGCCTTTTACCTGCAAATATTTCTATATTTTCCATTTTTTTCATAGAGCACAGTAGTTTTCTATTAGCACAACACTATTAAAACAATAGCTATTTAGGTCAAGTGTGGTGGCACAGGCCTGTAATCTCAGTACTCAAGAGGCTGAGGCAGGAGGGTCGCTGTGAGTTCAAGGCCAGCCTGGGCTACATAGTGAGACCGTCTCAAAACAACCAGAAAAAAGCTCTTCAATAATAGTGGTATTATCAGGTTACCGAGTAGCCATTAATGTTGAGGTGATGACCACTGTGATTATTATCCTATAATCACCACTGTAAGTCTACAAAGCAGATTCTATTCTCATTTTACAGATGAAGACAGTAATTAAGTAGCTTTCCCAAAGTCCCACAGCTAGGAAGCAACAAAGATGGATTTGAACATTGGGTTACCTGGCTTCTCAATCCCTCAAAATATTCTCATTACCCTAGAGAGTTTAGAAATTGCTTCAGAAAATATCTACACTAGAAACTTGAACCCTGAGCGGTGAGAACTATCCCGTGCCAGGTACTGCATTCCCTGACCTAACACACCTCCTCTAATTCTCACAGCAACTCCACAAAGCAAGTGAGCTTCTTACTGATTTCTGATAAGAAAATTAGAAGCCACTGCGTGTGGTGCTGCCCGCCTGTAATCCCAGCCCTCCAGGAGACTGAGGCGAGGGGATCTCCGGCTTGAGCCTAGCCTATGCTATTTAGGGATTTAGGGAGACCCTGTCTCAAAATAAAAAATAAGACTGGGGATGTAGGGGGGCAGAAGAAAACCAGTGCCTTAGATTGGATTAGATGATTTATTTAGGCAGCCAAAAGACAAAGTAGAAAGGAGTATGGTTGTGGAGATCAGATGAAGAATGAGGCCTAACCGGCCTCTTAGTGCACACTGAGAAGAAGGCATGCAAGCATGCTCACCCGGAGAGGTACCTGGAGGGTCGGAGACAGATGAGTCCTGTGCAACCCTAATTGCTCGTCCTGAAGCCAACGTGCACCAGTCATCTGGGGCTTTATGTTGAAGGGAGATGAGCTCCCTGGCCCCCAGGTTTTACCTTGTTTCTGCGTCTCCTTATTTTTCATCTTCATCACCCCTTGGTCAGGTTGCAGCTCAGCTTGTAGGCTGGCTCCTATATACGATAGCTTGGGAAGTATCACCCCTGTCACCTTCCAGGGGCTCTAACTGCTAAGATCCCATGTGGTTGAAATAGCCATGTTTTATACTAATTTTTTACCTCCCTCTTTCTGACCATTTACCTGCTCCCCTCAGCTGGTTATTCCAGGGTTGGCCCCCTGACCAGGACGCATAGTCCATGGTTTAGCTTTGTCTCCTAACACTGTTGAGGAGATCTGGGTAGGCTTGACTAGGTTCCTCAGCCCGGAAATCTGGAATTGGGAAACCAGAGACCAAGCTTCCAAAGTAGAAGCAAAGGGCCACAGTGGATAGAGGCCAGAGAGAGGCTGGGGAATGATCCAGACAGCCTTGGGGAGCCAATGTCAGGGAACTAGGAAGTGGGGGGAGTGAGGTGGCAGAGAGCAGCCATCTACGGAGAGAAGCAGAAACAATCCGAGACCATGCGGCCCGTGAGGAGGAAAAAGAGAGCTTGCCCATCTTGTCCCTGCTCTGTTTCCAAGGCCCACAAGCGCTGGTTACTGCACAATTCTTTTCTCGGGATGCCTGTGAGATACTTGTAAGAAATCCTCTTTTTTTCTTTTTCCTTACTAGCTACTTTGAGTGGATTACTGATTCTAACAACCAGAGCTCTAACTAACCCCATTTCTAGCTGACTGTGAGGTTGTGAGATCACACCTGGTAACATAACAGTCAAGTTACCTAGCTGGGTACCCTCTGAAGCACCTATTCTGGTGGTCTGCAAAAATTAAACACTCCATCAATGTTTTCGAACAAATGAATGCAACAACTACCTATATAGTGGTAGAACCCATCATGGGTCCACGAGTGGACACAAGAGCTAAAATTGAATATATTGTTCAACCTGTTCTAGCTGCACCTATACCCTAAGCACCTGAGTACTAGACTGAAGTGGAACAAGGTGAGACAGGTGAGAAACTATTTTACCAGTAAGCTTTATCCCACAGTCTTCTTTGAAAGGGAGAGGTAGTGACATGTTATGATAGTATTATGCATCAGCTTGACTGGGTCACGATGCCAAGATATTTGCTCCAACATCATTCTGGATGTTTCTGCAAGTTTTCATGTTACGGGATTAACATTTCGTCAGTGGGCTCTGAGTTAAGCAGCTGGCCTTCCGTAGTGTGGCTGGCAACTCACATCCAATCAGTTGAAGGCCTGAGTAATAAAGACCGACCTCCTCCCTGTGCAAGAAATTCTGCTGGAAAATAGCCTTCCCACTTCAGCATCAGCTCTTCCCCAGGTCTCCAGCTGATGACCCAGACTGAAGGTTCTGGACTCCCTGTCCTCCGCAGTCATGTGAACTATTTCCTTAAAATTAAATTATGGAAGTATACACATCCTATTGGTTCTGTTGCTTTGGAGAACCCTGACCAACACATGAGATTCTGGTAATAATGACTCAGTTTTTCAAAAACAAAACACATAAAATATTTCCTGATCAATATTTTGGAAAAGGTTGTTTGAGTGGAGTAGGTAGCTAAACGCCACGGTAAGAGCTAAGGGTAGAGGTGAGCCGCTCTGGTGCAAGAACTCATACTCTCCTTTTCGAGGTCACTAATTGTGCGTCTGCATATGCTTTATCCTAGGGCTAATACTTACTGAGGAATTGTAGGGAACAGGGGAAGGGGACGTTACCAGAACCTCTGCAGTGAGTCCTGGTCTCCCGCGAGCCACGGCAGCACACGGCGAATTACAGGAAAGGTAGACAAATGAGACTGAGAAGAAGCTGAGCTTTGGGTCTGATCAGTGCTGCTCTGGGCAGCAAAGACAAGAAGCCCTAGCTTGCAGCACCTTTTATTTAGTACATCCAAAGAAACAAATGTAACAAATGAATAATGTAGATTTCAGTATCATATTGGGATGAACAAGGTGTAACAAAAGACTGGGTGGGGGTGCAGAAATCTAAGAACAATGAGGAACTATGCAGATGAAGATTTAGTTCCTCCCAGGAACTACACAGATGAAGATTTGGTTCCTCCCAGGGCGTCTCACACAGGTGTGGTCTTGTCCTGGAGGATTACAGCATCATGGGATCATTGAGATCTCCCTTGTGACCTGAGGCCAAAATGGAAGTATGTCTTGGAGTGTTATTGCTGGCCTGTAGGCAGGAGAACTAGGCCTACTCAAATGATTTTTCCCTAGAATTATGTAGCATTGCTCCCAACAAGGAATGACGACCACTAAGCTGCAAATATTTAAAGGGTACAATTTGATATATTTATTTTTTTTTTTGGTACCGGGGATCGAACTCAGGTCCTTACGCTTGCACAGCAGGCAGCGGAACCACTAAGCTAAATCTCTGGCTCACAATTTGATTTCTGACTCATGTTCCCCATGAAACCATCATCATAATGAAAATAATGAACATTTTTCACCATTCAAAGTTTGTGAGCAGGATGAGGTGGTACATTCTTATAATCCCAGCACTTGGCAGGCTGAGGCAGGATAGCAAGTTTGAGGCCAGCCTGGACTGCCTAGCGAGACCCTGTCACAAACAAAGCAAACAATCTTTATGCCTCTTTGTACAGTCTGTAGGTCCCTCCATTCTACCTCCAGGTGTTATTTTATGGGTCAACGTGACTGATCTATGGGATGCCCAGAAAGCTGGGCAGCATGACATCTGGGTGTGTGTGAGGGTGTTTTCAGAGGGGATTAGCATTTGAGTTGGCAGACTGAAGAAAGAGCACTCCAGCCAATGTGTGTGAGCATCACCCAATCCATTAAGGGCCTGAATTAGAAGAGGTGGAAGAAGGGTGAATTTGCTTCAGTGGGCTGGGACATCCACCTTCTCCTCCCTTGGGCATCAGAGCTTCTGGTTCTCGGGCCTCTGGACTCAGGCTGGGCAGATGGCAGACTGTGGGGCCTCTTCACCTCCACAATCGTGTGAGCCAATTCCTAGGCACAAGTGTCTCAGGTGTCTTCTATTGGCTCTAGTTCCCAAGAGAACCCAAAGCAAACAGGCAACCACTGATCTACTGTCACTATTGATCAGTTCGCCCTTTCCAGAATTTTATATCATTGGAATTGCTAATGCTGTCTTAAATGTTAGAACATTTCTCCTCTCGTTGCTGTGACTGTTCTGGCCAGCCTGACTGGATCCATGAGGGGCAGTTCTGGAGCGAAGGGCCCAACCACACGTGCTGTGCTTGCTGACAGCCACTCAGGCAGGAGGGGATTCAGATCCTGCCCCACCCTGATTTCTCAGGGCTAATTGCTAGCCTGGAAGATTCTGCTTAGTCCCATATGCACATGCATGCTGTGTGTAAAAAGTGTGTATGCCAGGGGATGGATAAGGTTCCTGCTTTGTAAAGTTGCAAGTCCAGATTTAACACCTTTATTTTGAAAATTCAAATGTTCAGCATGTTGAAATTGTTTATTTTCACTGTACAAAATACAGTCAAATATAAAATGGCATTCACTCCAAAATATTATTTCTGATTATCAGTTTTTTTATAACAGAGGTCCCATTAAAAAAAAAGTTACTGCTGGGTGTGGTGGCACATGCCTGTAATCCCAGTACTTGAGAGACTGAGACAGGAGGATTGCTGTGAGTTCAAGGACAGCCTGAACTACATTGTGAGACCCTGTCTCAAAAAGACCAAAAGTTACCTCAGTCTAATCTAAATAACGTCAAACTAATCCATATTTGGAAATGTGTGTTATTTTATCTTTAATGTCCTTAATGTCAGCTTGGACTACTGTTAAATTATGTATTTTTTCATTTAAGACAGCAATTTCTTTCTCTCTTTGTAGCAAGTCAGTACCCAGTCTCCCAATGCGTAGTGTTAAATCATTTACCAATGGTTCCAAACGGGAAAAGTCCTTCTTTAGATTATATACCTTTGGTTTTAGATCATTTGCAAAAGTCACTGTCTTCAGAACTTTAGCCCTGTCACCTTCTAAGCTTAAAAACCTATCTGTGTGCTTGATGAAATCATTCTTTAGCTCAGTCAGCATCTTCTTAACTGAGTTAATTCTTCGTGAATTTTCAGATGCTGTCTTTCGGAGCACTGCTGTTCGGTCAATGCTACTTGAGAGAAGATCACCTATGTTTTTTACTGTATTTTTTTCTACATTTTCTATTTTATTTTCTAGTTCTTGCACAGAGTCTGTCAAAGATGTTACATCAGTTACTAACCCTGAAATCCGTCGTATATCTGTTTTTACAGTTGTAATCTTGAGACCAACATCTTTTGCCATGGAAGCTGTGCTTTGGTCTGCTTTTGTAATGTCTTGAGAAAGACTTGTCAAATTGTCCTTGAACATATCCTGTTTTTCAGTTATCCTGCTGGACCAAGATTTTACCTTATAAATTTCCTCCTGTAGTTGCTTCAGATGAGCAATGATTTGAAAAGCCTTCAATTGTTCCATGAGAGCTTCACATTTCTGACACTATAAGAAAATATAATACCACAATGATTAAAGTCATCAGATGTTTAATATTTAAAATTCAGCTTAAATCTTATGAGATAGTCTTAACTACAACTTTACTGCTTATTGGGAAGGCTTCAAGTGTAAGCTGTTAAAGCAGTTTAAGTGTATTGTTAATGAGTAAGAAGGGAAACATTCAGGACATCTCATAATGTCACTGGAAATTACATTTTCTCAGTATTTTTGTACCACTGGTCCACTACATAGTGACAACCTGAGCTAAAAAAGACAGTGGTGTTTCCTATGTCGCTGGAGAAGGAAAGAGAAGTCTTTTCCAGATGAGCTTTGGTGTATTTTGGTGGTGAGAGAAAGCAGTGTGACTTCTTTTTCTAGCTTTTTGTTCTGTTTTTGAGTCAGCGTCTTGCTATGTTGTCAAAAGCTGTTCTTTTTTTTTTTTTGGTACCGGGGATCAAACTCAGGTCCTTGTGCTTGAGCAGCAGGCAGCAAAACCACTGAGCTAAATCCCGGCCCTCAAAAGCTGTTCTTGAACTGCTGGGGTTAAGTGATCCTCCTGCCTCAGCTTTCTCGGTAGCTAAGACTACAGCTGCATGCTTCACTTTTGTGCAGCTTTAGTAAGATAGAGTTGACAAATAAAAATTGTGTAAATTTATGGTATACAATGTTATGCTTTGATATATGTATACACTGTGAAATGACTGAATCAAGCTAATTAATATATCCATCATTTCACTTACCTTTTTGTTTACACTTTTTTGGGGGGTGTTTTGAGACAGGGTCTCACTATGCAGTTCAGGCTGGCCTTGACCTCACTGTATAGCCCAGGCTGGCCTCAAACTCATGGCAATCCTCCTGCCTCAGCCTCCTGAGTACTGGGATTACAGGCATGGGCCACCACACCCACCTTCTGAAGTAAGAGTATTTAATATAAACTCTATTTGCAGTTTTCAAGTATATAGTACATTATTATTATTTATAGCCACAACGCTATAAGTAACACCAGATACTCTAGCTGAAACTTTTGTACTGCTTTAGGAGCCGTTCCTCATTTCCCTACGCACTGCCTCCAATCCCTGGTAACCAGTCTAGTCTCACTTCTGAGAGCTGGACTCTCTGATTCCACACACTAAGTGAGATCATGCAGTACTTGTGTTTCTTGAGTAGCTTAGTTTACTTAGCACAGCACTCTCCAGGTTTGTTCTCGCTGCTGTAAATATCAGAATTCCTTTCTATGTCAAGGCTGATGAGTCTCCATCGTTATGCCATGCTTTTATCCACTTGTCCACGGTGAGAGTTAAGACTTTTCAGTCTCTCTCTGAGCTGCATCCCCAACCCTAGAGACACTTAGCTGGACTCCATATCCTGCCTACTGAGGATGATACTGCAAAGACCATGGAACTGCAGGATCTTCTTCTACTGCCTTCATCTTCTTTGGCTACACCCTCCAAAGTGGAATGGCTGTGTTACATGGCAGTTCTATTTTTAAGTTTTTGAGGAAATATCATGTTTTCATCGTGGCTGTACTAATCTACATTCTCATCAATGGTGTACAAGGGTTTCTTTTTTCCATATGCTAACAGCTGTCATCTCTTATCTTTTTGATAACAGATACTCTCCTAACAGATGTGAGGTGATATTGTAGCTTTTTCATTTCTTTCGTGTTTAGTGAAGTTCAAGATTTTTTCACATACTTACTAGTTGTATGTCTTTTTTTTGGAGAAACATCTCTTCAGGACCATTGCTTTTTTATTTTTATTTTTTTTTGAGACAGAGTTTTGCTTTGTGGTTCAGGATGACCTTAAACTATGTAGTCCAGGCTGGCCTCAAACTCCCCAGTGATCCTTCTGCCTCAGTCTCCCAAGTGCAGGAATTGCAGGTGTGCATCACTATGCCCGGCTATTGCCTTTTAAAAATCGGGTTGTTTCCTTGCTACTGAGTTGCTTGAATTCCTTACATATTTTGGACATTAATGCCTTATCAACATATGGTTTGCAAATATTTTTTCCCATTCTATAGGTTTTTTTTCTTCATTGTTTTCTTTGCTTGAGGTAGCTTTCTAGTTTGATGTAATGTGTGTGTGTGTGTTTGTGTCTATATAGCAGTGTTGGGAAAGTTCAATTTTACTGTACTTTTAATATTTGAAATTTTATTGCATTGTGCTACCAGTTAATAAAATGAAGTGAAAGAAGGAAAATGAAAGTCCTGATCATAGTGATAAAATGGGTAGGTTTGGCTGGGCATTGTGGTGCATACCTATAATCCCAGTACTTGGGGAAACTGAGGCAGGAGGATCTCAACTTCCAGCCCAGCCTGAGGAACTTAATGAATTAGTGAGACTGTGTCTCAAAATAAAAGACAAAAGGGGCTGGGGATGTAGCTCAATGTGAAAACCCTGAGTTCAATTCTTGTTACCAAAGCAAAACAAATAAATAAAAAGGGGGTAGGTTTCATAAATAATACAAAGTTGAAATAGCTTCAATTAGAAGATTAACATAAGCATATAAACTTTGTACTCATCTATAGAAAAATAAATAAAAACAAATGGAGAATGCTGGAAACATTGTCAGTGTCTATGCCTAAGGATAGACATATACACTGGTTACTTTGGAAAGGGAGCTCCATTTGTTGTGTATAAGTCAGATTTCTGGCTTTTGCACAAACTTTCAACTTGTTTCTAGAAAAGTAGTTTGCTTTAAAATAGGAGATTATAGCTCTCTATTAATAGTAAAGCTGTTTGATTCAGCAACTTTACTGTACTAGCATGTACTACCTAGAACAGTCTGCTTTGAGAGCATTTGTAGTTTATTTTGGGAAGCAGAATGTCAGTAAATGGATTATGTAAAACTCAGAAAAAGAAAACAAGGAATAATAGCAAATATGCAGGCTGCAAAATATTTTCACAAAATAAAACTTGCAGTTTAATCTAAAGACTAAAACTTTTTCTAAAATAATTGTGTATTTCTTCAAAATTTTAATGGGCTTTTTTGGAGGGAGCGGGGGTTGAGACAGGGTCTTGCTATGTAGTTTAGGCTGGGCTTGAACTTGCAGTGATTCTTCTGCCTCAGTTTACTGAGTGCTGGGATTACAGGTGTGCACCCCCCCCCCCGCCCTGCTTTTAAGATTATCTTGGTTAACATAAAGTTATTGTAGTTAGTGGAAATACAAATATGCTCACAATATTATTTTGACGGTAGCTTTAAAAAGGAGCCGTCGTATAGTTGTAAAAGAATTACAATGAAATGCTGAAATGGGGATGTAGAAATAGTTCTATGCAGGTGCTCTTCTTCCTTTCAAATTATGTTTTAAGAAGTCAGGTGCAGTGGCACACTCCTGGAATCCTAGCTACTCTGGCAGCTGAGGCTGAAGGATCAAAAGTTTGAGGCCAGCCTGGGCAACTCTGTGATACCCTGTTTCAAAATAAAAAAAGTCTGGAGCTGTAGCTCAGTGCTCCCTGGGTTCAATACCAATACTGGAAACAAAAGATTTAGGATTTTTTTTTTCCTCTACAGCTTTATGCTACATTAATTATTGGTGGCACAGGCTGCCCAACTTTCTTTTCTTTCTTTCCTCTTTCTTTCTCTTCTTTCTTGGTAGAGAAGTTAGCTTGTGAAACTGTTATTCTGGGTATGACATTACAGAGTAGCCACAAAAAGGAAATCAAGTAGTGATTGGAAAACCATGCTTTATTTTTAAGGAGAAAGTTTTGCAATAAAGTGTATTTGCTGAAACAGAGTCTCCCAAGGGTGAAAGGAGTAATGACTTAATCTATTCATTGTAGGTTATCATTTTTTTTTTTTGGTACCAGGGATCGAACTTGGGACCTTGTGCTTGCGAGGCAGGTGGAGGCACTGCTGAGCTGAATCCCTGGCCCTTCTGAATAATTTTTAAAAACCTTTTAAGGCTTAAGTAAGCCTAGGCTGGATAGAAAAGTTAGAGAATTTATCAGTAGATAAAAAGATTCCATCAGGAATTTGAATATTTACCAAATTCCTATCATATATGCAAGGCACTAAGCTAGATATGGTCTTGTAAGGTTAATTATTGCCTAGACATTCAAGCACAGCAATATGGTTCAAGCTGCTTTCCATGAGCTTTACTAAAGGGTCTCTGAATTCTACTAAAGGGTCTGAGAATATTGATCTGTGCCATTTAAAACACTGAAAGGCATGGTGATGCACACCTGTGATCCCAGCACTCTGGAGGCCGAGGTGGGGTCTCCGAGAGTTGGGGCCAGCCTGGGTTACACAGCTGAGACCGGTCTCAAAAAACAAAAACCAAAAGCTCTGAGACAACATCAACATTTAAAGCCAAAAGGGATCTTAGAGATAATTTGATACAATTCTCTTATTCTATTATTTAAAAACTAAGCACCTACGTAAAATGCCCAAGAACACAGTTTAATAGATTCCAGCCTGGAGCTCTTTCTCCACCCCTGCTTTCCCAATCTTCCCCAACATTTATGATTCCTTCTTATGTCCACAGCTTAAACAGTTTCAGAGCACAGTTAACAGCTTTTGAGAAACAGTCTAGTTTAATGAGGACATGGTAGACAACACAGTTGGCTGAATTACTACTGCCTTCGAATTCTCAAGACAGCTAGCTGTTCTGACAGCAGATTTCCTGTGATTCTTTTTCCTCCTCTGTTGAACAGTAGCAGGTTGTATCATATGGTGGGAGGTCTTCAATCTCTGGAGTGGGACAGAAGCAATGACTGCAAGATTACTAATCTTAGCTGGGTGTGGTGGTGCACACCTATAATCCTATCACTTGGGAGGCTGAGGCAGGAGGGTTGCAGCAAGTTTGAGGCCAGTTAGGGTACATAATGAGTTCAAGGCTAGTTTGGAATAGTGAGATGAGACCCTGTCTCAAAAAAAAAAAAAAAAAAAAAAGATTGCTAATTTTGCTGAGTCTCAATTTCCTTATTTGTAAAGCATATGTAATAGATAAGCAGGCTGCAGTGAGGAATAGTGGTAACACATGTAAAACGCCTAGCACACAACAAGCACATGGTAGGTACTAAACATACGGAGCTATTAAAATGACGATGATGAATGTTAAGTCTAGAAATGTTTGGCACATAATAGGTACTAAAATATTAGTTCTTTCCTGCTATAAAATTGAGATAACAGCATTATGATTTGTAGTAAATTAACAGTTCATAGGTGAATTGAAACAAATATATAGGGAGAATTTGCAGAGCTTTTGTGACTGCAGATATGAAGTCTGTAAAAACCATGGAATTTTTTTGTATGTATGGTGAGTTTACATAATTATTGTACAGTATAAAGACATCATGTCAAATGTTAACCAAGTTTAAGGTTCATAAAAATGTCTACAATTAGGCTGAGGTTTAAGATAATACCATTAACTTTGTATCTTACAGTTTTAATTTTCTATGAAGGAATATGAGCTAATAAATCAACATTTTTCATTATAAAACATAAATGTACACTTAGTCAACAGCTTCTAATCATTAGGCAGAATTTTAGGAAATATCTATAAATATATTTTAAATCTTTCACCCAAAAGTTTAAAAATAAGTAGGTGTCTTTTCATAAAACTGTTTTGTGCTATATTAAAAAAATAAACTCTACTCTATAATTGATATAAAATTTATCAAGTACAAGGATATAAAATATCTTAAAGAGTATTGCCAATTTCTTTAAAGATTAATAATGTAATTTAATATCTGATACACAGGAAGTTTTTAAAATTTCAAATATTTGTGTTAACTACATAGGTGGAAGAAACAAGACTACATATACAGGAATTTAACAACAATATTTTAGAAAGAAAAACCTTTTAGTAAAAAAATACACAAACACATTTCAAAAGTTTTCTCATGATTTTTGTAGAAGTGCAGTTTTCATTTAGAGCATGGTGGCCATCTTGTTTCAATTTACTTTCAATAACCATTACCCTGGTATTTAAAAGTTAATATCAAAGTTGAATCAGATCTTTTTTTTTTGTACTGGGGATAGAACTCGGGACCTTGTGCTTGTGAGGCAGGTGGCAGAAGCACTGAGCTAAACCCCCAGCCCTCTCCTATCCTGATTTTCATTCTTGTTATTATTAATCTTAGCTCATGTTATGGCATATAATGCTTACATTCATCGAGGTTATTAGGTTCCTGTACATGGCATATCTTTGTTTTATTTCCCCTTCCCCTCCTTCTCACCCTTCGTCCTTGTTCCCCTGGACCCCTTCCCTATTGCAGATTTATCCCCTTCTAGCCTTCCTTGATTATTCTTTTTGTTTGTACTTTGCCTCACTCAAATGAGAGATACCATATGGTATTTAAGCTTGTGTGCCTGGTTTATTTCACTCAACACTATATTTTTCAAGTACATCCATTTTCCCACAAATGTCTCAAATTTGTCATTCCTATAGCCGAGTGGTATTCTATTATATATAGATACCACATTTTCTTTATCCAACAATCATCTATTGATGGGTGCTTACAGGATTTAGCTATTACAAATTGTGCTGCTATAAACATATAATAATCTATTTTATTGACATTCAAATAAAAGCAAACAAGTACAGTTTTGTCAGTGCACAGATAAAAACTTGAGACATTCAGGAGTCAAGAAATGCTAGAAATTAATGCTATGACTCAATAATAGCACTCTTCCAGGTTTATTTTTAATAACGCATGGCTGTTTACCACAGACCCTTCTAATTCCCGTGGGTTTGGGGTTTTTCCAAAAACTTGCAAATTTACATAATAAAACTACTGACTATAACTACCTTTTGTAACTAACTGCTTTCAAGTTCTTTTTGTTTAATTTCACTGAAACTGCCTATAAAAGTGGATGGTTACTGGCAGAAATAAAGAAGTAAGAACTGAATTTCCATATACAACTACATAGTATAGTTGGCTACATTCTACGGCTTTGAATAAAATAAAATCAATATGGAGCCACACATGGCAGCCCAGGCCTGTAATCCCAGCACTTGGGAGGGTAAGGCAAGATGATTGCCACAAGTTTGAGGCCAGCATGGATTACATAGTGAGTTCAAGACCAGCCTGGACTACAAAGACCTTGTCTCAAAAAAAAAAAAAAAAAAAAAAAATCAGTATGTGAAACAAATTTAGTTCCAAAAGTTTGGGGAAATCTTTAAAAAACGACACACTTTTTTTTTTTTTTTTGGTACTTGGGTCCTTGTGCTTGCACAGCAGGCGGTGAAACCACTGAGCTAAATCCCTGGCCCAACACACTTTTAATTATCATAATTATTACCATGTATTATTATGTTGCTTTTTTTCCTCTTTAAAACAGGCTACAGGCTTATTCATGTATTTTTATTTTAACTTGACTAATTTATCAAGAGATTATGTATCTAGCAAACTCAGGAGTCTATCCCAGTTCAAACTTTAAAAATAAAAGCCCAGGTATACAAAGATATTCCACAAGTTCATACTTCAAAGCATATACAACTACTAGGAAAGGGCTTAAATAAAAACATATTTACTCATATTTTAAAATTCTTATGAGTGTAACAGTTTGGAACCTAAAGTAAACTATTTCCCAGCCTTCATAATATTTAGAAAGTGCGTATTAACTTATAGAAAAGCCTCCATTCTCTCCCTGAGGCACATCATATTTAATGCAGACAAAACTCCTATGAACTTGGTTGTCTGGATTCTTAGCCTGCAGTGAATTAGCAAAGGAAAAATGAGGAACTGGCTGAGAAAGGCATGTTATGTACCAATTTGCCTGATACCAAGATCAGGTGACAAAAAGGAAAAAGAAACAAACACAGGTTTGAAAAACAGCAAACTAGGGTCATTTAGTAAAATGGTAAACACTCTTCACTAGTTCCTAGAGACAGCAATATATTTGGGTCCAATATATAATAGGCTAAACTCATAATTCATTGTTGGAAAAATATTTTAAAGATAAAGTATATTGCCTTAAAAACAGAGAAATGTATTTTAGAACTATAGTATTTCTATTTGAAATGGTTAAATAACTTTTAGAGCTTAAAAAAATTTTTTTTTTTTTTTGTACCAGCGATTGAACTCAGGACCTTGTGCCTGCGAGGCAGGTGCAGTGCCACTGAGCTAAATCCCTGGCCCTAAAAAGATAAGTCTTGATTATATGGATAATTCATTTGTGTGGATATCTCACTTATTTTTACAATAAAATGACAAATATCAATATAACTCAAAAACATGGACGTAACCTATTTACATATAGTAATATGGTTCATCAGAATACATGTAGTGAACTTAAGAATCATCACTAATTTCTTTATTTTCTAGATTATATTCTTCCAAAGTTTCCTTTTCTTTTGTACTCGAATATGCTATAAAATCATGAACTTTTCCCTTTAGAACATCTAGTTCATTTTGCATCTTTAATATGCTATTATCATACTGAATTCCTTCCAGGGTTTTCTGCAGTTCCATTATTTCGGATATTGCTTTCAGCATATCATCTTCCATGTTAAACATCTGCATGGTCAGCTCTTCCATTTTCTTTTCCGTTCCCACCAGGTCCTGAGATACTCTGAGAACAGAGTGAATAGCATTTTCAATTGTAGGCAAATACATCTTACATTCCTCCACTTTGGGTTCGTAGTTGGAAAGTTTATTAGTAAGATCTTCATCTCTGGCAAGGAGAGCATTCTGTTCCTCTTCTAACTTCTCAACTACTTTTGTATCAGAGCCAAGCTGCTCTTCGACTCGCATAAGATCTTCCTCTTCTTGTCTTTTTACTGTCCTAATATTTCGTAGTGTGCTGTCTTCCAAATCTTTTAGCCGTTCCGTGAGCAATTTTATTCCTTGTTCAGCTGAGTTAATTTGGACAGTAACTTGAGAATGTATATGCTTTGCTTCTGATTTGAAAATTTCTGTATTACCATTCATTTCTGCTAGGCTTCTCTTCCAGAAATCTGTAATATTTTGGAATTTCTCATTAAGGGTTTGCATCTTTTGAGTGAGCATCTCTTCACTATTCTCAATGTCATGCATGAATCTTTGGAGGGTGGATACTTCCTGTTCAAACTGGGTCATCAAAGACATGGAAGACGTGGCTTCCTGCAGGGTACTTTCAGTAGACTCAAGCTGTATTTATAACACAAAACAATTCCCAAGGCTACTTAATAATATTTATATTAGAGAAACACACTTTAACAATCAGGACCGTAACATGCCAAATTCAAATTCTGAAGATGACTCAAATATCCAAGTATGTCAGAATCACACTGACAAAAACATTTATTACTTTAAAAGCTGTTTTAACAAATTTAGTAGATTAGCTGTATGCCAGAAAAACATATACATGAATTTATAACCCTAGATATTTGCACATTTGCACAGAGGCATTTTCAAAAGAAAGAAAATGTTAGAGAAGTTTGAAGTATATCATTTTCCTTTTTTTCACTCCAATGGACAATAACTTAGATGTAATTTTTTTTTTTTTTTTGGTACTGGGGATCGAACTCAGGACTTTGCACTTGTCAGGCAGGTGCAATGGCACCAAGGTAAATCCCCAGCCCTTAGATATAATTTCTATGGTTATTTGTCTTATTTACTTATTTTGTGTATTTTGAGACAGGGTCTCACTATGTAGTTTAGGCTGGACTCAAACTCACTATGTAACCTGAGTGGACCTTGAGCTTGAGGCAATCCTCCTGCCTCAGGCTCGTGAATGGCGGGATTATAGGCATGCGCCATCATGCCTGGTCCTATTTGGCTTTTTAGAAACTACAACTCAGTGTAAAATTTGTTGCCTTCCCTAAACCCTATGATTCTGGAAGAGTTTCTGTCTGAAAAAAACATTTTTTAGCCCACTTCTTATGGAGAAGGTACTAGAATCATATCTTATAAAAGTAACAATAAAAAAAGAAAGCCAGTTTAGTGAGAAGAGTAACATCAAATGGTAAAGTATTCTAAGAACCTGTAAATTCATAAACCCCAAGTACCTATTTTTGTTTTTGTACTGGAGATCGAACTCGGGACCTTGCACTTGCAAGGCAGGCGGCAGCCCCACTGAGCTAAATCTCTGGCCCCACAGGTACCTATTAATCTATATCTAGAATATGGAAGGACCAGGCCACGGACCTCCTTTTAGTCAACATTAGCACACAGGTAACTTTAGACTGTGGGAAAGCCTAGAAATGATCATTAATCTATCACATGTTTGTAGCATTGTGTTGGAGATATAATACTGAGCAAGATAATTTTTGCCAAAAGCAGTTTGGTTTATTTGGGGAGAAATTTTCTAAGTCTGTCTGCACTATAACAGAAGAGTTATGGAAGCACTTGGGTGGGGATGTAACTCAGACTTCATAAACAAGTATTCTGTAAGTATTATTATTATTATTATTTTGGTGCCGGGGATTGAACTTGGGACCTTGCACTTGTGAGGCAGGCGGTGGAACCACTGGGCTAAATCCCTGGCCCTTCTGTAAGTATTACTAAGATCTGCTGCCAGTCATTTCTCTAAATTGTCCTACACACTACTCCCAGATTAACCTTTAAAAACTGCTATGCCACCAGGTGTGATGCTGCATGTCTATAATTCCACAATTTTGAAGGCTAAGGCAGAACGATAGCTGGGAGTTCAAGGCCAGCCCTGGGCCACACAGTGACCTCAAGGCCAGTCTGAAATATATAGCGAGATTTTTTTGTCTCAAAAAATCACCAGGGATTTAGCTCAGTGGTTCCGCCACCTGCCTTGCAAGCGCAAGGTCCCGAGTTGGATCCATAGTACCAAAAAAAAAAAAAAAAAAAAATCAAAGCCAAACCAAACAACTGGTATGTGCATCAATGCACACTGTTAAAAAAAAAAATCTTTGCTATTTCCTGATACTTCTAGGATAAAGTCCACAACCCTAGGCCTGATAGCCTGAACTCTTATAGTACCTATTACATTATGTATTTGCCAAGTCTAACAAAAAATTTGTTCTGTTCCAGATCTTGGGCTAGACAATGGTTATAAAATATAAATACATCAGGCCAGGGATTTAGCTCAGTGGCAGCATGCCTGCCTCACAAGTGGAAGGTCATGAGTTTGATCCCTGGTACTG
>NW_004624750.1:8930686-8949490 GCF_000247695.1 Heterocephalus glaber | reverse complement strand
TATATATAAATATATCATAGTCCCCAGTTTTATAATTTGATAGAGGAGATAGTGTTTTGGATCTTCTACATCATAGAATCCTAAGAATATTTTTTTTCGTGGTGCTAGGGATTGAACCCAGAACCCAGAGACTTTGCACTGAGCTGCATCCACAGCCCTTATTTTTTTCTTTTTTTAAAAAATTTTTGAGACAGGGTCTCACTAAAGTTGCTAAATTGCCCAGGTTGGGGTTGAACTTGCAATCCTGCCTCAGTCTCCCAGAGTGTTAGGATTATAGGTGTGCACCACCATGTGGCTCCACTAAGACCCACTGAGTGCATTCTGTGAGCTCCTTCATTTCTAGGTACTTGGGAAATAGAGATAAAAGATGCAAGGGCTGGGGATGTGTGCAGCTAGGTGTAAAGTACTTGCGTAGCATGTTATCAAGCTCTGGCTTTCATCCATAGCATGGGTGGGTGGCAGTGTTTAATCTGAAGAGATAGAGACAAATTAAGGACAAGAAAATCACAATAGACTAGGATTAGTGTCATGACAGAATGAGCACAGGAAGCAATGATGCTTAGAAAAGAAGTAGGGGTGGGGGGAGCTGAAGAAAAGCTTACACATGACTAAAATCGGATTCATTAGCAGATGATGCATTTGTCAGGTGAAGATCTGAAAGCTTCTAAATTTTCTTCTGGGGAGACAATGTGTCCTATGATTTTTTTTGTGGTCCCCATATCCCAGAGTGCAAGAACATGTTTGCTGATGTTTACAAAGAAGAAAGGCTATAAAAGCCGCTGGGGCATATGGCAGTCAAGACCCACAGCAATTCCAGGTGACAGGCGGGAACAACGTGAACAGACCACTCTGAAACATCATCTACACATTAGTTTAATACACTCATAGCCATAATACAAGTTCCTTGAAATACTAATTCTGAAAAATGCTTGCAGTTGGTGATATTGTTAGGTTTGGTTGTTTTATCAGTATCTTAAACAGGTAAGCGTATCTTCACCCAGGATAATCTCCTGATCAAACTGTTTATCAGAGCATAACACATCTGGTCGCAGTATACCCGAGGTACAAAACCCACTTTCAGAATAAAGTTTCAAATGTTAGCCTGCAAATAGTAAGTTTAATAGTAATACTACTATGTTACAGTAACTAGCACTTATGGGCTCCCAATGTTTTTTAATAGTTTTCTAGTGTTTTGAAAAGACCTAGCATCTTGAATTTATTAGTGTTGAAAGTTTCAAAGGGTTTGTATGTACATCTCATTCGATCCTTATAAAAATCTCGCCATTTAAAACACTGAATGAATGAGATGAAACAGAAGCCAAGAGAAGTCCCAGTGATTTGTCCAAGGTGACACAGTATTGACGAGTGCCCACCTCCTACTGAAAAGGCAGCTATGATTAAATTAGTCCCCAGGGCAGGCTGGGAGAGAAAGAGCTAGGAAAAGGCTGAACATTTCTTGAATTCCATATTTTAAAAATCTGCTTCCAAAGCGTTTAAATTGTCACCCCAATTTTTCATTTAAAAAGGAAATCTAGTCTAAGGATGCAGGCCTCTAATACCAGCAGTCTGGCAGGGTGAGGCAGGACTGCAAGTCTGAGCCCGACCTGGGCAACTTAGTGACTTAGCAAGATCTAGTCTTAAAGAAAAGGTGGGCATGTAGCTCAGTCCAAAGGTCCTGCGATCAATCCCTAGTATATGGGGCTGGGGGAAGGAAATCAAATTTTGTTCAAAGCTTGTTTTCAATAGCTTTTAATTAAATATGTAAAATTTCCAGCTCCTGAAATGTTTTTCTATCAGTATGTTAGAGTGCCCCACCAACCCTAACCAGGTTCCAACTTGGGCCCTACATCAAAAACCAACGTCTCAACAGTTCCTTCCCAGGAGCCCCTAGACTCATCTTCTGGGGAATCCTCTGGCATGGGTAAGGGAACTTAACTTTGTCTCTGGCTTTTCTCTTCTAGGGGATTTAAATGCTCATCCTGTGCATGAGGCTTCAGGGGCTCAGACCCTCTATTTTATATTTATGTTTTATTTTAAAAAATAACTTATCTAAATTGAACTAAAATTTGCATACTGCACAATTTACAAACTTGAAGTGTATGCTTCAGTAGATTCTAGCATATTGACAGTTGCATAGCCATGACAATTAAATTTAGATCATTCTTGCTGTCCCAAAACAAAACACTGCACCCACTAGCTGTCATCTCCCAGCTCTCCATGACACTAAATCAGGGCAACCACAGAGCTACTCTCTATCGTCACACATTTTCCTCTTCTGGAAATTTATTTTATTTTTTATTTAAAATACACTATTATGCTCATGGGAACAATAAAGAGCTTAACATATCCAAGGAAATGGAAATCCTCCAAAGTGAGCTCTCAGAGTCCACTGGAGTGAGACTAAAAACCGAGAGCAGAAACACAAAATATAATAACCGTTTTTTTCCTTTTTTCCTATTATCTTTTATTTCATACTTTATTTATATATTAACTTTTTACATAAGGGAAACTGTGATGTTTAAGCTTGTGCGTCTGATTTACTTCACTCAACATTATGGTCTCAAGGTGCATCTATTTTCCTACAAATGCCTCCAGCCCACCTCTCTTCACAGCATAGTTAGTACTCCATGGTGTCTGAACACCACACTTTACCCATTCATCTGTTGATGGACATAATGGCTGCTTCTAAGACTTAGCTATTATGAATTGTATTTGTCTATGTTTATAACATCCTTGCTCACCCCCATCATCAAGCACAAGTCCTTGTCTACCCTATGACATGAGTAAAGGTTTTGTGATGAATAAGCGAACAAATGATGCACATTTCCCAGTGATAGCTTGATAGGAGACAAAAGGCCACATGATACCTTATTTTTTTCAGTACTGGGGATCGAACTCAGGACCTTGTAGTTGTGTGGCAGGCGTGGCCTCACATACCTTATTGATCATAGTTGACCTTCTCTTGAGAGATATGACAGTTACAATAATAATGCATCTGGCAGGCATCAGCATTTGCAAGTTGAAGAAACATATCACAGACATGAGTTATTCTAATTAGGGACGCCCCCACCCGCGATCTAACTCAGGAACTTGCACTTGTGAGGCAGGCACCGCGCCACTGAGCTAAATCCTTGGCCCTTTTGGTTTTTTTTGGTACTGGGGATCAAATTCTGGTCCTTGTGCTTGCGCAGCGGGCGGTGAAACCATTGAGCTAAATCCCCAGCCCCCTTTTGTTTTGTTTTTTTTTTTGAGACGGGTCTCACCATGTAGCCCAGGCAGGCCTCAAACTTGTGGTGATCTTCTCCCTTCAGGCTCCTGAGTGCTGGGATTACAGGCATGTTCCCACACCCCAGCTAGAACTCTTTTTTAAAATTTTTTTATTTTTGGTACCGGATCAAACTCAAGACCTTGGGTGGTGGCACCACTGAACTAAATCCCCGCCCCTAGAACTCTTATTTGGTTAGAGAATCAACACTTATTTTTAGGCTATTCTTATATGCATATACATACATTCTTAAAAGATGAAAACTAAGAAAAAGAATAGATCTATCTTTTAACAAATGCTGTACATATTCTAATTTTACATCTAAAGATCAACCATATTTTCAATGCTCTCGGTACCTGACACCGAAATCCCTGACCTTCTGAATTGCAATTTGAGTCTAAATTGGATGAGAGAGAGAATGTCAAGTGATAGGAAGACCAGTGAGAGTACGACAGTAATAGTTTAAAGGGCAGGAAGAAAGTAGTGCTGAAATGGAGTAGAGGAATATAGAAGTGAAGTAAAATGAGAACATCTTCCCAGATAAGTTAATTATTAATAATTACCTTCTCTGAAATTAAACTGATTTTACTTTCAAGTCCTTTGAACTCATTGTTTTCTATTTTCAGTAACTGGTATTGGTTTTCCACCTTTGCAAACGTTTCCGACTGTTGAAATACAAACCTGGAAAAAGAAAATAAAATCACTACTGCTCAGTCCGCAGTCATTTGAATTTGAAAGGATTATTTATTATACCCACTTCTGGTAAGAACATCAATTCTGGCATGGGTAGCTGCAACTTTTGTCAGTGTCTTGCAAAATTCACACAGCCTGCTGGTTTAACGCTGAGTAAACATAAAACACTGCCTTTGTTCACGTTCACAGCCCACTGAGAGTGCAAGGTCTGTAACAGATGTCCATACAAGAAATATTTTGCAGGATGCCACATTGACCAATTTAGATTAAGATTGCTGATCTCAACTATTTTTTTGGAGTATCTAGAAAACAGGTATTTTAGAGAAACAACAAATGCAGGCCAACAAGTTGTTAAAAAGTATTTTAAAGCTAAAATTTAAGACGAAGAAAAGCAGAGAAGTGGAGAGGAGATAGTGATAAGTGTTTAGAAGGTTTCGTATGAAAAGAGAAGAAAGTAAGAGTGCCATTATAAAAATAACAGAACATGTATGTGGTACAGGGTACTCAACAATGACTCATATAGGTGCTGGACTGTAGTTACCATTCTAAAATTAGGGCTGGGATTGTACCTCAGTGGTAGAGTGCTTGCTAGCATGTGAGAGACCCTGGGTTTGATCCCAGTTCCAAGGCAAAAAAAATAAGACAAATCAAATAAAACTGGAGTGTATTCTTCATCTGGTAAACAGTGAAAGTGCAGAAGCAAAGCCAGGCATGCTGGTGCACGCCTATAATCCCAGCACTCAAGAGGCTGAGGCAGGAGGATTACTGGGAGTTTGAGGCTAGCATGGGCTACACAGTGAGTTCAAGGACAGCCTCAACTACATAGCAAGACCTTGTCTCAAAAAATAAAACAGGCCAAAAGCATAAAAAAGCTTTCCTAATCTTTAAAACAATACATAAGCACCAGTTTGTAAAGGATTTGAAATGAGCAACCACAAAAGAAATGTTTGGGATTAACAACACTTTGGCTATCTATTCTCTCTGAACTCTTCAGGCTTAGAAAAAGTACCAGTTGAAATTAAATATATTAGTCATCAAAAGGCAATGAAACAGAAGCAGGTGAAGCACCTGCCTAAGTCATAGTACATAGGACAGTGGTTCAAAAGCTTCCCCGCACACTGGAATTATCCGGCGGCTGTAACAAATTTGATGATTTCATCCCACTCACAGAGATTAATTTAACTGGTCTGGGACGTGACTTGCCTGTTAAAAAGTTTTACAGTACTAGTCAGGCTAAGAACCACTAACTGATTATGTTTTGTAAATTCATTTCCACTGAAAGATAAACATTTAAAGATTCCAAAGCTTCATGGAGATGTGAGAGATTAAAAGCTATCTTTTATTTTGGTCTTTATTTGTATTTGGGTTTCTCATATAAGAGAAACTATACCATATTTAAACTTGTGTATCTGATCTATTCCACTTGACATTACTGTCTTCAGGTTCATCCATTTACCTGCAAATGCCTCAAGTTTATCTTTCTTTATGGCAGAGTAGTACTTCATTGTGTGTAAATATTTTTAATCCATTCATCTATTGATAGACATTTGGGCCGTTTCCAAGATTTAGCTATTATAAATTGTGCTGCTATAAACATGGATATATGAATGTGTCACTGTAATATGATGATTTTAACTCTTTTAGGAAGATACCCAGAAAGGGAATAACTGGGTCAAATGAATGTCTATTTTTACTTTTCTTTTTTTTTTGGAGACAGGGTCTCATTCTATAGCCCAAGCTGGCCTTGAATTCACAGTAATCCTCCCGCCTCAGCCTCCCAAATGCTGGGATTACAGGAGTGCACCTCCATGCCTGGCTCTTTGTTTTTTGAGGAATCTCCATAATGGTACTAGTTTACATTCCCACCAAGAATGCAGAAGAGTTCTTTTCTCCCCACATCCTCACTAGCACTTGTCATTACTAGATTTTTTTGATGATAGCCATTCTTTGTGGGGGTAAGATGTTATCTCAGGTTAGGTTTTTTTTTTTTCTTTCTGGTACTGGGGATTGAACTCAGGACCTTGTGGTTGTGAGGTAGGTGCGGTACCACTGAACTAAATCCTGGCCCCCTCAGTGTAGTTTTAATTTGCATTTCTCTGATGGCCAGTGATGTGGAACATTTTTTCATGTATTTATTGGCCACTAGTACTTCTGAGAAGTGTCTATTCATTTTGGTTGCCCATTTATTGATTGGGTCTTTTATTGTGCGGGGGAGGGTCTTTTTTTTTTTTTTTTTTTAATTCTTTATATAGTCTAGATGTCTTGTTCAAAAATAGCGGGCACAATTTTTTTCCTACTCTGGAGGCTGCCTCTTTGTTGGTTGTTTCCTTTCATATACAGAAGCTTAACTTGATATGATCCCACTTGTTGGTTCTTCACATTATTTCTTGTGAATTGGGGTTCTGTTTAGAAAGTCTTTGGCTATGCCTTCAGAAGTTTTACCTATTTTATCTTCTAGCAGACTTTTTATTTAGATCTTTCATCCATTTTGACTTTTAGCTTAGTACATAGTGATATATATGGGTCTAGACCCAAGTCTTCTGCATGTGGATACCAATTTTCCCAGCACCACTGATTAAAGAGGCTATGTTTCCTCCATTATGTTTTTCGTCCCTTTGTAAAAGATGAGATAGTTGACTGTCTGGGGTTGTTTCTGCTTCCTCTATGCAAAAACAACTCCTTTCTGTTTTTGTGCCAGTATCATGGTGTTTTTATCACTGTAGCTTTGTAATGTAACTTCAAATCTGGGACTGTGATGCCTCCTGTTTTGCTACTGTTACAAAAAAAAGCATCTCATGCCTACTATAAATGTTTTTCTTATTTTTTGGTATGGGTATGAACTCAGGATTTTGGGCTTGCCAGGCTCAGAGCCACTGAGCTACATCCCCGGCCCATAGGTTTGTTTTTTGAGACAGGGTCTCACTATGTAGTTCAGGCTGTCTTGAACTCATGGCGATCCTCCTGCCTCAGCCTCCCAAGTGCTGGAATAAGGTTATTTTTAATATTTATTTTCCCAGTCATACCGAACTATCACTACTTGCTTGGTTTAAAATTTATAAATGTTCAATCGTTGAGTGCTTACAGTTGTTTTGCAGCTTTATAGCGTAGTTCAATCCGTAATTTAAGAAAAGATGTTATATTCATAATGCATGCAATGGATCAGAATATGAGAAATTCCTCCAAACTTCACTGCTACTAAAGTTTGTTACTTTGAGATCATAGTGAACTCTTTCCAAGTTGCACACACATCCATCAGGCCTTTTTGGGTTGAGTGGGGCAAATTTGTTCTGGACAGCATAGAGTGGACAAGAAGTAACAGTTTATAACATTATGTAAAAGAGCCTTAGTGTAGCAGGTGCTTAATGAAGCACGGCCAATAGTCGGGTGTAGTGGAGCTTGCTCGTAATCCCAGCACTCTGGGAGGCTGAGGCAGCAGGATCCCAAATTCAAGCTCAATCTGCGCAACTGAGCGAGGCCGTCTCAAAATGTAAGAGAGTGGCCGAATCTGCAGCGTTTAAAAAACGGCTGACTCGTTCCCAAACTTCAAGCTCAACTCCAGCTGTGCGACAAGGATATGCAGCTAGTGCGAAGTTCAAGAGAGTATCGCCAGAAAGAAAGGAAAGGTGGGGTGCGTCCTAGGTTCGGGGCGAGGCAAGGGCTCCTCGCAGTCCGGGGGGAGGCTGGACATGCCCAGCCCCGGGCCGCGCGTCCACTTACCAGGCCAGGCCCAGGCACGTCCCCAGCGACAGCAGGCTCAGCCCGATACGGGGGTCCGCCCAGGCCGCGGGCGCACCGCCTGGGGCCTCGGGGCTCCTGCCGCCTTCGCTCCGCTTTCCGGGCTCCGAAGGGGATGCCTTGGGCCCCGGCTTCTTCCGGTTCCTCACCTCGGCCATGACTGGAGGCCCTGAAGGAGGACCACGATCCCGGGCGGCCGCTCAAGCGGGGATGCAGGACGTGGCCACCGGAGCCTCTTCGCGAAGCCTCGTCCCCTCACAGACTTGGTCCCGCCCAGAAACCAGCCCTTTTCCTCTCCACGCCAGCGTCGCCGCTTCCCAGCCTCTGCGTTCCTCAAACCCAGCGCAACCGCTCCTCTTCAAGGCTGGCGGGCGCGCAGGCGGCCTGGACGACGGGGCGCGCGCGGGGCCACGCACGCCACGTCGCGCGCACCGCCTCCTCCGCTCGTAGGAGAGTGGCGCGCCCCTTGGCGCGGCCACGCCCCCACCGTGGAGGGGCGCAGTTCCCATGCGTGCGCGGGCACAAGCCGAGGCTGGGGCGCGCGCGGCGGCCGCCCTGTGCGTGCCCTGCGGGCGCGCGTTGCCTGGGCTGGGCGGGCCGCTCAGGTTTTGACTGCTCTGCGGTCCTGAGGCGAGCGGAGATAGCCCGGGGACGCCAGTACTTCCTTCCTGGCCCGAGGCCTGAGGGAGCCTCCGGAGTGAGCGGACCGCGGAGGACCCGAGTAGCCGCGGTGGCTGGGAGGGCGCGGGCTTCCCTTCGGGGTGCTGCTGCCGCGGGAAAGGTGGCGGCCCGAGCGGCCGAGCAGCCTTTGTGTGCTGGGTGCAGGGTCCGGCCGCCCAGGTGACGCCCCTGTCCCCCCTCGGAGGTCCCGGGGCCGGGGAGCTCGGGCCCCCATTCCTGCCTGGGCCCCCCACTGCCGTTCCCGTTCCCGTTCCCGCCCCCGGCTGCCCTGCGGGGCTGTACTTCCCGGCGCCCGGCCGTGGGTGAGTCACCTGCCGCCTTTCTCCGGGGTCAGCGGCGGGGCTGGGGCCGAGGGCTGATTACCACCCTGCTCCTGTACCGGGCAGATCAGTCACCTGAAGAGGAAGTAGTACGCTGTTGCAGTTTTCTTGGACGAACTTACTCTTTGTACGTCTGTGAAGAGTTTTGGTTTTCCTTTTTGGAAAGGGGGCTTTCCATTTTGATGTGGTTACAAAAGGCGGGATACTTTGAGAATTTGCTGATCACATTTCAATTCGTGTTGAAAACTTATATATGTCAGTTTAATAGGGCTAGGTAAAACTGGAAATTAGTTTTGGGTTGCCAGTGTCTATTGCTTAGCAATTGGACATAACCTAAGAAAGTTCATTTTTGTTTCGTCAAGTCTAATTTTCTTACTATAAATTGAGAAGTGTCCTAACATTTTGAAAATGTGATAGTCTTGATTCTAACTTTTGAAAAAATCAGTTTCACACTAGTCCTGGGCATTGTGTGAACCTTGCCAAGCATACGCAAACGCCCTACTTCCCTATTTTTGAAAAGTGCTACATTTGGTGACTTTTCAAAAATACATTCATTTCCCAAGCTTGGTTACTGCCCCCATTCTGTGCTCTCTGAATTACTTCCTTATCTTAAGATATTCACATTCTAATTGTTGCTCTTTTTTTCGTTTACTAGATTGTGAATTCTTTCAAAGATATCACTTAAATCTCCCCCCTCCTCTGATACTGGGGATCGAATTTAGGACCTTGCACTTGTGAGGCAGGTGCAGTGCCACTGAGCTAAATCGTCAGCCCTAGGATATTTCTTAAGCTCTCTGGATGCCTGGCTTATAGGCAGGGTTCAAATGTGTATTGTATAAATAAATGAATAAGCATACCTAGCACTCAGGAGGCTGAGTTAGGAGGAGCCAGAGTTCTAGGCTAGCCCGGGCAATTTAACAAGTTCAAGGCCAGCCTGGACTATGTAGAGACCTTGTCTCAAAGAAGAAGGAAAAAACCCCCTAAAACCCAGGGTTACCTCTTAATCCAAGAAGTTACATCAGAGGGTATTTCCTGTTGCTTTGTGATAATGTTTGCTAATGAAAATCTAGAGTTGACACCCACTTTGAATAACTAAAAATTCCAACAATGCTTTGTTTAGTCTTTATGTTGAATAAAGAGAACAAAATGTTTCTAAAAGTTAGGGCTTAAGTATGGTCACTAATTTATAAAATCTTAATTTAAAAAAGGAATATTTTTATTGTATAAATGATGTGTACTGAAAAAATTAAGGCAACATACAAAAGTATATGAAAAAGAAAGGAGTAAGGAAAATCCCAAATCTTACTAGTCAGTTGCCCTAATGTTTTAATGAACAAACTTCAAAACATATTTATGTGGCATCAACACATTTTCTTGTTATATATGGGGTTGTGTTTCAAATTTTTCAATCAGCAGTGTGCCATGAACATGTATTTTTTTTTTTTTTTTTTTGGTACCAGGGATTGAACTCAGGTCCTTGTGCTTGTGAGGCAAGTGGCGGAACCACTGAATAAACCCCCAGCCGACCATGTGTGTTTTATACATGGAAATGCCTGTATAACATTCTGTTCTGTATATACACCCTAATTTTAAAAAATCCATGTTCAGAATGATAGATATTTAGGTTGTGTTCATTTTTTTCTCACCTTAGCACTCCACTAAGTCTTGCTGTGGATGTTTTTGCATACATAAATGACTATCTCCTGGAAGTTTTTTAGAAATGGGATTTCTGGGTTATAGAGAATGCTTTTATTTTATTTATTTATTTTTTGGGTTTTTTGAGATGGTATTTCTCTATGTAGCCCAGGCTGGCCTCGAACACGCAGCAATCCTCCTGCTTCAGCCTCTCAAATGCTGGGATTAAAAGGCATACATCACCACACCTGGCTAAGAATGGTTATTTATGTGTTTTTTTTTTTGTTTTTTTTTTTTGTTATTTATGTATTTATTTTTTGGTACCAGGGATCAGACTTGGGATCTTGTGCTTTCGAGGCAGGCGGCAGCTGCTCCGCTGAACTAAATCCTTGGCCCAAGAATGGTTATTTTAAATACTTTTGTATCTTATATTGGCTTCCAGAAAAGTTGCCTCCATTTTGTAGTCTCCCAAAAAAGTGCATAAGAATATTAAATTTCTCACCCTTTTAAAGCACTGAGTTTTGTTTGTTTATTTATTTGAGACAGGGTTGCATTATACAGTTCAGGTTGGCCTTAAACTCACTGTGTAGCCTAGGCTGGCCTTGAATTCATGGGAATCCTCCTGCCTCAGCCTCCCAAGTGCTGGGATTACAAGTGTGTACCACCATGCCTTGGCTGAGTTTTGTCCATTTTAAAAAGCCTTAGCAAAAATATCCAAGTTTTCTTTACAGTTCTCGCTTGACTACCAATGAGGTTCTACATCCTGATTTTTTTTTTTTTTTTTTGGTACCGGGGATCCAACTCAGGTCCTTGGGCTTGTGCAGCAGGCGTCGAAACCACTGAGCTAAATCCCTGGCCCTGTCCTGATTATTTGTTTTGGGGTCCTGGGGACTGAACCCAGGTCATTCACACTGCTATCCCCAGCTCATTTTTAAATTTTGTGACAAGGTCTCACTAAGTTACTAAATTGCCCAGGCTGGGCTCCAACTTGCTCTTCTCCTGCCTCAGCCTTCCAGAGTTCTGGGTTTACAGGCATGTGCCACCACACCTGGCTTACACATCTTTTCATAAGTTTATTGTCCTGACAGATACTTTGATGTTTTGTCTGTAGCTCATGGTTGAGAGCTCAGGGAGAAGAAACTTTGGTAGAGGATGGATGCAAACGCTCGAAATTGTTTGCTTCAACATAGAGAAGCTCTGGAAAAGGACATCAAAACAGCCTACATCATGGATCACATGATTAGTGATGGAGTTTTAACAATATTAGAGGAGGAAAGAGTAAGAAATCAGGTAAAACCCTTTCAGGTGGTCTGTACTTTTTTCTTAAAATTTCAGAACTTGATATTGATCTTCATTGATTTATGTTGAAAACATGCTTATCACTATTTACTAAATTACTTAATTTTTTTTTAGCCCAGTAACCATCAACGAGCAGCTACACTAATTAAACTGATACTTAATAAAGATAATTATTCCTACATATCGTTCTACAATGCTCTGCTACACGAAGGATATAAAGATCTTGCTGCCCTTCTCCATAGTGGCATGCCTGTGCTTTCTTCCTCCAGTGGCAAAGATTCAGCCGGTGGAATAACTTCATATGGTTTGTATCCTTGATACTTTCTGTCACATTGCTATTATGGTGGCTGCATCGCTCTGATATGTCTGATTGCAGAAGTAATGTTCTGAAGGCAGTACAACAAGTTCACTGAAAAATGCATGTGGAAAAATGATAGAGTTTTCAATTTAAATACTGCTTACATGCATCCACCTAACACATTTTATTTTCACTCAGAGAACTATTTACTGCTGTGATACTAATGTGTGTACCTTAATTTTTAGAGATAAGATGGTAGCTCTTATTTATCTTGTAGTTTTGTGTATTTTAGAGTTTATAGGAAAGAATAAAAATATTTAGAAATCCGTGTACTTGAAATAAGTTCCTTAAACATTCTTCCCTTTACACTCACCTTCCCAGATTTTTTTTTTCTTGTTTTCTTTTTTTTAGTTGAGTGCTGGGGAGTGGACCCCAGCCTTCATACCTGGTGAACAGGTGATCTTTGTTCTACTGAGCTTTACTCCATTTTCCCAGCCTTCAGCAGAGACAAAGCGGCTGGAGAGTCAGGGAGTGATAAGGTGTGAGAGGCAGGTGTACATGGAGACTTCCGTTATCTTGAAAGGTGTCTCTTTTGTTTTCTGTATCCCAAGCAGCCAGAAAGTTTTAAGTGAATGTGCTAGCCACATTTTCTTATTTCTCTTCGAAATTCTGAGGCTAAGCACTTTCCGGTTATTCTCTTTTTTGTATTGAGTAGCCATTTCAAGGTTTTACGCATCCGCACTTGTTTTGGGTTTCAGTGAGGACAGTGCTGTGTGAAGGTGGAGTACCGCAGCGGCCAGTTGTTTTTGTTACCAGGAAGAAGCTGGTGACCGCAGTTCAGCAGAAGCTCTTGAAGCTGAGGGGCGAGCCCGGGTGGGTCACCATCTATGGCATGGCTGGCTGTGGGAAGTCAGTGCTGGCCGCAGAAGCTGTCCGAGATCATTCACTCTTAGAAGGTAAGGGTTTTGGTTTTGTATTTTTATTTGTATTTATTTAGTTTTTCTGGCTATCTCCTTTTTTTCAGATTGATTGATTTATTTTTAAAGTCTTATGAACAGCCAGGGTAACAGACTAAAACACATATAAAATGCTTAAAACAACTGTGCTAAATCAAGGTACACTTTGAGAGACACTGGCCGTGCTGAATTACAAGAGCTTTCTTCCTTTCCTATTGTCTGTTTTTTTTTTTTTGTGCAGTTTATATTCTCATATAAGAGAAACCATGTAATATTTGAGCTTGTGTGTCTGATTTCACTTAACACTGTGCTCTCAAGGTACATTCCCTTTCCTACAGGTGGCTCAAGTTCATCATTCTTTATGGCAGAGTAGTACTCTATTGTGTACAAATACTATTCATTTGTCTGTTGGTTGGCATGTAGGCTGCTTCCAGGATTTGGCTTATATGAATTGTGCTGCTATAAACATGAGTATGCATGCATCAGTGTAATATGATGTCTTTGACTCTTTCAGGAAGATACTTAGAAGGGGAATAGCTGGGTCAAATGGAATTTCTATTTTTAGTTTTTATTTTTTGGTACTGGGGATCAAACTCTGGACTTTGCGCTTGTGAGGCAGGTGGCAGAACCACTGAACTAAGCCCTCTATTTTTAGTTTTTTGAGGAATCTCCATACTGATTTCCGCAGTGATTGTATCAGTTTGTTACCCTACCAGGACTCTAAAAGGGTTCCTTTCCACCCCCTGCAGTCTCACCAGCATGTTGCTGATTTCTTGAAGATAGCCATTCTTTCTGGAGATGGAATCCCAGTGTTGTTTTGATTTGCATTTGTCTCATTGCCAGCGATGCTGAACATTTTTTCATGTATTTACTGGCCGTTTGTACTTCTCCGAGCAATGTCTGTTCATTTCTCTTGCCCAGTTTTTGATTGGATGTTTTGAGGGGGTCTAATTTTTTTGAGTTCTTTATATAGTTTAGATTTCAGTCCTCTGTCCAAGTAATGGCTGGTAACATTTTTCTTCCCATTCTGTAGGTTGTCTCTTCACTCTGTTGGTTTTTTCCTTTGTTGTGCAGAAGCTTTTTAATCCCATTTGTTGATTCTCACTTGGTATTATTTCTTGTGTCATTGGGATTCTGTTATCTTCCAGCAGACTATTTCTGTTTTAATATTTAAATCTTTGATCTATTTTTATTTTAGTTTAGTGAATGAGGAGAGATATTGTATGGGTCCTTGTTCAATCTTTGGCATGGGGAAAGCCAGTTTTCCCAGAACCATTTGTTAAAGATGCTGTCTTTTCTGCAGTGAAAATGTTTGGCCCCTTTGTGAAAGATAAGGTAGCTGAGTGTGCCTGGAGTTGTTTCTGCATCCTCTATTCTGTTCCACTGATCCACAAGTCTGTTTTTTTTCCCCCCAATACCATGCTGTTTTTATCACAGTAGCTTTGTGGTATAACTAGAAGTTCGGGATTGTGTTACCCTCTGACTGTCCTTGTTGCCCAGAATTGTTTTTGCTATTCTAGGTCTCTTCTGGTTCTGTTAGAATTTTAGGATTGTTTTCTCTAGTTCTGTGAGGAATGCTATTGGTATTTTGATTGGAATTGTGTTAAATCTGTATAACAGTTTTGGAAGTATGGCCATTTTTATATTGTTTCTTACTGTCTAGGAAAATGGGGACATTTTCCATTTTCTGATCTGTTTGATCTCCTTTTTTCCTTTTTCTTTTTTCTCTCTCTTTTGTTTTGTTCTGTATTTTTGAGACAAGGTCTTACTGTATATGTAGTTCAGGCTGTCCTCGAACTCACTATGTAGCCCACGCTGACCCTGAACTCTTAGCAATCTTCCTCATCCTCCCAAGGCCTGGGATTACAGGCATGCACCGCCATGCCCGGCTTGATTTCATTTTTCAGAGCACTGTAGTTTTCATTGTAGAGGTCTTTCACATCCTCAGGTAGGTTAATTCCTAAGTAGTTAAGTATTTTTCTTGATACTATTGTGGAAGGTGTTTTTCCCCAGATTTCTCTCTTGGTGAGTTTATTTTGGGCCTACAGGAGTACTATTGAGTCTTGAGTGTTGACTTTGTATCCTGCTACACTACTGAATTTGGTTAATTCTAGGAGTCTTTTGGTGGAGTTTTTGGGGTCTGCTATGAAGAGAATCATGTCACTTGCAAATAATAATAATTTAACTTCTTCCTTTCCTATTCATATCCCTTTTATTTTTTTCTCTTGCCTAACTGCTCTAGCTAATGTTTTTAGAACCATGTTGAACAGGAATGGTGGTAGTGGACATAGAACGTAAGTGTTGACCATTGTGTGTTGCTGGCTCAAGAGATAATTCTTCAAGCATTGTATTAGTTTCCTGTTGCTCCTGGTAATAAATTACCACAAATGTAGTGGCTTAAAACAACACATTTATTATCTTGCAGTTCTGGAGGTTTCCACTTGCCTAAAATTAAGCAGTGCTAAATTCCTTCAGGAAGCTCTCAGAAGAATTCTTTCCCTTGAATTTTCTACCTTTTAGAGGAGGCTTGCAATCCTTGACTCCTGTTCTCTTCTCAAACTTGGCTGTGCCTGGTATTCTCCTCTCTCTCTCTCTCTCTCTCTCTCTCCCTCTCTCTCTCTCCCCTTTCTCTTCTCTCTGATCTTTGCTTCTGTTTCACATTTCCTTTTCTGACTTCTGACCTTCTTACATCCCTCATATAGGGGCCCTTGATTTCTTTAGGCTTACTTTATAATTGGGACAATCTTAAAATCTTTAACTTGGTGAAACCTACAAAATCTCCTTTGCCAAATAAAGTAACATATTTACTGGTTCTCTGGATTGGGAAGTGGGTGTCTTTTGGGGCCATTATTCTGCCAATAATGGGCATAATTAAATTTTGAATTTGTTTTCTACCTTGCCTGTGAAAATGAGGCTTGATTAGCTAGGACAGTTAAGTTCACAAAGGTATCAAAGGATATTTAACATTCCTGGATTCCTGATTCCCTTGTATCTGAACAACTGAGAAGATTGAAAAAGCTTTTTTTTTGGTACTGGGGATTGAACTCAGGACCTTGTGCTTGTGAGGCAGGCACGGAGCCACTGAGCTAAATCCCCGGCCCTGAAAAAGCATTTGAAAGGTTATCCAGTTTATATTACTGCCTTCAGGCAGGACTAGACTTTCACCTTCCTATCAGTGGAGTGTCTGGCTTGGTGTAGAGTACAGTAGGAGAGTTTCTTAGAAGCTCATTTCTGTTAGTGACTCTCCTATTGGGACATTCTGCTGTGTATTTGGCATCCTATATTAATTGAAACTATTAGAGGTAGGTTTTCTTTTTTTTTTTTATACCAGGGATTGTGCTCAGAACCTTGTGCTTGCCAGGCAGGTGCAGCACCACTGAGCTAAATCCTTGGCCCCAGGTAGTTTGGTTTCTATAATTAATTCTATTACTTGCTTATCTTTGAAAATAAACTCACCTTGTGTGTAAGCCCTAAGAAGAAAACCTGGGAGTTGACTATAGCAACTGGTGCATTTTTGTTTGTAGACTTTATAGATTCCTTTGACATCCTTTTCATGCTTCAGGTGTTTGTGCATTCAGTAAAAGTTTGAGAGCCTGCCCTGAGGTTGACAGTTTCTTCCCAAAAGAAGGAATAGTCTATGCACCTGAGGAATTCGTTCATGGTGTACGATGATAAACACAATAATCAGATTACGTACTGTGTATGTGATGGATGGAGCAGTAGGAGAAAGTATAAGGTACAGAGAAGGATCATGAACTGTGGAGGAAGAGGATGGTAGGGCAGTTGCCCTGAGTGAGATGACATTTTAGTTGAAGTTTGGAGGAAGAATAAAAGTGCTAGGTAGGGATGGGGAGAAGGAATGGTGTGAAAAATAGTAGATGGCTGCTGGATTGGGGAAAGGTGTCCTTTCAGACCCGTTTAGCAGGTGCACCTCTGACCCCAGTGAGTCTGGTAGGTTCCAGGGTATTTGTCAGGAGTAGGTGTCACTTCCTTCATTAGTCACTTCTCTCTGTGTAACACTTTCTGGGGATTCAAAGACCTTTTCTGACTTTTAGCAGAAATTTTTTTTTTTTGCATGCAAGTTATGATCAGTTAAGACAGTTTAGCTGACAAGTTGAATGAATTAAGTTGGAAGCTGCTAAGATTTGGAAAGACGGAGGTTGGGGGACATCCATTGTGCACACAAGGCTTTATTTTATAACTTCATAGCCTTTGTTAGCAGCCTCATTACACTCTTGTCAGGAGGATGCCCTATTCCTAATTCTTGGTTTTTCCCCTTTGTCATTACAGATAACGTTTCCTGGGACTTAGCTCCTTGCAAGTCTCAGAGCCAGAGAATTTTAAACAATCTCTAATGAAAGTTTATCCCTGAGGATATCTTATGATAAAATTAGCTTAACTTCTATTAGTGTGAAGTAATGTTTTCATTTCAGTATTACAAATCTTCTAGCCAGGTGTGGTGGCACACGCCTGTAATACTAGCACTTAGGAGGCTGGGAGGATTGCCATGAGTTTGAGGCCAGCCTGAACTGTGTAGTGAGATTCTGTCTCAAAAAACCAAAAGAAAGAAAAAAATTAAGAGCTTTCTTTAAAATATGTACTTATAAGGTATTAATTTATAGGATTAAAAGAATGCTCATATTTTAATTGCTCTATATTATGATAATGTTTATTTTTAGGGGTTAAAATTGAATATAGTATTAATGATTCAGGAGTCATATTGAATAAATTGTTATCTTGAAACAGGTTTTAACCACTTGGTTGAGAAAACCCCAGAGATACTATAACTGTGCAGAATATGTGAGCTTAACTCCTATCTTTCATATCAGAATATTGAGTTAATCGTGTTCTTTAGCTCAGGGTTCATTATCATTTTAGTTCTTCACAAGGCTTAGCTTCTTACTGTTTTTATCAATTTCCTTCTTTCAAGATTCCCATTCTCATTTCTTTTCCTTTCCTCTTTTTGTATTAGAAGCAATGGAATCTTTCTACAGTACTTAATGTATGTGCTTTGTAAATGCCTTATGTATGTGCTCTTATAAAATGTGTGTGTTGTTTGTATGCAGATATTTTAAAATTTGCATAAATGTTAGGGTATTTTGTTATCTCCCATGACACTATTTATTTATTTATTTACTTTTATTTACCTTACTTTTTGCAGTACTGGGGATTGAATGCAGAGCCTCCACACTGAGCCACATCCAAAGCCCTTTTTAAATTTTGAGACAAGGTCACCTTAAGTTGCTGAGCTGCCTAGGCTGATCTTGAACCTGTGATCTTTCTGCCTCGGCCTCCTAGAGCTCTGGGATTAGAGGGATGTGTCACCACACGTGGTTGACACTGTTAAAGATTTATCCTTGTTGCTGTCTATGAGTTTTGCTTATATCATCCTGTTATAATCCTACTATTCATATTTAGCTCTTTAATCTCTTTGCTTTTATAGGTCTAGTAGCTCAGGTGTGTGTGTGTAGTTTAGTGATGGAGCGCTTGCCTAGCGAACACGTGTAAGGCCCTGGGCTTGATCCCCAGGACCTCAAACAAAAAGGATACTTTCCTAAAGATTTTGATCTGTGGAGATCCCTTCCATCCTAAAGTATAGGATCATTGAGGTCTGCCCACACCCTACCGAGGTCCCCAGTCATGCAGAACACACGCCGAATCAGCCCACTGCAGACAGGCAGGTCTGCCCATGCCATACCTAGGTCCTGAGTCACACAGAACATGCTGAATCAGCCTTCTGCAGACAGGCAGGTCTGTACATGCCCTACCAAGGTCCTGAATCACGCGGAAGACGCCTAATCACCCCGCTGCAGACAGGCAGGTCTGCCCATGCCCTACCGAGGTCCTGAGTCTCGCGCAAGATGCCCAATCACCCTGCTGCAGACAGGCAGGTCTGCCCATGCCCTACCGAGGTCCTGAGTC
>NW_004624750.1:8872931-8885691 GCF_000247695.1 Heterocephalus glaber | reverse complement strand
CCTTGCGCTTGTGAGACAGGCGGTGGAACTACTGAACTAAATCCCCAGCCCAAAAACTTACTTTTTGAGAGTAACTTGGTGGCTTTACAGCCAACATCTACGTTACTCCATAGCCTCTACTCTGAGTCAGACTTGGAGTTGGCTGCACGGGGCAGTTCTAAAGTCAAGAGTACATGTAAAGAAAGGAAATAATGCCAACTGTCTATTTTCTCAGAATTCAAAATGTAAAGTAAGAGATAGAAATATTCATTAAAGAGCTTCAAAATGAGATAAACTCTTTGGATCTGCGCGGGTTCTAATAAGTGCTTGGATAAGATACAGGGGTTACCAAGGCAGGGAACATGAGCACCTCAGAAGAGTGAAAGTCCTGCTGAAGGTTCATTAGGTAATTTCTTTCTTGTTTGTTGTTATAAGGAACAGACAGCTTAGTTGGCCTACTTAGTAACTAGAATGAGGGTTACTTTTTATTGAGAGAGGCTTTATACTATACACTTCCTTATATTGTTTATTTTCACTAAGCAATCTGTGTTTATTATTATTACCATTACTACTACTCTTGTTGTTGTTGTTAGCAGTGCTGTGGATTGAGCCCAGGGCCTCCTGCATGCTAGACAAGTGCTGCTACTTTGATGTGTTGAGTTGGGCAGGATGAGTATAAATGTCTCCATTTACAGAGGAGGAGACTAGAATGCAGGTACGGCAAACGCACAAATCATCAGTGGTAGAGCCAGGTCTTGGACTTAGTCCATCATGCTGTCCCCTCTTCAGCTCTGTGCTGCTGTCATCCAGCTGACCATGGGGAATCTTCACAGGATTCCCTTCACATTGTAGGCAGACACGTGTAGACTTACAAGTAGTTTTTTGAAAAACACTTGGGCAAAATATTACCATATCTTAGAGAAAGAGGGATGTTCATTAGCATCATGTCTGACATTGGATGTGTGTGATTTTGTCTTCTTTACTCTCTTCAGATTTGGAATTCTGTGACTGGGGAACTTGTCCATACCTACGATGAGCACTCAGAGCAAGTCAATTGCTGCTGTTTCACCAACAATAGTCAAAACCTTCTCTTAGCCACTGCGTCAAATGACTTTTTCCTTAAAGTAAGTGTGGATATTGAGAGTTATGTAGATACAAAGAGACATCAAAAAATCTTTTTGATTTTCTCATGCATTATTAGGGCTTTTATTTTTTTGCTGCAGTGTTAGAAACTCCCATAGTAACTTAAGTTCTCCCTCCCACAAAGGAAAGAGTAGTAGCTCACATAACTGAAGTGTCTAGAAGGCATGTGAATTCCAATTCAGGCATTGTTGATTTCAGACCCTTAACCTTTGTTCTCAGGTTCCTCCTCCCTGGGGTCCCTGGGCTCTGTCTTCCTTCTGCTGTTTGGTCACACTGTCTCTGTGCAGCAGGAAATTCAGCCACCTCGGCTCCAGGGTTATTTATTTGAATCTTGCAGCTTCTAATCACAGAGGAAGAGAAGGCTTCCCTGTCCCAGATCCCCCACACCTGATTTTATTTTCTATTTTAAGGTTTTTAAAATTTTGGCGGGAAGACTAGGGCCTTGTGCATTACAACAGCTTAATCCCCAACCCATCCACACATCTGTTTTGGACAGTAGTCCTATTCACTCTTTGCTTCCTGCTCGTTGCTGTATAACCCCAGTGAGGAGTAGGATGCGTCTTTGAATTGTCAAAGGCTCACCGGTTTAGCCATATAAAGGTGGGACAGATGGGTCAGGGCCAGTGTATTTGAATCATAACTAGACATTAATTCAAAAGAAAGGTTCTGGGGCCGGGGATTTAGCTAAGTGGTTTCGCCGCCTGCTGCGCAAGCACAAGGACCCGAGTTCGATCCCTGGTACCAAAAAAAAAAAACCACACACACAAAAAAACAAAAGAAAGATTCTGTTGCTGGAAAGGGAAGGGAGGGAAGGTGTTGGTAGGAAAAAGAAAAGATGACAAAACCAAAACTTTTCATCCAATATATATATTTGCTGATGATTGTAATCATGAATTATAAAAAACTATATATTTTTTTCCTTTAAGAAGATGAAGATAGCTGGATTAAAACCTAGAAAGGTTTGGTAATTTCTTTGGAAAAAATTTTTTTGCCTTGATTTTTAACTTTCTTCCTCAGTGTCATACCATCTTTGCAATGGAAAATCATATTCTTAGGTGGGATAGGTAAATAATTTCAGATTGTAAAGCCTCATAGACTCTGTATTTTGACATCTAAATAAACTATTTCAAAATTTTAAGAAAATGTTGAAACATTTACTGAAAATTGCCTTCCCTCTTTTTAAGAAGCCAAACTCTTATTTATTTTTCTTCAAAAGAAAAAATTGCATGGTATCTCAGTGTCTAAAGTATATGAAGCCTGTTGTTCTGGTTAAAGTAGGGCACAGGCCTACATTCTCTACTCTTCCCTCCACCCCCAGGACCTTGCAGACCCGGTATGGACTCCCCAGGGCTCTACAGTACAGAATTTACAAACAGTATTGCACCAAAATTGCAGATTAATTGTAGTAACATAAAATTATTTCACAGCTATGGCTCACTTTTACTTGGAAAAGCTTTGCCCTATTTGAATAAATCTACCCCTAAAAAGAATAAGTCTATTGTACTATTTATGACTACTTTGTATGTGTGTGTGTGTCTGTGTGTGTGTGCCTGTGTGGTACTGAGAACTGAACCCAGGGCCTTCTCACTAAGGTACTTCTTGAGCCCCCTTTTTTATTTTGAGACATGATCCTCCCGCCTCAGCCTCTCAGAGTGCTGGGATTATAGCCTTGTGCCACCACACCCAGTCCGTGTCTACCTTTTGATGTTACTTTTTAACATTTTGTAGGTTAAGGAAGTTTCTCCTACCTCCTCTTAAATACAGATAAAAATCTTCACCATGTGGGAGGGGGTTTTGGTTAGTAAATAATTTTAATTAAGGGCAAGTTTTATTTTAAGTTCTATTATACCACACCTGCATCACCATAAGGACTGTTAAAATGCACTTCTTATGATTTTTTGAGCTGAGAATCCAGTGAAAAATATGTCAGTCTGAAGCTGCCTCTATATAACTTGCCTTATCTGAAGAATTGCTTTTATTTTATTTTATTTTTTGGGACAGGGTCTCGATGTTTAGTTCAGGCTGGCTCTACAACTCACCGTGGAGCCCATGTTGTGATCCTCTTGGCTCAGCCTCCCTACTGCTGGGATTACAGGCATGGGCCACCATGCCGGTTTTAAGAATTGCATTTGTTGGGACTAGGATCAAGGAAACAAGGGTGGAGATGGACATGAGGACTAGGAGTTATCTCACTTACTGATCATTTCAAAAGAATTTCTACTTTTGGTGATAAGTGACTTCTTCCCCTGGGCCTATGTAATTAGCATAAATCACCAGAGATGACTGTTGCCCTTTTTGTGTACATTTTTTATATTTGTAAATATCTTCAAAGGGAGAGAATACAGTAATGAACCCTATGGTAGCCATCATCTAGCTCCAGCAAATTATATATAAAGTCAGATATTTCCAGTCCTATTTTATCACGCCTTTCCCCCTTTTTGGGCTAGGACATTTTACAGCAACCATTTCACCCAAACTGTATCCGAGTGTGTCTTAGGGCTCCTAAATGTGTCATGCTATTATCTAACAATAAACTATAGTTTTGTTGTATACCTGGTCTGTGTTTACTTTCCCTCGTGGCCTTTCTAACAGGTTTGTTGGAATCAGAATCCAAACAAACTTGACATTTGGCACTTGGTCATTTTGTCTCTTAGGTCTCTATTTAGTCTATAAAAATTCCCATTTCTTTTTCTTTTTCTTCTCCTTTTTTATTTTTTGTGTTTGGTACTGAAGATTGAACCCAAGGCCTTTGCACTGAGCCTCCCCCTTTTTTGAGACAGGTTATCACTAAATTGCCCAGGCTGGTCTCCAATTTGTGATCCTTCTGTCTCAGCCTCCTAGAGTGTTGGGATTACAGGCCTGTGCCAGCACACCTAGATTTTCATCCCTTTCTTACCCCATTGGTGTGTTAGAGAAATTCTGTTATTTGTTTTATGGAATACATCACATTCTGGATTTGTCAATTGTTTCCTGAAAGTGTTGTTTGAATTGCTCTTCTAATCCATTGTATTTCCTGTATTTATACTTCGAATTTTGTGAATCATCTTTCAGAGCATTAATAGCTTTTTGCCTACATTGTAGTCTCAAGGTTTGCAAAATCTTAGAAAAGATCATATTTATAACCTAGCATTTAAAACAATGAGGGCAGTTTATATCACATATTATTGTAGCTTTTTGTAGTTGAGTAAAATAATAATGTTGTAAACTACTCAGTTAAAATAAGTAATACTTGTTTAGTTATTTAGGAATTAGAGTAAAAACCTATGTGAACCTTCAAATCTCTGTAGATTCAGATGCTGATCTAAAGGCAGCCCAGTTAATCACAAGTTTATCTTTGTATTTGACACCTTTGTGTTACTATGAATTGAAGATTGTTCTTCAACTAAAAGATCTTAATTGGAAGGAAAGGAAGAGGTTGATATGATTTCTAACTTTTCCTTGTTTAGTATCAGTTGTTTTTTATTTTTGGTACCGGGGATTGAACTCGGGACCTTGCGCTTGCAAGGCAAGTAGGGACACCACTGAGCTAAATCCCCGGCCCAGTATCAGTTTTTTTTTAATGTATCTTTTAATCTTTCTCAAATAGCTGTGGGACTTGAATCAAAAAGAATGTCGAAATACCATGTTTGGCCACACAAATTCAGTTAATCACTGCAGATTTTCCCCAGATGATGAGCTTTTGGCTAGTTGTTCAGCTGATGGAACATTAAAGGTAAGCATTTGTACATTATTAAAATGGGCTGTAATTTTATGGAAAGTCTTAGGATTTGGTTATGGAAATAGGTTTCTGTTTGTGTTTCTGTTTGCTTTTTTTGGCTCACAGTTTCAGAGGTTTCTGTTTATGGTTACTTGGCCCTGTCACCTTTGTGCCTGTGTGAGACTGGGATATGCGTTAGAGCAAATCTGCTCACCTCATGGTGGTGGGGAAGCAAAGGGATAGGAAGGGATCAGGATCCCAGTAACCCCCAGGGTTAACCCCTGGGTTAGTAACCCCACATGCCTAGTGACCTCACTTCCTTCCGCTAGGCCCTGCCTCCGGAAGCTTCCACCATCTCTTAATGGTGCCATAGGCAGGGGACCAAGCTTCAACACATGGCCTTTGGGGATATTCAGGATCCAAACTATAGTACTGTTTTCACTTTCCTACAGAAAGAGCTTCAGTTTCCAGTAGGGTATTGAATGTAACCATAATTGCTCATCCTAGTGATTGTTTGTGAATGGTTTACAATATAATGTTTAGAATTCATATAATTTGAATTCGTTAGTTTTAAGCGTGTATTCAAGTATTTTGAGATTTGTAAAGGACTGCTTTTACTTATCATTTATTGCCTTTTATTTGACTTTCTCTGTTTTTGAGAAGCCATGGGGGGGGGGAAACTCAAGACTTGGGGAACAAAGCTTATGTGGCCTGAAATTTATATTTCTAAGAAAGCCTAAATCCTTCATCTTTTTTTTTTTTTTTTTTTTGGTACCAGGAATCGAACTCAGGACCTTGCACTTGAGAGGCAGGCTGAGGAACCAGTGAGCTAAATCCCCAGCCCAATCCTTCATCTTTAAATCCCTACTTCACCTCTGAAATAAAATCCAAATTTCACTTTCTTATTGCTGCCTCTGCTGCCCCTCTTGTCTCCTGTTTATCGATTCTCTTTTCTTTGGTCGTAAGCACAAACCATCTCTGACCCTCTTGTCTTTTGGTCTGTCTCTTCTGTTCTGTTCAGTGGTATTGGAACTAGTTCAGGCTGTTGTCCCCTGTCTTCTAAGACACACTGACTGTCTCTACTGATCGAAGTGCAGAGCTGCTGGGATAACCCTCTACTGCTGTTTCCATCCTGCCACTTTCAGCTGGAACATAGCTAGTATCATATTACACATTGTAGGAAGTCCAGGCTCATCAAGCTAAGGTTCTTCACCTTCCATCATTCTGCCACCGCCTTTCCTGTCCAGCTGATTTCTTTTATACATTAGTTGTTTGTTCTGGGCACGATAACTTTTGGTTCTTCTTTTAGCTACTGTCCTTTATGTTTCATAGTCTTGATATATGTCCCTGCAGTCTTTTGTGGGGTTATTTTTGGCTACAATTAACTTGCTATATTTTGAAAATGATCTTGACAACTTTGTGCAAACATTTTTCAAGAAGTATCCTAATATCTATCTATGTGGTACATAGTTTTGTCTTTGTCAATCTGTTAATCTATATCTGTAGATACAAACTGGTTAGTTTGTCTTTATTTTCCATGTATAAATATGTATGGTGTACAGTTTAGTCACTTTCATGTGTTCTTTGATAAAATTGACTATAGGTTAATGATCTTCAGAGACCATGTCATCTTTCAGTTGAGTCTTTGCTGAGGTTCACAGTACAGAAATTACACAAAACACAAACTGAGTAGCCTTGATGTATACAGTACTACTTCTAGAGAAATACTTGAACCCTCCTGGGTCCTGTCTTATTTGTTAGAATCTCTATAAATAGAGATTTGTTAATTTTTCTAGGTGTCTTTTCTAGGTGTCTAGGCAAGATAAACTCTCTTGATGCTACTCTGTGGTTCTGTCTTTGATCTCTCTTCCCTGACTGAGGATAATTCTTTTTTGTACAAATTATTCCAGGGCACTTAGAAACCCTAGGCTAGAATTCTACTTTGCAGACTTAAGCTAGCTGACAGTAAATACGGGGAGCATTCTTGGGTAGAATATTCAGGCAAATGAATTTTAGCATCTATGATTTGGTATCTACAAATACCAAATATCTGTCTTTTCCTTTAGGATGGCCCATGTTATAGGAGGTGTCTTGGTTACTTACTGCTGAAACAAAACACTGGACAATCAAAGTTAAAGGAGGAAAGGTTTATTTGGCTCACAGTTGGTAGAGGTTTCAGTCCATAGTTAGCTGGCTCTAAGGCAGGGTAGTATGGCAGAGGGGCATCGCAAAGGAGAAACAGTTCATGGCAGGCAGAAGGTAGCAGAGTAGCAAAGCAGCAAGCAGCAAGTGACCAGCAGTGACCCTTTTTCTGTCTCTTGTATTCTTCCATCCAGGCTACCTGCTCTTAGGGTGGGTAGCACACACACTCAGGGTGGAGCACCCTCAATGCTACCCATAACTATGCCAAACCAATCAGTGGACTGATGCAGTAATCACACACCCTTGATCCCAGCGTCACACACCCTAGATCCAGCCACCTCTGAAAAGAACTACCTATGACCTCATGGGGCTTTGAGGAGACATCTAGACACAAGCCATAACGGTGTTTTTCAGAATATCCTTGGATGGCTTAAGACAGCCATCTTCTGAGAGATTCTTTCAGTCCCATAACCCTTTATTTCTTAGTTTTTTACTGTGTGAATGGCTTTATAAGGAAGCATTTTATATGTCAAGGCAAGCTCTCCTTCCATCTAACCTCCATTGAAAATTCCACATCCTCCAACTGTGCCCAGCAGGCATCCATCTGTTTGTCTTTTACTGGCCCTCCTCTTTTGCGTGAAGAGGATTGTTTAGGGCTACATATAAAATATATAATACACATTGTATATAAGTAACAAAACTCGCCTTTTATATTTTTATTATAACATTACAAGAAAGAGGACAAAGGGGGGCGCAGGTTGGTCACATTATTTTATTATTATTAGTTGTTGAATGTTCAAGAAGATTTTAAGATCAAGCCATTTATCTGTTTCACAAATCTAGGCTGTGCTGCCTTTCTGCTGCTGTTCATCCCTGGTTGATTTGCTGTTTCCCACTGTAATGCCTGTACTAATTCTTTCTTGCTGTTCTTAAGCCTCTGTCCTTTTATTCTGTGATGATATCTTTACCTCAGCAATTCAGAGGGTTAAAATCATCTACCAGAAGCTCACTGCCTGAACCCCCTCAAAAATGAGCCCTAAGAACCCCCATCTTTTATTTTGTCATCCCAGAGCCTGGAAATTCCTCTACCACCCCACTACCCCGCTTCTATGGTACCTTGCTTCAGCAGTTATTCATCTCTTATGTTGCTTATTTGATTTGTCTTCTTTTGGATACTGTCTCAGGGCCTTTAAATGTTCTTGGGCCCTCCTAAAGCCTATAAATATCAAAATGTGAAGAACCTTTGATTCTTCCTTGGATTGTCTTTTAAAATAGTCACTCCGTCTTTCCCTTTTTGGTGAGTTTGAGCCATCTGTGTCAGTTTTCTGTTGCTGTAACAAACGCTTGCTCTTGGGCAATGGTGAGGCACTGTGCTCTGACAGGGAGTGCATGGTAGATAAAAACCGCTCAAGGTGGGAGCAGAGGAGAGAGAAGGGGACCAGGGTTTTGCCTCTCCTGTGGGCGCATTATCTCTCTTCCCTCCAGCAACCCGAAGATCTTCCAGGAGGCCCCACCTCCTAGAGCCTCCCCAGCCTTGCAGTTAAACCATGGGCTGCGGAGCAGACCTGTACCTGTAACGTGTGGGCCTTCGGGGACATTCCACATCTGAACCAGAGTGCCATGTACATTGTCCGTTTCCTGACCACCACTTGTCGTCTTCTGTCTTCACTGTATTCCTTTGAAGAGTATGAAATCCAGTCTTATCCTTGTTTCCATTTTTTGTTGTAAAGTCTAATGTACTCTGGATTAGTGTGAAATCTGCTCTTTTTCTTTTTTTAAAATTAATTTTATTGGTACATTTTAGGTATACAATATAATGACATTCATCATTGGGAATTTGCACCTTTACACTCTCTCTCGGTTCTCATTTTTCCCCCTTCCCCTGCCCTCCCTTCAACCCCTCCATCCCTCCCTATCTACAAAGACTTTGTTTCCATTTTTTCATTTTCTCATATTAATTCCATTCCCTTCTTTCCTTTCCCCTAGCCCTCCCACTTCCTCTTCCCCTTTGCCCCTTTTCTTCCTATTTCACATTATCTATTATGGTATTTTTCTTTAGTCCTATTCTTTTCGTTGTATTACCAGTGTTCCATAGGTCCTAAAGTTCCATAGGTCCTTCTTAAAAACTCCGTATTTTGATAAAACACCAGTGTTACAATCCTCCCATCTCTTAACTACTTACTTAATTCTGTTCCCTGGCCATTAAAATATAGCTGTTCCTGCAACAGTTAACTGTGGCTGCCCCATTTTTACCTCTACCTCAGCTCACTCCAGTTTCATGGCTTCAACTCTTCTATCTGCTGTGCCTGACTTTCCACTATTTTATCACCAGCCTCGTCTCTCCTATGTGCCTGTGTTCTGCATCCTAAGAGCTTGTTAGTTATTACCACTTAAATGATACACTGTGCCTCAAAGTTACTGTGCTCTAAATTGAACTGGTTATTTTCTTCACAAATGTGCCCACATTTTGTGGTTCCAATATGTTTCATAATTTTGATTAGAACACTTTCAGGATTTATTAATAAAAGTCATTGTGACTAATTAATTCAACCACATAGTATATTTTTTTTCTCCTTAAATTTAAACATTTCTTTTCCTCATTTCTTCTCTTTGTCCATTTGCCCTACTTTCTGGAAGATTTCATTAGCTATTGAGGGTTTTTTTTGTGTGTGTGTGTGAGAGACAGGGTCTTACTATGTGGCCCAGGCTGACCTCTATCTATTGAGTTTTAAACTTCTGTTCTCATATTTTTAAGTACTCATTCTTATGATCAGTTTATTTTTAAAAAAAAATATAATCCTAGGGCTGGGGATTTAGCTCAGTGGTTTCGCTGCCTGCTGCGCAAGTGCAAGGACCCGAGTTTGATCCCCAGTACCAAAAAACAAACAAACAAACAAACAAACAAAAATATATATATAATCCTGTTGTAGTTTCATGAATACAGCTCTTAAAATCTTTTACCAGTATTAGTGATAGTTTTCTAAAAAGTCTTCACATTGATGTGTGATTGCTGTTTTTCTGTTTATTGCTTTTGTTACAGCTTAGAGATTATCCTAGCTGTAGGATCTCTACTCTGCTTATATTTAAGATTGTGGTAAGGAGTTGATTGGGAATTGTGGTTTCTTGTAGGGATATCTGACTTTCATGTTTTGATGGTGAGCTCCTGATGTTATCATCTTTATGTCTTGCCTTAATGTAGTTGAGTGTTCAGAGAAAAATTTTCCATCTCCTCCTCTTTGTAGGGATACATTTCACTGGCAAGTTCTGAGAAAGTATCTAGAGATCTCAACATTTGAAATATAAGCTTTCTCTTCATTTCCCTGTTTTCAGTATTCTGACTCTGTTCTCAACTGCACTGAATGTAGAATAACCCTGTATTCTTCTGGTAGGGTCAGAGGGGATCTCATGGATTGTTAGAGTCTTCTCAGTTTTGCTGTACCTTTCCCAGAAGGTACCAGGGCAGTACTTGCTGAACCTTTTCGATTTATGGATATGAATTGTGCTGCTTGGTTTTCTCCGTGATGGGCTCAGGATTCAAGTTTTAGAAGTCTCTGTATTGCTTTTATTTTGCTTTCTAGCCTTTACAATTTTGCTGCTGTAATCTTTTCTTACCACTTTCCTTCGCCTTGTGGATGATGCCTAGTGAGAAAAATTGCCTCACAGTTGTTTTACCTGGGTTTTAGGAAATCATGGGCATGAATATAGGTATTCTTTCGGTACCTTTAACCTCTACTATTGTCTGTTCACTTGTTTGAATGCAATGTTTTTTTCACTGAAAATTTCCCTGAAATTTATTATTATTTATTGATCATTTATTGAGTACTTAGTGTGCCAAGTACTCTATGAGGCATATGAGTTTTAAATACTGGGGGAAAAAAAAGTACACTTGCTGGCCTGACATTATTCAGAATCAGGTTGGGGAAAAAGGTAAATAAATAGGTGAACCATGAAAGTGATACCGTTTTATAGAGGATAGCTTTTTGTTGTTATTTTGCTTTGCTTATGTATATGTGTGCCTCTGTGTGTGTATGTTTTGTGATGCTGGGGGCTGAACTTCAGGAGCACTGCACTACATTCCCAGCCCTTTTTATCTCTCGGTTTACTTGGAGTCAGGGTCTTAATAAGTTACCTGGGCTACCTCTAACTTGCCATCCTCGTCCCTCAGCCTCCTGAGTAGTTGGAACTGTGGTGCACACCACCATGCCCACCTATGTAGAGGGGTTCTAAGAGCAGAGGACTTTGTTAGGTAAGGTTCAGATACCTGACGCTGCAACCAGATTGAACTTGCTCTCCTTTTTCATTGTCTTTGCCTTCCTATTTTGTAGTTCAGCTTACACTGACACCTTAGTGGAGTGGTGGTAACCCTATAGCATGCCTGCCATAGTCAGGTGTTTGTTATCATTGAAAGCTCCAAAAGGTTCACCATCACTGCTTTGGCGTAGGTCCTAGAGGGTTCCATCTGTTTTTACATGTTGACTTTGTGTCTATCTAAAGGTACCATAAGGTAGGCTAATCCTCAGGGGTTAGAAAAGGTGGCCACCTCCTACACAGTGTTCCTGAAGCTCACAGCTAGGTTATAGCATTCTGTTTTTTTAAATTTATTTATTTATTTATTTATTTATTTTTGGTACCGGGGATCAAACTTGGGACCTTGCGCTTGCACGGCAGGCGCCGGAACCACTGAGCTAAATCTCAGCCCTGTTTGTTTTATGAGACAGGGTCTCCTCATGTAGTTCAGGCTGGCCTTAAACTCACTATTTATCCCAGGCTGGCTTCAAACTCATGATGATCCTCCTGCCTCAGCCTCCTGAGTGCTAGGATTACAGGTGTGTGCCACCACACCTGGCAAATGTAGCATTCTTATTGGGCTCTTTTCCTCTCAAGACATACCTGACATTTCTTGTGTTGGAGTCAGTTATGTGTTTATCTTTCTCTGTTGCTAACCTATAAACTCCTTGAGGGTATTATCTAAATCCGGTTCCTTTATATAACCATGAAGTGACTAGCACAGTGTTTCATAATGTTAACAATGTAAACTCTAGCTGATTCTCTTCAAATCAAATCAAGACTTTTTCAGAGTCAGAGAGAAATGTTTGAAAGTCCCCATTTGTCAGGGACAGCTTTTGATTTCTGAGTTCCTGAGTGAGTGTCACCAGCAGCAGGGGATGAACACTGCTTCACTCTCCGGGAGACTGCCTGTGTTCACTGGTGGCTTCTCCATTGTGCTGTTAAGTCGGTATTGCCGGCTGGGTGCATGGACTCAGTGACATATACCAAGTAGAGGTCCTGCAAAATGATGTTAAATAACAGCATTTCAAGGTCAAAGTCTTCTCAAGCTTTTGCCATCTGGGAGGATGAGAACAGTAAAATTATTTTCTGCTCCAAATGGTTCTGTGATTTTTCTGAGCTTTTTGTAGAATATCACATTGATAAACATGTGTTTTTTTTCAGTTTTATTACTTTTTTATTACTGTTTGTGATTTTTTTCCCATTAAGTTTATTGGTACATTTTAGGTATACAGCACAGTTACACTCATCATTGGGATCTTGTACCTTTACATGAGTATCTTGGTTTCTATTTTTTTCCCCTTCCCCTGCCCTCCCTTCACCCCCTCCACCCTTCCATATTTGCAAAGACTTTGTTTCCATTTTTTCCCTTTTCTTCTATTTTTCTTTTCCCTTCTTTCCTTTCCCCCACACCTCCCACTTCCCCTGCTCCTTTAGACTTTTTCTTCCTATTACACAATATCAAGTATACATTTTAAAAATTACTATATCAAGATCTAGGAGACATTACCA
>NW_004624750.1:8733514-8860723 GCF_000247695.1 Heterocephalus glaber | reverse complement strand
TCCCTTACAATTTTAAAGCAATTTTTCTTTTCCTGGTCATTAATTGCAATCTTATCTTCTGTATCTGAAATTCTGTCCTCACATTGTCTCATTCTGTTGTGTAGACTTTCAATGGAGTTTTTAATCTCCTGGAAACCTGTTTGTATCTGTTTTATGGATTCCATTTGTTTCCTATGTTGGGATTCCATTGTGTTCCTCAGCTCCTCTATTTTTTTTATCTGTGTACTCTCTAGATTTATTAATCATGTTGCACTATGAGCACAATCTCTGTTTTTATCTGAGAAATTATTTCTGATTTCATTTTTTCCAGGTGCTCTTTTGTTGTCAGTTCAGGGAGTCCAAGTGGTTGAGTATCAGAGTGTTCTATCTCGTTTCCCTTTGGGGTTGCTGTAGGTGATCTGGAAGTCTGGTTTTGAGGCTTGTTTACGTGTCTTCTTCTTTGGGGGGGGTTGTGGGGGGTGCTGCTGGTGGCCACGTGGCTCACCTCCTGTATGCTGGCAGGGGTGGTATGGCAGTCTGGAAGCCTCCTCTTACAGGCTGAGAGCGGCTCACCTCCTGTGTCTAATTTTAAACATTTATTGATAGTAAGTTAAATCTTCTGAAAACTAAGGAATTTGATAAGGAAGTATTGGAGAAAGTAAAATAGGAAGCTGCTAGAACCATATTCATCCTGGAGAAGTGCCACAATGTACTGGAACAGTTTCATTTACTCAGATCTGTTCCTGAGAATTACCATGTGCTGGAGAGTCCAATAATTAAGCTGTATTTTGGTTAATTTACATATACTTCACTTGATTCTTGAGAGTGATCTTTCGCTTGCTCTTCTACCCTGAATTCTCATATCCATTTATTTGCCAATTCTGATAGATTTTACCTTTCCATCTTTCTTACCATTTTTATCTTCCCTTTTGTTCCTCTTGCCCAGGGTCTCATTCTCATTACCTGTTGCCTGCGCTACAGAGCTTCTCTGTTGCTTTCCTCTGTGCTGCTTTCAAGATGTTCCCCTCATGTACCATCCAGTCATACTTTTTTCGGAGGGGGTGCTGGGGATTGAACCTGGCTCGGTGCTTGCTGAGCTAGTGCTCTACCACTGAGCAGCATCCTTAGCCCTGGTCATGTCATTTTTGCTCTAAAACAGATCATGGCTTCCCTTGTCTACCAAAGCAAGGATATTCTTTATACCACTCAAGATTCTCCACAGTATGCTCTCATTCTGCTCCACTCTGTCTTTCAGTTTATTTCTAGCACTCACATTTTCCCAGACACCCTGGAGTTTTCTGTACTTTTGCTTAAGGGATTTATGTTTAGAGTACATTGTATCTCTGCTTGTTGAAATCTTAACCATCCCAAAGGTCCCCTCCAGACTTCCTCATTAGGGGCGTGTCTGTTTTCTTTAATGCCATAAAATTCTGTCAGTTTCTAATGGTGCTTGTCAAATTCTGACTTCATGTACAGATTCGATTTACTCTGCCCTCCATTGCTCCACTGCTTCCCTGATTTAGTCACACATTTTAGATTAGAACTCTGGTTGGTAGTATCTAATTTAGTGTTTTATACAAATTATAGCTACAACTTATTAATACTTCATGTCAGACATGTGCAAAGTACTAGATATGTATTAATTTACTAATGCTCACAACAGTCCTTTTTTGCAGCTGAGTGAAAAGCTCAGAAAGGTTAGTACTACTTAATGTGTCAGTCTCATTGAGCTTGAGTTAGAATATAAGTCAACCCACTGCTTCCTTCATCAACAAGCTCTTATTAAAAAAAAGAAAAGAAAAAACAGTATCACTAAACTGACTGTAACTGTAGGTTTAGTTGATTTACATTCATTCATTCTGGTGCATACTTGGTATCTTGTGGGATGGTATGAAACAGTTTAAGATCCAACAGGTAGTCCTTATTTTATTTTATTTTTTTTTGGTACCGGGGATCGAACTTGTGTCCTTACGCTTGTGCAGCAGGCGGCAAAACCACTGACCTAAATCCCTGGCTGGGCAGTCCTTATTTTTGATTAGCACTAGGTTAAGTAACCTGCCCAAAGTCACAACTTTATGTAAAACTAATTTCAATGAAGGCATTTTGGCTTCAGAGCCCCCAACTCCTAATACTGACTGCTTCTTACTAAAGAATGTGTTAATAAATATTTTTTGTTGGGTTATAATCTAATTTCATAATTGAGAAATTTCTAACATAGGGATTTTAACTGTGAAGCGTAGTTTGTATCTTGCTTGTCTTTATGTTGTCTCAGCAGTTGGACTGATAGCATACAGTTTTATTTTAGTTTCTTTATCTCTTAATCAGGTGTGGGAGACAAAGAAGGTGTGTAAAAACTCTGCTATAGTGTTAAAGCAAGAAATAGATGTTGTGTTTCAAGAAGATGAAGTCATGGTCCTTGCAGTTGACAATATAAGACGTCTACAAGTGAGTACTTTTTAGAAAATAACTGAAAAAATTGTTTTGTTTTTCTTGTGTATGAATTTGGGATCAGGCATAATTGTAGAGTGCCTTACTTACAGCAGGCATTAGTTGAAAAAAGTATATGGGCCTTGAGCTAAGGCTTAGATATGCCGATATTTGGAATTAAGTTAGGTGGTACCTCACCTTTCATGTTCTCTCCTCTGGTATTTGTGATCACATCCCTTGGTTTGCATGGAGTCTCAGGAATAGCCTTAGGACTGACTTGTTCACAGGAGTGATTTACACATGTCTGATGGGGTAAGCGAAGGGGATGAGCATACTAATGGAAGCATTTTGCAGGGGAAGGATAGATAATAGGGCCTTTGAAAAAACAAAAATCACTGTAAGTGGGGAAGGAGTCTAAGTCATTCCAGAAATGGAAAGAGCTGGACTTCATCTCCTGTAGTACACCTGTTCATGTGCTCATTTACCCGCACATGTCCTCAGTAAATACGTAAGGGAATACAGCTGTGTGGTGTCACCGGGAGAAGTGTATTGCTTCGGGATCCAAGCAGTGTACTCTAGGCTCCTTTCCCTGCACCCCTAACAAAGAGTCTGGCAAAGAAGAGGAAGGCGTTTCTTCACTGACAGCAGAGCAGTCCCAGGGACTGTTGCAGAGGAGTGGTATTTTGAGCTCTGGGTAGTGGTGATGGAGAGAGCAGATGCCCTCAGGAGCACTGGCATCCAGGAGCAGGTTAGTGTCCCTGGGATGGTGGCCTCTGAATGGAAGTCCAGTGCTATTGGCATGGCACTGACAGAGAGGGCCTGGATGTGGTGGCGGCTGGAGAAAGCAAATGCTCAATGGAGCGTCAGACCCAAGAGAATGCCTTCCTGGAGCCCAGCCCACGCAGAACAGCCGGGCAGGGGCCATTGCAGCGGCGTCAGCACGAGCAGCCACGCAGCGGTGAGTTGTGGGGAGAGGTGGTGAGAGCGGCAGCCAGAGAAGGGCTGGTCCATGCGGCTGTTATGTGAGCTGGGGAGACGTCCCTTTGCGTGTGGCCTCTGACAGACAGGGTTGGGAAGGACAGAAATCCTGTCATGGGTGAGGGCTACTGATTCTGTGAACTGTTTTCTCATAGTATATTTGTCATTGTAGAACCTCTCATTAGCTTTTGAGAACATAAATATAACTTGAGTTATTCTTTTCCAGATGGGTTATAGAAGTGCCTTCCTTACTTCATTGTTTTCTTTTCTTGGTAGTGCTGGGGGTCAAATTAAGGGCCTTGTACATGCTAGAAAGGTGCTGTACCACTGAGCCACCGCCCCAGCCCTGAACGTGCCTTATTAACTTCATCAGCAGTGTGATGGCGAACCTTTCAGAGCTTTCAATGATATAACAAACAGCCTGCTAGGGCACAAACATAGTTTTATCACTACTGTTCTAAGGAAAAGTTTAGCACTGATAATGTGCTACTGTGCCATCTTTGCCTGTGATTTTTCTTGATTGGGCTGTGGAAATACAGGCAGCAAGAATATATGTGAGATGAGATAAAGCAGAGCTAAGGAGGAAGAAAGAAACAAAATAGAGCAGGAGGGAGAACTAGTACAAATGCCGGGAAGAGCTGGAGACAGATGGGCAGAGGGTAGGGTGGCTCAACAAGTTTGAAAGCTGCAGAGTGGAGCTTGGAGTCGCAGGGCAGTGACTTTGCACTCAGGAGACCTGGTGCAGGAGACCTTTAGCATGAGATAGTTCTGTGATGTTGAGTAAATTACATTCCAGTACTTTTCTGAACCTGACTTTCTTCATCTGTAAGGCCCTTTGCATCTTCAGCAGTCTGTGAGCTGATTGTAGGGATAAGGTAGAATCTAAATTCAGGAGACATTCCTGGGAATAATTTGGTTTTGGTCTGGGTAACTCATCTTCACCTCCTGTGGGAGTTAGAGTCAAGCTGTGAGGCAGCTCTACACGTGCCCTGCTGGGTATTATATAAGTTCATCCTAGTCCTCCATGTTGTGGTCAGCGCTGTGTATTTCTGGGATGAATTTAGATATGGATTCAATACAGATATTGAATGTGAATTCCTCTTATCTGGATTTTAGTAGGCTGATTGTCCAGCTTGAGATATTTTCATTGTAGTTTCTTGTCAAGTTTAGTGTCCCCATCCTTGTATTGCCTGCGTTAAATTTGTGCAACCTTTCATTAATAGTTATCAGGAACTACTAGAGGATTTATGAAGCTAACTGACTATGAAAGTATAATTTTATTCTATGTCAATGGCTGTGGCTGAGTTAAGATATTAATTCCATTTAAGTGCATAAAACATTTTTTAGTTACTAGTTAAAAGAGCTCTTGAAATTGATTTTTTGAGAGATGAAGATATTCAGCTTTTAGTAGTTCATTCTTCATTTAAAATATCTATTAGAACACACTGGGTAAAATGTTGTAAAGGAAAAGCTACCTGTGATTGATTGGCCCTATAATATTTACACCCAAAATGAATTTGACTGCTTATTTCATGCTAAAAAATAATTCAGGATTTTTAGGTTATGATACTAAATTAGAGAGGGATATCTGACAGTTGATTTAGGCTTGAAAGATACTTTCCAAGGTCACATGTTTTTGTTGAGAACTAAGGCATCTTTTTTGTGGGATTTCTAAAAACAGTAATTAGCATTGGTACACATTATAAAATTGAGTTAAGCATTATAATTTCAGCCACACAAATTGTGCTTACGGCTTCTTCTCCAATATCTCTCTGTTCCTCCCTCCCCCCAAAAGGGAGAGGATCTTAACTTACCTTGTTTTGTGAGTGATTGGAGAATATAACATATTTTAATATAGATTTGTCTTCTTATACAATGTCTGTCTCAGTCCTTTTTCACCAGCCCCTTTGAAAAATACCAGAAAAGTGTATTTCAACAATGTAACCTTGTTAAAAATGGTCTTTGTGAGGAAATGGAAAACAGGGTGTGGAGCGGGCTGTGAGATTACAAATCAGACAGATGTGTCTCTGGTGGTGGGCAAAGCAGCTGCTTTTAAACCTTTTAAAGCTTGTTTTATTTTGTGAAAATGTATTTGAACCGCAAAAGTGAAATGAAATGAAAACATAAAGTGCTAAATGCAGCTGCTGAGATAAGGATAGGGCTTTGTTGTTCCTGTGGGAGCTCTTGTTGGTTATCTTCTGTATTTTATTTTATTTTTTTCAATTGAAGCCTCTAAAGAGCAAAAACCACTAGTACAACCTGATAACTAATTGTGCCTTATTTCTCATTAGCTCATTAATGGAAAAACAGGTCAGATTGATTACCTGACTGAAGCTCAAGGTAGCTGCTGTTGCTTAAGTCCACACCTTCAGTACGTTGCATTTGGAGATGAAGATGGAGCCATTGAGGTATTCAGTTCTAGTCTTCAGAGCTGTGTGATAGGGTTAATTATTTAAAATTAATTAAATACTTGTCATTGTACACTTGCATACTAAACACATCTTTCTGTGCTCTCTTAGTCATTGTTCTATGAGACCAAAAATCATCTTTTCCAGTTGGTTTCTTTCTTTTGTTTTTTTTGGTACTGAGGATCAAACTCGGGACCTTCCGCTTGTGAGGCAGGCGGCGGAACTACTGAGCTACATCCCTGGCCCTCCAGTTGATTGTATTTTTCAGATTGCCTTCACCACTCTTTCTCAGGCTTTTTGTGTTCCTTATTCTCTACTGTAGTTGGTTTGCTATTCTACACACATATCAAACATGGTCTGTCAGAGATTTATACCACTATACCGAAAACATTTTTTCCCTCTTCTCCTTAGAAGCTCAGCTGTGTGGGGTGTATGTCCTTTCCATTTTGGTGGTAAGGCTCGCTGGAAATATCAAGGCACAGTCGCCTTTACTTGCCTGATCTACCAACCCTTGCTTTTCTGTGTTTGGTGTTAGACATCTGCTTGCTCACAACCTGAAATCTTTAACTTCTCTCATGAGACCAAATAAGTAAAAATAGATTCAAGTGGTAAGACAAAGAAGTAATATAGTAGTATAAAAAAAGTAGTATAGTAAAAGTCATTTTAGATGAAAATATTGTCTTTTTTTTTTTGGTACTGGGAATCAAACTCAGGACCTTGTACTTGTGAGGCAGCCGCGGCACCACTGAGCTAAATCTCCAGCCCCCAGATAATTGTCTTTAACATAGATAAAATTTGCCACAAAAACACATTTTCTCTAGCTATATAATCATTTTTTAAAGAATACCAGCTTCTTTTCTTTTTCTCATCCAGGCCTTTGGGAATTATTTCTTAATTTATTAATTCTGACACTAGTGATGTTTATTTTACCTTGGATTTATTTTCTTAAGGAACTCTCTAGTCCATATTGCCCTACAAAGAAGAGACTGCATGCTTATACACAAAATGAAGATGGAAGTGACGACAGTGCTGTTATGTATTTCCCATAGCCACTGTGGCATGGATTCAGAATTAAGGCTGTATTTTTGTCCATTATTCTGAAAACTTAATTGTTATAATGGGTACTATTCTGAGAAAGCGTTATGGTTGTTCACTGAGAAAGGTATGGTGTCTCATCTTTCAAATTGTTGTGCATTACGTATTATGAAAGGGCCTTTATTTCCCCTTTCCTTTTTATCCTGTTGCCAAGCCAGCACCATATATTTTTTTAACTAACATCAAAAGTATCTTGAGATGAGATTTCCTGTGTATTTTATAGTTTAAAAATAAAGTATAAAACACATGCTTTATCCACATCCTTAATCTCCTTAGTCATCAAATAATATAAATAGAAAATGAATTGTGTGTATTGCCAATACCTGCCTATTTTTTAATGTTTGAAACCCATAAAATGGCAGTTTTGTATGATTCAGACTAGTATCATCAAATAATAATAGCAGTTACTATTTTTTAGGCATTCACTCTGCCAGATGTTCTTGTTGAATTCTTGTAACATTCTGGATGTTAGATATTACTAGTCTTGTTTGCAGACATCTAAACTCCTAATTTCCATAGCGCCCATAGGTGGCAGAGCTAGTATTCAAACCCAGGTCTCTGAGGCTCCACCATCCTGCCATCCCCTCCTGTAGGATCTGTGAGATTGTCTCTTCTGCTCACGCAGGAAGGCTTCATTCCCCTCTGTGTTCAATTCCCCTTTGCTTTCTGAGGGGCCTCTTTTCAGACCTGTTGGTTAGGTTTGCATTTCTGGAATCTCCTGTTACAGCATCATCTTAGGGTTCCTTGAGTACATTTTAATTTGAGCAGAGAAACCATATCTACTTTTGGGAGGGTGAGTTCATGAGGCATTTTATATCATCAGTTTTTGTGTTTCTGTTACTAGTTTCTTAATTTCTGCCTGTGGCATATTAGTCTCAAGACTCCCGAAGTCCTGTCATTGCACTGCCCTGCAGCCTTGTCACACCTTCTTTTTCTCCACCTGTCTCCCTTGTCATCCTTTATCTTTCCTTGTCTCTGTGGTATTTATGAAGTGCTTGCCTTGCTTCATCCAGGATTTTTCCTTTCTTCTTTCTCATCCATTTTAAATGTCATTTTCCTCTTTGAGATGGAGCCCAGACTGGCACTTGTTTGATGAATTGGCTAGTTGAGTAATCAGAGGATCACTGGTCCTTCCTGCCATCTGGCCATTTCCATGCGTGCTTGATTTTAGTGGGTGTGTGCATGTGTGTGTGTATGTGTGTCATTCATTTGTGTGGGCTTTTTTTGTTGTTATTTTTGTTTTGATACAGGGTCTCACAGTGTAGTTCAGGCTAGCCTTGAATTTACTATGTAACACAGGCTGGCCTAGAACTCACAGTGATCCTCCTGCCTCAGCCTCCACAGTGCTGGGATTATAGGCATGTACCACTATGCCTGGCTCATGTGTGTGTCTTTAAACAGAAAGCACTGCAAAATGGAAATTTGAAACCTTTCTGAAATCTAAGTTCAATTTAATATCTTCATGGTATAGTGCCTGAGTTTGCTTAATTTCTTTGAATTAATTTCTTGTAATTTTTCTACTTTGAAGATTTTAGAACTTCTCAACAACAAAGTCTTCCAGTCCAGGATTGGGCACAAGAAAGCAGTACGGCACATCCAGTTCACAGCTGATGGGAATACCCTTATTTCAAGTTCTGATGATTCTGCAATTCAGGTGAGAGAGCAATGAACTCAGGGAAAATAAAAGAGGAGCTCTTCTCCAGCAAAAGAGCACACACAGCACCTAAAGTCTGGTGTGCATTTTAAACATACTATTTCGGTTATGCTCATGAGCTTAGATGAAAATGCTTTGTGTTTCATATCTTTCTGTGGGAGTGGCAGCAATTTGACTTATAACCTTCACAGAAGGCTGTTTGTTTTGAAAATCAAGTATTCGTTTGAATTCTCCTGCCTGTCTTGGTACAGTATTTGTTTTTGTATCAATAAATACACTTTTTGCCACATTTATATGCTTTCTATTTTTTCTTTACATTAGTAAAATCCAATTAAAATAATTTCATTCTTTTAAGAATAACATTTATTACAGGGGTAAAATTCTCTGAAAACAAGAATAGGTTTGCCATAATGAAGGATTATGCATATGGAGGCCTTAAGCTCACTATGTATTTCTTTTAAATTTCCTTGATTTTATTGAAGTTCTACTACACATACTTTCAAAACTCAAAATTACAAGGCTTATTATGAAAAATAGACCTCTTTCTCATTTGTCCTTCTTTGGAAACACCACGTATTTGCCTTCATTCCTCCACATGACATGTTTATAGTGTTATTCTTGATTTTTCCGATTACCTACTGAATTCCCACTAGTGAGGTGAGGGTTTAGCTTTCTTCCTGCTCCCACCTTTCACGCCTACAACATGTTTGGTTGCACACATGCTATATACCATTTGCCCATCCCCACCACCCTAATACAATTATGACAAAATTTTGTTTTGACTCTTAATATCACTTAGTCAATTTTGACGATTAAGTCAATTTTGTGTACTAAGGTACTATGAATGCATTTCCTGCTTTATGCAGTTTAGAAAAAATTCAACCTTTGGCTAGATGTAGTTGGAAATTATTTTACCCTAGAATTAAGATGTCTTATGTACATGTACGAACTCCTCATAATGAGTATAATTATTATGTACTCCAAACATAAACTAAGAAAAAAAATTTTTAACGAAAATTATTTTACCTTAAAATGTTGAAGATACTGCTTCATTTTCTTCCCGTTGCAAAGTCTGAATCTGTTCTGCTTTTTCTTTTTAATACAGAGTCTCACTGTGTAGGTCAGGCTGGCCTTGAACTTCATACCATCTTCCTCTCTCAGCCTCCCAAGAGCTAGAAGTACAGATGTATGCCACCATGCCTGTGTCCATTCTGCTTTCTCATCTTTTTCTCTGGAAGCTTTTAAGATCTTCTCTTTGTCTCTAGAATTTGAAATTTTGTGATCTTGTGCCTTGGTTAGTTGTTTTCATCCATCATTTTGTACATTTTGTGTCTCTTCTTTTTTGTGTGTTTGTGTGTCTCTTCTTAATTGGAAACAGTGTTTTCAATTTGGGAAAGTTTACTTTAGTTCTTTGAGTTATTTTTGGTTCAGTCTGCTTTCTCTTTCAGTAACACTCCTTATTCAGTGTCCATTCTTGGACTGATCATCCCGCTTTCTTTTTCTACATTTCAGCTTTTTATGTTGTCTTCTATTTCCTGGGAGTTTTCTCAGTTTAACCCTCCAACCATTTTACTGAGTTTTTCATTTATACCGTTATATTTTTAATGCCCATGAGCCCATTCATATTGTTTATTCCTTTTGAAGAGCATTATATTTTTGTTTTGTAGATAGAATATCTTTTCTTACCTCTCTGAGGAGACATGTTACCCACATGTACAGACATACAAAATATATATAAAATATGTATATTTACACACAAATACAAATATAGGTTATGTAATATCTATAATTATGTAATTTATACCCACATGCCCCCTTTCTCCATTCATGTTGTTCCCTTTTTGGCTGCCTTGGCCTCTTGTTTCAAAGCCCTCCCCAGCCATGGCCAGCTCATTGGCTGCCCGAGATGGGTGTGAGAAGGCTGACTAGAAACTGTGCACTGACTGAGATACTCTGAAAGGTTTGCCCTCAGACTCTTTGGGAATCTTCTGGTCTCCTGCCTGGCAGGTAATCTTGTCTCAGGATTAGCAGGGTAGAGGTGGCAAGAGAACTAAATTTCTATGTTCACCTGTTCCCTGTTCTCAAAACTCCAAATATGCTGAGCCCTATAATCCAAGATTTTAATTTCACTTGGTTGTCTGTGGGAACATTATTGTGCAATTAATTCCTTTTCTTTTTCATAGTAACTTTGGAATTCAACAGTGATTTTTTTTTTTTAATAGTTTCAAAAAATAAGCGTTTTCCTGAACTCTGGAGGAGTGGAAAGCCCAGCATTTGTAGCTTCACAGCTCTGAAGCAACTTCTCTTATTCTTATGAAGTATAAAAATATGTCCTTGGTCTTAGGTGATCTCCTTGCACTTCCTTGTCCCTCGTTTTTTTTGGACCTTGTCTGTCTGCTGTCACTGTCAGCCTCATCCCGCTTAGCTGGATCCTGTGCCAGTGGTTTCTCCCCAGTGGAGGTTCGTCCTTGTGAGTTCTGAGTCGCTGCAGGAATGGGCTGCTCTCACCTATCCAGGTCCACACGGTCCCTCCACACTCAGCTTCCACTGCTCTTCTCTAGTTGGTGCAGTGCATCTCCCAGTCGCTGGCACTGGGCTATTTTGGGATCCTCTCAGTCTTCCTAGGTAGATGGTATTACCGTGAAGGTCACACAGCTCTCGGTTTGTCCCCATCCACATGTATTAGGGGTTTGTGGGGAGAGTGTCACCTAATAGGCTATTGTTAATGACTTTACACAGATGTCTGTACATTTTTTTATTGTCCTAGTTGCTTTGTCTACTTTTAATGGAGGGCTTCAGGGAGACCTGAAAACTCTGCCTGATCCTTTGCCACCTCCCCAGAATCCTTACACTCCTGTTCTCAGCCCACCCTCACCCCTGCCTTTGGATGTACTTAGTGCCTCCAATTTCTGAGCATTTGGGGAGTTCATAGTGTCAGCTTTGTTGCTTTCTGTTTTCTGATGCTTTGGGGATTTGTTTTCTTGGGTCTGCAGTCAGTTACCATTCTGCTTTTCAGCCTTCAATATTTTGTTGTCTCCTCTCCCATTCTCTTGACCATGCCATGCCAGTAGGGTTTTAGGAATGAAGGAGATAAATGCATATGTTCAGTGGCAGTTACTGTATTATTTTATTTTGTGTGTAAATTTCTTACGGTGGCAATATTTAACTGTACTGTTCAAAACTGTTTTGGAAAAAATTGATCCCTTTATGTTATAGCTTTGTGAGTTCTATGAAGGTGTAGGATTGGAATGAAATTTGCCTTCAGTACAGAGACATTTTTATTGTAGGCTCCTGTGATGCTCCTTTATTAGCTGTGATCTCGGTGTAATCATCACATTTCTTCCTCTCCAGATGTCTTTGAAATGGGTAAAACTCAACTGGATCTGATGAAATTCTGTTGAGACGTTGTGTGCAATACAGCCTTTCTTATCAGAAGTTAAATTTTTAAGGTTTTATGACCTGCTTGAAGATTTCAGATATTCTTAGCCAGAGGGAGAAATAATTTCTAGAAATATTTTTAGAAAGAGTTAGATTATATTTAGAAATACAAGTTGTGTTTCATCTTCTTTTTCTGTTCTGTTCAGAATACTTTTTACATTTCCAATGTTTTAATGAGTATACATTCATGTAACAAAACTCTGGGTATGTATTTCCAAGAAATGGCTGGTTCCTTATTTAATTTTTAATGATTTTGTAAATGACTGAATAATGGAGATTTGTCTTAATCATTTTGTACCCCCATGCCTGGATTGTAATAGAGATTGAGTAAGTCTCTGTCAAGCTGAAGTTATTGCCAAAATTTGGAGAAAAAACTCACCTGATGAATTGGACTCAATTCCTGTGTGCTATAATTGAAGTCTTATACTTGCAGTATAAGAATATATTGGTTCTTGCAAGTAAAAGAAATTTCTTTAGCTGGGGTGGTGACGTATGCCTGTAATCCCAGCTACTTGGGAGGGGGATGCAGAGTAATTCCAAGTTCAAGACCAGCCAGGGCAACTTAGCAAGACCCTGACTCAAAAAAGTACAAATAGAAGCTCAGTGGTAGAGTGCTCCTGGGTTCTGTTTACTAATAAGACAAAAATAAAAAGTTCTGGGTATGTACTTAGAAAATTTATAGCTAATGGCCGACATTGCAAAACTCAACTCTAATGCATTCGACTAATGTTGGTGGAAGTTTAGCTGTTATATCAAGGTGATTCAGTTAAAACAGTGTGTTTGAGTTCAGCCTAAAAGCATCATTGCCTTGTCAGAAAGCTGCTGCACAAAAGCAAAGGTGTTCTTAGTCTGCCCTTAGCAATCATCAGACTTTCTGTTACAGCTGTGCAGGAGGGCGTCCTGGCTGCTTGACATGGGGGCGGCAGGAAGGGCCTCAGTCGTGAATGGACGTGGCTGGCTGGGACTGTCAGTGTCTGTCTCCCAGGAAGGGCCACCGGAGTGGCTGCTGATCCTTTAGGAAGGGGGAGGGGGAGCCAGGAACCCCTGGTGGAAATGGTCTGTGGTGTTTTGTGCTTAGTCACTAGCAGCCCCTCCTTTTGTATGATTTGAGGAGCCAAGAAAGCCTATCCCCCCTTTTGCCCCTACAATATCTCATGGGGCCCTTAAAATACTGGTTTCTATTCATTCTTGTTAAAAAATACTCTCATTTCCAGTTCCTCTTCTAGAGTCCCCTCGTTTATGCACACAATGCCTGCCCCTTATAATCCTCGTTTTGTGAACAAGTACCCTGGGCTGGAGGCTAGGCAGAGATCTGAAAGCCAGGGCTTAGGGAGAGGAAGCTGTCTAATGTGGTGGAGAGAGGAACAAGGAAGGGAAAAGAAGAGATGGATTTTTTTTTTTTTAGCAGTTTTGCTTCAGCCTGATGGGAAAAGGCTTCACGATACTTACACTGTTTAACCTTTGCCATTCAAAAACTAGACCTGAGTGTTACTAATGTGCATACCTGTGCTGGTGCCTGATTTTTCTTTGGTTTTCCTTCTTTTGGAGTCTGCCCGATTGGCCACACCTTCACTGGGCCCTCTGGCTGTTTCTTTGGCACCTCCCTCCCCAGCCTTTTTCTCTACTGTTTCTTCTGCGTGTGGGGTTGTAGCCATATTGATCCATGAGGAGGTCCCTGTAATTGCTTCACACAGTTCTTTTTCTGTGCTTAGATGCTGCTGACATTCTTTGTGTTTGAAAACCTCTCTCAAGCTGGGCGTGGTGGCACCTTTCCATAATCCTAGCTCTCTGGGAAGCTGAGGCAGGAGGATTGCAAATTTGAACCCAGCCATGTCTCAGGAAAGGGTTGGGGATGTAGCCCTTAGTTTGTGAATCATACTCTAGTCTGCTCCTCTAGCCCACCTTTGATGCACTGGTTTTCACCAAATCTTCAGTCAGGAATTGCTTGAGTTCCACAGAACTTACATCTCCGTCATTAGTAGCTTCTCTGTAGGATTTTTTTTTGTATGTTTCATTTTGTTTTCTAGACTTTTAGTTTTATGGTAGAACCTTGTTTTAGTCACATTTGCCTCACGTGTAAGTGCTAAACAAACATTTGCCATATAAATTAATTTGAAGTCAAGAATTAACAAGGCTGTAAATACAGTTGCTTCGATTTAGCAAGAAAGGATGTTCCAGGCTGGGGATTTAGCTCAGTGGTTTCGCCGCCTGCTGTGCAAGCGCAAGAACCTGAGTTCCATCCCTGGTACCAAAAGAAAGGATGTTCCACATATGAGTATTCACTGCTGTGCCTCCCATGTGCTGGGTGCCTATTTTGTGCTGGCTACTGTCATTATTTCCATTCCTTTTTCTCCCTTTGTGTCAGAGGACTTACTCCTGAAGCTCTGTGTGAAAAATAACGCCCTATTCCTCCTTTTGTCATTTGGAGCTCGCCTCAGAGCAGTGATGGAAAACCTTTTAGAGTGCTCAGTTATAACAGACAGGAACTGCCGGCTGTGCGTGCCTTAGGTTTGCCACCACTGCCTTAGAGATAGCTAAGACCTCTGAAGCTTGGAAATCCATGACCTGATTTAAAGCTCTTTGGTCAGCTGAGCTTCCAGGGCAGCAAGGCCAGCTTTAGTGGCACCAAAATCTGCAGTCTTGCCTAGCTTATAGGTTCAGAAATTGGGATAATTTTCTCTGGAAAATGTAATCAGATGGTGAGCCAACTGACATATTGTGGCTTTTTCTATCTTCTGGTTTAATTAACTGTTCTCCAGCAACTGATGAAAACAAATTTTATTTAGGAGGAAAAGTATTTTATTTTGTCCCTAGTCAAGTTAATTAACCCCAGCTTTTCTCATAAAATATGGGTACCGTATTCCTTGTTACTCTTTTGTTTGAAATGCTGTAAGGTAGAAGACTGCAGGTAGAGTGCACCCCTCCCTCTTCGCTCCTGGGATGCTAATAGAGGGCAGTCACAGACTTCTTTCTCTCATGTTCAGGTGTGGAATTGGCAGTCAGAGGAGTATGTCCTTCTCCAGGCCCATCAGGAAACAGTGACAGACTTCAGGCTTCTAGAAAATTCAAGATTGCTTTCTTGGTCATTTGATGGAACAGTGAAGGTAATTTAGATCTCAGGCTTTTTAAAAAAAGTATTCTGATATTTCAGTGATTGTATGGCTCGCAAAAGCATTTGTGTGTTAAGTAATTAAAATTAAAATTTTTATTATATCTGGTTCTGTTCACTGTGGTTACCTATTTCTGCTCTATGCCAGCATTTTTATTAATAGATATGTAAAGAGGTCAGAACAGCCAGTGTACTGAACTCTTGTTTTATAGATTGGTCTTGTGGCTAATCATGCTTCCTAATACAAGATGTTTCTGTGTCAACTTCTAGTTTTTTTTTTTTAAAGGTATGGAATATTATTACTGGAAGAATAGAAAAAGACTTTTTCTGTCACCAGGGCACAGTACTTTCTTGTAATATTTCTCCTGATGCTACCAAGTTTTCATCTACCTCTGCTGATAAGACTGCAAAGGTAGGGTAATAGGTTTGAATGTTCACACATAAAACTTTAGCACTGAGTACATATTATGAGTCCAAATCGTACCTAAAACAGCAAGATTTAGGAACTGTGTACCTGTCTCATGGTTTGGGACTGCGTAGTGGCTGACCTTTAGAAGCTCTTGCCGTGTAGGCCCTGTGCTGCGAACGCACTCCCTCTACTCTCATTTTATCTTCACGCCATAGGTGCCATTGTCCCCATTTCACAGATGCAGAAATCCAAGCTGGAGAACCTTATGCGAACATGGGTTCCTAGGTCACCCGGAACTGGTGAGGGGTGGAGTAAGGACTCGCACTCACATGTGCCTCACTTTGGGGATTGTTAACTGGTTTCAGGATCTGGCATCTAAGCTGAATATGAGCTGTGACTTGGCCTTTGAGTTGGGTTTAACTTGAGTAATTAAAGGGAAACTCAGACAAATGAACAAGGGTGCACGCTGGAGCTTGGGCAGCTGGTGAAAGTTTATGCAGTGCCGGGTGTTAGGACTTTCCTGTGACTGTGGCCAGCAGCACTCCAGGCAGGGTTGGCAGGTGCTTATCTGGAGTGTGGTCACCAATCCTGAACAGTCTTCCTTGCCTTCCAGATTTGGAGTTTTGAGCTCCCTTCCCCTCTTCATGAATTGAAGGGCCACAACAGCTGTGTGCGCTGCTCTGCCTTCTCTGAGGACGGTTCACTGCTGGCAACTGGAGATGACAATGGAGAAGTCAGGGTAGGGTGTCAGTGACCCAAGAGCACCTCAACACCAGGCTGGGAGCTCTGTTCATGGAACAGGGAAGCAGAGGCCCTGGGAGTCGGGGTGGTACGGTGTCTCCCTTCTTGTGCATGTTGATTCACAGCTGACCTCTACTGTGGGAGGGGATTCATTTCAGAGTTAGACCAAGCATTTCCTACATAACTGAGGATGCACATTCCCTCCTTATTTGCAGTTGGTTCTCTGCTGTTAGTTTGAGAATGATTCATCCTAATTTTTGGACTCAAACCCAAAGTTGTTTTTAGTGGAAGAATTTGAAGAAAGTAATTCTGTAAATCATTGTCTGAATTATAAATGAATTGCAGATTCTGCTGTTTTCATTGCTTACAGAAAGGATCCCTTCACACTCTACCCCTAGTCCACACTCGCAGTGTAGTCTGTCACAGTCTTCTTTGAACTGTCTGTCATGTTAGTGAAACATCTCCATGGCTGGGTGGGATCGAAGGGCCCTTTAATGAAGTAGTCTGCACAGTTGGCCCGTTTTTGTCTCCTTGCAGTGCTGAGAATATACATACAAATGGTGCCAGTTTTATTTTGATTTATTTAAAAAAATTTTTTTAGTACCGGGGATTGAACTTAGGACCTTGTGCTTGCAAGGCAGGCGGCGGAACCACTGAGGTAAATCCCCGGCCTTGGTGCCAGTTTTATTTAGCAGACGATCTTTCTGGAAGGCATGGAATGCTGTTCTCTGCCTGCCTGTGGAAATATTGTACAACATGGAAAGCATTGCATGCTGCAAGATCAGAAATCATGGAAAAGCGACCAGCTGGCTTGGTGGTGTTAGAACAGTTACATAGATACTAAGAAGGTTTTTTTTTTTTCCTTTTTTGCTTTGTTTTATTTCTTTAACAAGGAAGATTTAAAGCTCAAAGAGTAGGTATGTAACGCAGAGGAGTAGGAGAGTGTGGATTTTGTGGGAATGGGGTGTAATCGGAAGGGCTGGGTAGGAAAAGGAAGCTTCTCCTGCTTAAGTACTGAAGAACTGATCTTTACTCTCCCCTTCACACAAATGCTGTGATGGCTGGAGCGGCAGAGACACTGTGAGGATGCTCATTTTGCTCCAGGCTCTCATCTTGGGATGAAAGGGCTCCTTTACAGTTATGAGATAGTATGCCACTTTCAGAATCCCTCATTGGAAAAAGAAGTCTCTCTCAGAGTTTTTCCTTGGTGCATTTTTTAAAGAAAATGTTTTCTAGCTGATTATTTAGATTGTCAGAAAGCTGTTGGGTTTTGTATATATATGTTATATCTAGCTGCCTTACTGAGTTTCTTTCTGAGTTTTCTCATTTGTTCCTCTTGGCTTTCTAGGGAGACATTTGCAGATGATGAATTTAATTATTTTCTTTTGCTATGTATGCCTCTATTTCTTTTTCTTATTCTCTTGTGCATTTCACTGCTTATATATTAAGTGTCACTGGAATCAATGAACATATTAGCATCTATAAGTGATTGGGTTAATAGTCTAGTAAAATAATTGTAGAATATATATATTTAGAACTTTACAGGGACTTACATTCTTTAGATGTTTACATTTGTCAACATTTTTGGTGTTGGTTTTTGGACTGACTTCTTCGTCATTTTATTTCATTTGAGGTAGTTTATATGGCCTCTTACTGTTATTGTTATTCCTTGTTCTTCCCTTTGTTATGTTTTCCCCTTCCTTGTGCTGGGGATTGAACCCAGGACCTCGCAGATGCTAAGCTCACAGTCTACCACTGAACTATACCTTAAGCCCCTCTTTTTTTTTTTTTTTCTACCCTACCCCCAGCTTTTACTTTATAAAAGAAATTTTTACAGTCACCAGCCTTCTGTACAGAGCACCCCATCCCTCATCTCATTGTACACAGCTGCCTGGCTCGCTCAGTCCCTGGTTCAGAGTGAGCCTGGGCTTGTAGGCAGCTGACCGTGGAGCTGGCCTGAACCCTGAGCTCGTCTTAGTGCTGACCCTTCCCTGGCTGTTCCCCTCCTCTGGGAGCTGTCCTCAGCCCTGTCTCCCTTGGTGTGTCTCCTGGGAGCCCCAAGGTGGAGGTGGAGCAGGCTGACAGCCCCAGTTCTGCTGGCTCATGCCGCTGCAATGGGCAGTGCCTGGTCACCACTTTCCTCTCTTGCTCCAGTCCTTGGGAGTGAAGTGCAGACACTTGGAGTCAATTCGAAGGAGTCGCTTGAGCATAGCCTGCTCATGCCCATCCACAATGTCCTCTGACAGAGTGAGGATGTACTGGCCCTTGTAGTAGTTGATGAGGTTGAGGTACTGCAGGGTGGAGATGACATCCTCTTTCTTGATACTGGTAATTTCACTGATCTCGTTGATAGTGATCTGTGGCCTCTCTCCACTCTCTGACTTCAGCCCCATCAGAATCTCCAGGATGGTCTGGGACCAGTAACTTCTATAGGATAGGAGTCCAAGATCCGAGAGGGGCTTCTCAGGGGTCCCTGTCTTCCCTTCCACCTTGGAGAGTTCATAGCCTGTATTACCAGCTGGCTCCCCTAGTGACCTATGTGTGGGGTGCTGATGGGTGGCCTGGGTCTGCCAGTCCACCAGCACCTGGCCGGGCAGCACATACTCACTGAACTCAATGAGCAGCTTGACATAGCCCCGGCGCTGGTAGGGAGGCAGCGTCAGGATGCAGGCCACGTTGTAGTCTTCTGTGGACTCCTTTTCCTTGGAGGAGTAGCCCACAATGTGGAAGCCCTAGCAGTCATATTCCGTCATGACACAGAAGAGGAAGGGGTCTGTATCATAGTACAAGGTCTTGTGGTCGAGGAAACACTTGGCCAAAAGACACAGATTCTGGGAGTAACTCTTCTTCTTCCATCCATCGATCTCAAAGAATGAGATGGTGCCCTTACGGTAAATCTCATTGCCTGGTGGGTGCCGCAGGTCACACTTGGTCAGGTGATGCTGCAGACACTTCAGGCTACGGCCATACTTGAGGCAGAACTCACATAGGTAGAGGACGGGCAGTGTGGTGAGCTCCTGTGGGTATGGGGAGAAGTACCACGGCTTGAGGCGATGCCTGCCCAGCTCGATGCATTCAATGTTCTTCATCCAGGTGACAATGTCGTCGTGACTCCTGTCAGATACTGAGCTGCCAGTCATGCGCGGTGCTGATGGTATTCCATCTGAGCTGTCCTGGGAATCCTCATCAGTGCCCAGGCAATTTGATTTTCATTTCCGTCCTGGCTGAGCTGTCACTGCCCTACGGGCTGATCCATTCTGAGGAAAAACGGAAGCTGGGGCTGTCTCGCTGGGCACTGGAGTTGCTGGTGAAACCACCTCCACCTTCCGTTTCACCTCTCTCTCTGGAGAGCCAGGCCGGGAACCCGGAAGTCCGTTCTTGGTGGGGGTCTTGGCCTCTTTCTTGGGGAACTGGATCTTCTTTAGGTCCAGCCTCTCGTGGGTCACCCATTCATCCAGACGTTTATTGAAGTCAATGTAATGGACATAGAAAAGCTTCCGGCCATTGACGTCCTTCACACTTAGGATCTCTGCCAGGGCTATGGGAACACAAGCAGGGGTCTTAGGTGGGCAGGCCCTGGGACTCCATTCTTCTCTGACCGGAACCCCACCCCCACACTGGAGCCCTATGCCCCAAGTACTTAGTGGTCCTTAAGCCCCTCTTTTAATTAAGGGGGTTAAATCAGTATTAAAATCAGTCACTCTAATGCTTTTTTAATATTTTTTTTTCCATTCTGGGGATGGAACTCAGGACCTTACACTTGCAAGGCAGGTGTGGCACCCCTGAGCTACATCCCTGGCCCTTGTTTTGTTTTGAGATATGTCTTGCTGTGGAGATCAGGCTGCCCGTGAACTCACTTTGGAGATCAGGCTGTCCGTGAACTCACTGTGGAGATCAGGCTGTCTGTGAACTTGTGGTGATACTCCTGCCTCAGCCTCACGAGTGCTGGGATCACAGGAATGCACCTCTTATACTTTTTTTTAAAAAGCAGCATTTCCAAGTATGTCCCAGACAATACATGTGTGTGGTTTAAAATTAGAGAAGCTTCTTAGTAATCCTGTTAATGGATTGTGTATCGTGTTCACACAGATGTGGAACGTCTCAAATGGGGAGCTTCTTCATTTGTGTGCTCCGATTGCAGTAGAGGAAGGAGCTGCTACCCACAGAGGCTGGGTAACTGACCTTTGCTTTTCTCCAGACAGCAAAATGCTTGTCTCTGCTGGGGCATACCTTAAGGTAAGAGCTCTCAAGGGCTGGAAGGAGAGCCAGGCCTGTGCCATACTTTCCATGCTGTCCTCACTCCTCTTTCTCAGCGGGCTTCCTCCAGCCCAGCGCAGTGAAAGGGCCACTGCCACTTGGCCTGTTTAGCAGCGGTGACACCACGGTCTGCGAGGCCCAGGTCGCCTGGGAGCTTTGGTGATGGGGTGTGGGACGTTCTCGGTCCTCTGTGCTCCTGCCGCCCCACACCCAACCTCGATGGCCCCAGTGACCAGTGTGTGGGGTGTTCAGCTTATTTCCCATGTCACTCGCTCTTGAATATTGTCATTGAAATTCTTTTACAAATGTATTTATAAAATTCCTTTCTTTAATGATAATGGCAGCAGCATATTGTTTTATAGTTTATAACATGCTTTACTTCACTAGCCTTAAATTTTACTATCTTTGGGTTACAAATGAGCAAACTGATTTTCATGAAGGTTGTGACTTTCCTAAAATCACACCGTTAGTAAGCAGGAGGGCCAGGAGTCACACCGAATCCTGGGGCCTCAGTTTTCCCCAGCAAGTTGGCTTCTGCAGACTTAACCAGTGCCTCAGAGGCCAAGGCTGGGGGCTGTGGGGCTTCGGGGCCTGTTTTGTGCTGCATCTTCATCTTCAGCTGTCAGTGAGATGTGTTCAGAGCCCTCTGTTCAGAGACACAGCTGAGACACAGCTCAGGGTTCCAGCCTCGTTCCTTCCCTCGGGGAAGAAGATGTAAATAAAGCAGCTAAAGCATGGGAGGGTCAGGGACACGCTTGTGCAGGGACATGGAGGTGCAGAGGAGAGGAGAGGACAGACCTGCAGCTGAGAGTCAGCGGAGGTTCGCATGGAGAGGGAGGGACCCTGTGTTGAGTCCTGGTAGCCATTCGCTGGTAGAGGAGATAAAGATGATATTCACGTCACACTGACCACTTGCACATTCTGCCAGCTCTTTTGTTTAAATTAGGGCCTCTCTGATACTGCTGTCTCTTACTGAAAACAGTGAAGTGTGGATGATTCTGATGAATTGGCCAACACAGTATGTAGCTTTTCAGAGTACTTGAATGAAGTTTTTGGTTTTAGGGACCTATGTAATTATAGTTTTACTCAACACAAAAATCGGGTTTATAAAAAAGGTGGATGGGGGAATTTGTAGCTTTATGAAAGGATATATGTTATGATTCCTTTACATTTTGCTTTGGAAATACAGTTCTGTCAGTGTCACACACCTTTACTCAGTCATTAGGCCCCTGAGCCATGGCCGCCACTTGTCCTCCCTTAATGTAAAGATAAACCCTATGTGCCTCTGCTGGCTCTGTGGATGTGGCTGAGAGGAGAGACCTTGCTGTCTGTGTTGGGCACTAAGTCCTTAGCTGTAGGAGCTGCTGGAAAACCTAACTGCTCAGCTTTGACACCAAGCTCCTAGACACCATGTCACTGGTTCCCCGGGCCCCTAGAATGCTGTCTCAGAACCGTGAGTCCAGATTCTAAGATCGTATAAAGATCAGTGACCAGATTGGCAGAGATCTAGGAGACTCTTAAAATGAAGCCGTGGAAGGTTATGTCTTACGGCTGAAAGAAGGGATGGCCAGCCTGCATGTTTAGTCAGTGGATTTCAGTGATGATCAGGCTGCTTTAGCCTTCTGGTTTGATTACCAGCATGGTTAAACTAATTATGTTTTAGCCCAGCCTGCATCTACCCAGAATGTTAGAGAGACTCTCCAAAAGTGCAGAGCAAATTAAAAGTAAGGAGGAACAGCTGCTGTAGTGGCCAAGGAATTAGGCTTCTTTGAGTCTGTTTACTTTTGAATCCAAGCTGTATTGCCTGTAAGGTAAAGTAGGTATCAAATAGCTAAAAAGTTCTTAACTTTCAAAATTATTCCTATTGAGTATAAAATAATATAACTTAGCCTTTCCATGAGTTTGGCCCACAGTGTGTACTGATACAATGACAAGTTCAGTTGATTCCTACAGCCAAAGGCAAAGGCTGATTTGAAATGTGGCAATGCATGAAGGCGGCCGTGACTTAGAGACAGCCGTGGCCTGGACTTCGGGACAGACCGAGTTCAAAGTTGGCTCTGCCCTCATTGGCTTTGTGGCCTGCGTGGATTTCTGCAGCTCTCCATGCCTCAGTTTTCTCATCTGTAAAATGGACAGTAGCAACAAGACTAGCTCATCACAGAGATTTCCTGCAAACCCTCACACCCACACCCACACAGCTCGCTCCACTATCCTCCCCACCAGAGACGGATATGTGTTACAGCTGCTGGACCGGCTGGGAACACACGGTTAGCGCCCAGGGCCCAGAGTCTATGTCAGGCTTCCTCCTTGGTGGTCTAAGTTCTGTGGGCTGGGCTGAATCACTAAGGACTCGGATTTACCGTTGCGGCATCATGCTCCTAGGTTCTGCCCTGGACATCCTCCAGATCAGCTTCTTGTTGTTTTTTAAGCCCTTATTAAACCGGGGCTGGTGTAGAGTTCCCAGGTAGAGTGGTCTGTTTTTATAGCAGGAAGGAAAGGAGAGGCACTGGATTTGGAAGGCAGAAACTGTTGTACCTCTGCTGCCCGGCAGCAGTGTCATCTGGATCCTGGGCTCCATTTCCCCTCTGGGAACCTCAGTTTCCTTAATTGTACAGTGAGGCGTGGGACTGGGAGCTGAGGTCTAACAGCCATGGTCCCTGGGCGCCAGTGCATCTTCTCCAGGGAGAATGAGTCTCGCACTCGGGAGTACATTAGTTTTCTCCAGAGCAGCCTTGGCAGTTCTGGAAGGCCCAGGGTTGTGTGTCCACTGCACTTCGGTGGCCGAAGCCCCCAGGGGACACTTCTACCGGAACCATGATGGAGAGGGAACCTGGGGACGACCCTGGGGTCGTGAACCACTTATGGCAAAAGTGAAGGTTCAGTAGAGAGAGCATGCCGTCCTCCGGCCCATTTAGAGCGGCCTCACCTCTGTGAGGAACCAGTCCTCGTCCACGCGCGTGGAGGAGTGGGGTCTGCTGGGCGGAGGGCCTGGCTGCCTCACGGTGTAGCTGCCGCCTAACGGGCTTCTCACTTTTCTCTGAGCAGTGGTGGAACGTGGTCACTGGGGAGTCTGCGCAGACCTTCTACACCAGTGGGACCAATCTGAGGAGAGTACACGTGTGCCAGGACTTCAAAACCTACGTGACTGTTGATAACCTTGGTATTTTATATATTTTACAGATTTTAGAGTAAAGGGGTTAAGCATGAATGTAAGTTGAACTCTTAATTTTGAATTTGGACAAAAAATTACAGTGAAATTCTTACCAACTCTTTTTTAAAGCTGTGAATTGTTTTGTAGTATTGCATTTGTTACAAAAGCATTTGTGGTTGGATCAATGATAATGATGTAGCTTTTCCCCAAATGAACCTCCCTTTAATCTTATTTTTCATAATCATCATCATTAATAATTTGTCCTTAAGATGCAGATGAAAATGTAAATATGTACCTTGTCATACTTGTTATACTGTCGGTAAAATTCTCTTGGTGCATTCAGATTGCTTGACAGAATTAACGAGGATATTTTGAAGGAAGCCTGTACTTTAACACTGTGGTTATGCAGGCTGTGCTTCAGGGTCACTGTGGCTCTGCTCTGAACCACACTCACCCCAGGGGTGTCGTTCTCCCAAATACAGTCTTGAGCTATTTGCACTCTTCATGTTTGCTTTAAAAAATGTTGCGTCTGTGTGTACAGTCTGCAGCGTTTCCTTTAGTGAACCGAATGAGTGAGGGTTGGGTTTCAGCAGGTCATGAAGCAAAACTTCTGTGGTATTAGGTTTCATGGGTCGGCCTCTTCTTCATTGCTGCTGGTGGCAGCCACTGCCCTAACTGGACAGAGTCATCAGTATTCGGGTCGGGCACTGGCCTGCTCTGACTTTTTACTTCTGACTTGACTGAATTTGACCTGTTGTAATCCTCACTGTTTTCTCTTTAAAGCAGTTGCTGCATGGTTATATATTAGTAAATCAATAATTGAGGAAGGGCCAATTTTAATCATGTTTTAATAATACTTTTCTAAAAATTGTGAAATAGTCAAACATGAGTTTTTTCTAATTCCATTTACTTTCAGGTGGATGGTATTGTCAGTGCTATTCTCTTAGTGAATTAGTGAATTACAAGAGAATTATCTGTGATTTTCTATGCAGTTTCAGTGGAAGATGTCCACTTTCACCTTCCAACCTACCTGTCTTCTTCCCTCACTCCTCCTCTCCCCTCCCTCCCTTCACTCTCTTCCCTCATTCACTGCTTTTTACTTCCCTCTCTGCCCACCAAGGAAAGCTAGTTTTTTATGGAGACAGGGTTCTTGCTATGTTGCCCAGACTGGCCTTGAACTCCTGGGCTCAAGTGAGTCCCCTGCCTCCTCAGCCTCCAGAGTAGCTGGAGTACAGTCATGGCTCACAAGCATCAGTAACTCGCTATTTTCTTACCTCTTGATTAGGAAACACAAATCTGAACATTTTCTCTGAAATATATTATTAAGGACAGTGGAGATAGTAGATGTGGTGTAATATAATTATAATCAAATTTCAAAGTTTTGTTTCTGCAACTGGAACTAATAAATGAGTATTAGTATTAATAGTAAATAAGCGGGCTGGGGATTTAGCTCATTGGTTTTGCTGCTGCTGCATAAGCGCAAGGATCTGAGTTCGATCCCCAGTACCAAAAAAAAAAAAAGTAAATAATGTACCCGTTTCTATTGTTGGTGCATATCAGAACATGCAGTGTTGGTAGGGGAGAATAGACCACTCAAATGTATTTCAGATTGTAGCATTAGCAGCAACTGTCAATACAGTGAATAAAATCTTTTACATTATTAAGGAATCTTTGTTTATGATGGGTTGAGGAATTGGTTTATAAACTTACTGTCATTTAAGCAAATACAATAAGTGGAATCTTAATTTTATACAAAGAAATTTTGTATATTTTCCTTAGAATATTCAAATCACAACTTGATTTTCATATACTATTTAGGTATTTAGTGTATTGCCCAGAATATAAAAGTGACTTTTAGAATTAAAAGCCACTTGACTGTTGAGTATAACAACAAATACTACCCTTTTACAAAGTCTTGATTACCCTTTGTCTTAAAAAAGAACTCAAAAGAAAAATGGGAAGAAAGATGAGGTGAAATGAAGAAAGAGGAGACACCTGCAACTTTCATTGCAGCTCCCAGAACTGGTCAAGAGGAGGATTTTGCTTTGTAGCTGGCAGATGAACATTATTAAGCATTTTCTCTGTTGTTTTTTTAATATGAGAAATTACATTGGGCGTTGTATATGTAAAATGTTTTTACATTGTGTCTTGTATGTTTTGAAAACTTGCATTTATAACTTACATGATTTTTTTTTTTTTGCCTTGGAATACATTTTAAAACATGAATTTTAAAAAATAAAATGCCTAGAATTTTTGGAGAAACATTTTTGGGTTCTTTCAGCTCCTTGCTTTTATTTTATCTGTTGATTAGAAGACTGGGGTAGAAGATTCAAGCTAAGTCCATCAGCCTTTCTGTCTGTGCTTCATCAGCTATGTGTAAATTTGGTCAAAATTTTCTGCGTGTCTCCTCGGTTTGTGTGATGGCTGCTGCCTGGTATGGCTGGCATGGAGAGAACCTGTAAAGAGAAAATTCATTTGCGCATTCACTCATATTTTTCTCTTACACATTCAGTAAATGCTTATTGAGATCTACCAGGTACCTGGCATCGGTGAGGCATCGGGATGTAGGAGTTAGCAAAACGGAGTCCTTTTTTACTGTCAGGCTGGGCTCGGAGATGGACAGAAAGTGAGTAAGGAGACCTGTGGTGCTCGGGCAGTGGACATGCAGGGGAGGACCTGAGATGTGCTGGAGTGCACGCTGAACACATCCGGGACTGGTGCACATGCGGACTCGAGCAGGAGCAGTGGGCGCAGCTGCCTAAGCTGCTGTGAGGACTTGGTGCCGACTCTGAGACGGGCACTCACGTAGGAGCTCCAGCACTGGAGTGGTCTCATCGAAGCCTCAGCCTCTTCACTCGGGCAGGGAGGAAGCAGGGAGACCAGCAAGGGCCTTTCACAGTGATCTGGGCGAAATGAAGTTGGACCAGACTAGGTGGCCGTGGCAGAGGTGGCGCCAAGGTGGATTCTGGGAATACTTGGAAGATGAGCTTATGGGAATTGCTGGGAAGTGGATAAAGGCTGTGAGGGGAAACCCTGCTATGGCTTTGAAGTGTCCCACAAAGACCCTTGTGCTGAAAGCTTGGTCACCAGCCTGTGGTGCTGGCGGAGGGGATGGAAGCTTCAGTTGGGGGAGCCTAGTGGAAGTTAGGTCATTGGGAACACACCCTAGAAGGCTGTGTAGGACCCCAGCCCCTGTTCTCTCTCTCATGCTTGTCTGCCATGAGGTAGCCTCCTCCAGTAGCCACCATGATGGGCTGTGCCTCCACTGACCATGACAGCAGGGCCAAGTGAGCATGGGGCGAAACCTCTGAAACCGTGAGCCATAATAGCCTTTCCCCTTTGTGGTTGATTTCCTCAGGAATTTGTTATGGAGACAGAGTGCTTACTAACCCAAGGTGAGAGCAGTGCCAACACCTGGAAGAGTAAATGGAGCTGCCATCAACTGGGATGAAGACTGAACACAGCAGGTTTAGGGACACAGGGAGGTGGAGATGCCCATTAGATGTCCAGGCGGGGTGCTTGGTGGGTGTTGGCAAGAGGGTCTAGATTTCGTGGGAAAAGTCTGCGCTGGAGATGGAGATCTGAGGTTGGCGAATCAGTGAATGGATGGCACTTAAACCGAAGGACCAGGGACTGAGCAGTGAAGTGGTGGAGACAAATGGCAGGGCCTGGGCCAGCCCTGAGCTATGTGGAGATGAGGGACCATTACAGGGGGCTAAACAGGACCCGCAAAGGCGTCAGGGTGGTGGTGCGGTGTGGGCAGTGTGAGCGCAGCGGGCATGGGCCCCTAACTCTGGGGGATCCCGTTTGCTTGTCCATCTACCCGTGTCCCACATGCCATGAGCACCTGCTAGAACACTGCCAGGCACTGTTGTAAGCAGCATACAAAGCAGTAAATATACAGGGTTTAGTTTGGGGGTAGGGCGGGGACAGGGTTGATCAGAAACCAAGATAGCAGCTGTCTCTCCTTCCCTCGAAAAGTACTGAGCTCACTGCTTGCACCTGGAGAGTGCTCAGGGACCACTCGATGGCATTATTTAGGTCCCATCACAGTTCCCCAAGTGCCAACCCTGCCAGTGTTGTGCCTTTTTCCACAAACTCTCCGAAGTCCTAACCTGCATCTTGTTGGAGTCCTCCATGTAATCGTGTCTCAGCTTCTCTGTAAAACACCAGGCCTGCCATGTGCTCTTGCTCCTGTGGCTTTGCATGTGCTGTTTTCTCTTCCATTTACTCCCTCCCCTTCGACATTTATTTTTCCAGCATCTTGCCTTTCGCATGTTCTTTGAGATGACCTACAAGGGCTGATGCTGTGCTCTGCCCTGTGGAAACACCCAACTAGGGGCTTCTGCGGCTCTGTGCTGGAATCACTTGGTCACCTTGGGGCTCGCTGGCCAATCTTTAGCTCTTTGAAAACCAGGGCTGTCTTATGTGATAGCCTAACACAGCCTGACCAGCCGGCACCTCAGTAAACACGTGTCCGATGACTAAATTCCTGCACGCTCGTGTGCACACAGCACGCTCTGAGTTCTCCCTCTCCACAAGGCTATCACCAGGCCGTCAAATTAAGCTGTAGCACATCTTCAGCATTTTCTTTCTCTTCCTGTTTTACTTTGGCATTTTATTGTGAAACATTAGGGGAAAGTGAAACTTTACTTGAGTGAAAGAGATTGGCTTCCAAATTATAGGAAATGACTAGACATCCCTGGAGTGTGTAAGTCAGCAAGTGTGGCTGTCTTTTATGAGCAAACGTTTGCTATTATAATTTACTTACCAACTTTTAGAGAGGGAGAAAATAGTTTTGTAAGAATTCTGTCTCTGAAGATGATCACTGGAGTAGACTCCTTGCTCATAGCTTTGTACTGTGGATGTGCTGTACAGTTCTTAAGAAGCTGGAATTAGAGCACCGGGTGCTCCTGGGCATGGGCTTAGCTGTAGAATTGTTGTGTGTTCTCATAAAGGGGCAGCAGAATAGGATCAAAAATGGACTCGTCAGAGAGAGACCAAGCCTTTGAGATCCTTTGGCTTCGGTGATGACTTCCTCCTGAGTCGGTGATGACTTCCTCCTGAGTCAGTGATGGTGGGAGAACACTAAAACTTGGGGAATGTTCATTTCAATTATGACTCGAGAATGAGTCGCTGGTGTTCACTGTAAATGCATTTATGAGGTCAGGCCCTGGGAATGCCGCTTACCACATGGAAATGAATAGGAAATCAGCCCCTGTTGTTCCCCATCACCCAGGCCTGGAATCCGTAATGAGTGAATATCAGAGCCCAAATCTGGGGCTGTGGCTCTGACTGCTGCTCTGACTGGAGGGTGAAGATTTCTGCTCAGTGCCAGGTGGCTGCCCGGGGAGCTGGGCAGAGGCCACATTCGTCACCCCAGTAGTTGCTGCCTGCTCATCCCAGGTGCTGCCAAACCCTCATTTTATCTTCCCAGGAGTCGAGTAGATTTGCAGACCAGGAATCCCCAGTTTGTAGAGGAAAAACTAAACCCTACACAGGTAACCAGTGACAAAGCTGGGGCTGCAATCTGCTACTTTAAAAAATTTTTTATTTGAAAGGCCCAGATGGCTGGGCTACTACAACAAGGAGTGTCAGAACTGAGAGTGGAGGACTCGGGTTTCATGGCGATGAGGCCCATCCTAGAGGTCACAAAGCTTGGCTTTCAGCAGCTGGGGAAGATCGCCTCCTAGCTTATATGATGACTTTGAAGATGTTCTTATTTTGGATTTACCTTTAGCCGTGTTTCCAAACCCTTCACTGCACTGTGGACTGGAAGGGTCTCCCTTCTCCTCCCTTGATCCCTCTCTGCTTCCTGCCCACCATGCCATGAGCTGTTTCTCCTCTGCCAGGGTCCTCTGCCATGTCAACCTGCCTTGGAGCCAACTGACATGGACTGATACCTCTACAAAGTCTGAGTCAAAAGAAACCATTCCTCCTTAGCATTGTGGGTGTCGGATATTGTGCTCAGCAATGAGAAAGTAACTAAGACATGCACGATTCCCTTTCTAAGTAATGATATTTAGCCATGTAGAATCTCACTTGGGTCCTTGCACTTGCACAGCAGGTGGCAAAACCACTGAGCTAAATCCCCGGCCCCACACTTATTTCTTAAACACTGAATTTCTTTCTTTTTTTTTTTTGGTACCGGGGATCAAACTCAGGACCTTGTGCTTGCAAGGCAGGCAGCGGCACCACTGAGCTAAATCCCCGGCCCTCCGTATAGATTTCTGAACATGGTCATTATATTCCAGTTCTCTGGAAGATAGACCTCTTACCAAATTTTCATTTTTTTTGTAGAAATAGAAGCAATGTTGGTTGGAGTCCAAGTGTGAATTTTACTGATTTTTGAGAATGTGGCCATGTGCTTTGTCTCTCGCTCCATCTTATCTAAACATTAGATGTGCTGGTAATAGTCCCAAGTATTCCAACTTGAGATCTGGTCTTGAGAAAAATCACTTCTATGACTTATTAATGAACTGACTAGGCATAATTTTCATAGGCTTCATTCACCCAAAATTATCATTGAATACAACTTTAAAAGAAAAAATTAAAAGGGAGTAATTTTTTGCAAATTCTAGTCCTTTTTCAAGTAATAGCGTTCAGGGAGCTCTGTCTCCCACCTACGGTGGCTGCAGTTCCCAAAGTGTCAGGGTTTCCCCACAAGACAGTTGGGAGCATTCTGGACCTGGGCTGGGGCTTCCGCTCTGCTGCCTGTGGAGCCTCCGTGGGCTCAGGTCCCTAAGGGTGTGGGGGTGGAGAGTGGATCAGGGTCTTTTAGTCCCTGCAGCAGGCCTCACGTCCCGGCCTGGGGGACAGCCCCACCCCTGGGGCTTCTTCGCCCAGGGATGGATCTACCCCGCGGGTTCCAACACTAAACACACAGTGAGACCCTTACACAACCCCAAGTGGGCAGATAGATACAGAACCCACGTGATACACAGATAACGAATAAGATTGCAGAAGTCTTGGACACAAAGCGGGAAACTAGCCCAGGGCCCCCAGCCAAGGGCTCCTTCAGGAGAGCTGCCTTCCACAGCACCCCACCTCGGCTGGCTTAGCTCTTTGGGGCCTCTGCAATCAAGCGGGAGCACCCTGAGACTGCGTTAGAGTGGGTTTCACAGGGTAAGAGATTAGGACTGGCAGCAGGGAGAGCTTCTCTGAAAGTCACGTGGTATGCGATGAAAATCTGACCACGAAATCCAGCATGGCCCTGACACGGCTTCTGTCACTTTGCCCAGCAACCGGTGCAGCGTTCTGGGAAAGATGAAAGCGCTATGAAGGTGTAGGTGATGTTTCCCCACACCCATCATCTGGGATGCAGCTCGAGGGGGAGGGGAAGGGGGGAGGCTTTCTCTGGAAAGTTTCTGCTTTTGCAATTCCTTTCAGCTGACTTTAATATTTAAACAAAGACAATGGAAGCTTCTGGCTCAAATTCAGAGGGGCAGTGTTCATTTCTTAGACTGGTTGAACTTGGAAATGAGCAAATTTTCTCAACAGTTTGGCCAGTGCAGAGACCCTGGAGCTGGGAAGGTGAGGGGCTGGGCCCCAGGCTCTGTCCTGGGGAAGGCGGAGGAACTCACAGATGATGCAGGCTCCAGCGACTGTACAACTTGTTTATTCTGTGTGCTTTTTTATATGATATAAATAATGACAAAAATTACAAAATTTATAACTGGAAGCCCAAGCTTATTTACACATATGCTTCTGTTTCAGCAAAGCTACTACTTTGCCCCTATACAATTTCCTTTTGGTACCATATTTTAGTGTTATTTTACTCTCAGTTTACTACATACATATCAACAGGGAATAGGGAACATATATACAGAGAACTGTTCAGTTCAAGTAATTTAATATTGTATTAAAATTCTTCAACACTGAACTAAAACCATATACACATGTCAGTTTGAAATAAAATGTAGTTATTCTTTAAAACTCACCAACTGATGAATGTAACTGATAACCTCAAGTTAGGTTTAAAATAATATTGGTTAATAAAAAAACATTAAGACAGTTCCACAATTTATCAATAGCGCTATAATGAACTTCAAAATGATTCACAATATGATTGGTTAGAACAATATACATTAAAATGTTATTTTTTCTATAATGGTATTAGTACTATTTATATAATTTGATTCTACATAAATATACATTATGGTATCATACAAATACTCCACAGAGACGTTAAAAAAATTAAAATACCTTAAAGAAATGTAATTAAATTTTATTTAATCAAATAGTAAGCAAACTTTTTTATCTGTTCAAAGAAAAGTTTTATTACTTTGGAATTTCTTTTTTTTGTATTTATTTTTTCTAGAAAAAAATTTTTGCAATAGAGTTTTATTAACACCTTTCTCAAGCAAGGTTTCCATGATAGAAATCTTGACAGCAGGAGCCCTAGATTATTTTTTCTGATGTGTTCTTTAAAACACTGAAGATTAAAAAAAATACTCCACAGAATCTCTGCAGGTGTGAACCCACGGATCTCCTGCCGGTGGACAAACTCAGGATCTTGCCACAACTTTGACCAGTCCTCCTGGTAGTTGCAGTAGAAATTTAGTTATTTTGAAATTAGACCAGAAACATCCCGCACAACTAGCCTAGTTTTCTTATCAATGCATTAACGAAACATTCTTTTAATAAAAAATATTTAATACAAGACACAATTTTTCTCTGTGCATAATAAATTCTTGTTTTAAATCACTTAAAATTTTGAATCCATCGTTAGATTTAAAGACTTTTTTCTTCATCTGACATAGTTGATTATATATAAAATCCACAAATATAGAAATTGGAAACAATTTCCTGGCAATCATGGGGTGGCGGTTGTCCCTCTGCGTTAGGATACCTAGTGACACAATGATTTTACAGCTGCTTTCTGGGGGTGGGAGTTGGTTCTGTTCTGATTGTACCTTTAACGCTGCCAACAGTGAAAAGAAACCCAAGATTTTGATACTTTTAGGCAGTATTAGAGATCCCCTTGACTTTTCTTTTTTGTTTGTACAAAAAGGTCGTCACCCCGGACTAAAGCAAGGCCAGCAGGCCCGAGTCCCTGGAGAGACTCCGGGGAGGCGGGACGCGGGGACTCGGGGACCCCTGCCCTGCGCCTCAGGCCGCGGCTGCAAAGTCTTGGTCGCGATTCCGTCGCCGGGCGCCAGGAGCCTCACAGGAGCGGCCGGCGGCCTTGGGCCGGGTCAGGCCACCCGAAGGGGAGCGCGGAGCGGCCTTCCTCCCGGCGGGCGGCGACGCGACAGGCGCGAAGGAAAGCCTGCCCCGGGCTGCCTGGCGAGCAAGGCACCGGGGGACGCCGCGGGACGGCACGGCGGCGGTCAGAAAATCGTGGTCTCATACTTGGTATTAATGCCCCTCTTGGCTTCCTGCCCCGGCTCCACAATCCACGGCAGGTTGGCCAGAGTCTTTTGCTCAGACGGGTCGATCTGCTTTAAAACAGAAAGGCTGATGCCCGTTATCCGGCAGTGTGCGGGGCCGCGCGGCACTCACCTGGGGACCGCGCCCACCCCGGGCGCACCTGCTGCGCAGCGACGCTGCGGGCTGGGAGGGTGTTGGACGGACGAAAGGCAGACCAACAGACAATCCGCCCTGTCCAGGAGGCTGGGCCGAGGGCGCGGGGGGCCGGGCAGGGGACAGCGCCTCCTGCAGGAGGCGCAGGAGCCCGGTGACTTCCGCCTCCCACCCTGTCTGACTGAACCGGAAGTCATCGCTCGCCCGGCGGCCCGCCCAGGGCCTCCTCAGTGTCCCTGAAACCCAGGCTGTGCTCCGGGTCTCTGTCCTCCCGGCTCCTGCAAGCCTTCGTGCCCCCGGGGTCACTCTGGCCCGGTGCCCAAGTGACCTCCTCTCCTAGAAGCTGTGCCCGTTTCCCCGCACAAAAGAGCACCCCGACTTTTCAGCTCTGCTCTTCTGCTTTTTTCCCCACGGTCAGAGGCGTCACCCCCACCATGGGGTGCGCCCCGAAGGTGGGCTTCTGTGTGCTCACTGCCACCCCCTCGACCTTGGGGACTTCTGGTGACTGGGCATACAGCAGGCGCACAGCGGATGCGTGCTGACAAACCCCAGGCCGTGCGACAGCGAGGAGAGCCCAGGGTCCCAGGGTCCGGGGCAGTGGGCATGGTGGGCACGCAGGGACAGCAGGGGTGGCGGGGAAAGCAGGACCCAGCCACTGAACCTCGGCCCACCCGCCTCGCCCTCGTGTCAGTCCCTTGCACGGGGCAGAGCGGTTGTTGGGGGGGGGGGGCTTCTGAGCCCGGAGCCCGAGGGAGAGCTGGGGGTAGACCGTCCCCCAGCTGCGGCCTCAGCCTTCCGCGCCTGCGCTTCTGTTTCGGAAGCCTCTCCCACGGTACGCCTGGAAGCGACCCGAGGGCTGCGGATGGCGGGCACCTGCCTTCCCGGGGCTGGCTGTCTCCGCAGGCCGCTGGGAGCACTTCACAGGCTCGGAGTGGAACACGGGGCCAGACCGAGGCGGGAGGTAGGTGAGAAGGATATCCACCCTGCCCTCCTGCTCCCCTCCGAGGCTGGGGGTGCATATCCTGTGAGCCGCCTGGGCTCTTCCGGAAGTGGTCTGGAGGGGCCACATCCAGCCCACAGGGAAGGGATGTAGAAGAGAAGTCTAAGACGTAATTCCCCAAACATCCCGCACGTTCCCGGGCACTGGGACACATCTGGGGGATCAGCCTTAGGTTCCCATGTCTTCACCCAGGATACCGGCTGAGCATCACTATGGGGCTGGCCGGGGGGGGGGGCGACAACACAGAGCCCCCATGCACATGGAGCTTGTATTTTTGTGGAGGAAAACAAAATAAACAAGCACTAAGTTTAAAAGCCCTCAATCAATACAAATGCTATACAGAATGAAAAGAGAGCAATGTGGCTGAGTGTGATGGTGACCATCGCAGCCTGGTGGTCAGGAAAAGTCTCTTCATGGAGCGAGGCCCGAATGACAGTAACCAGGGGGAGGATATTCCAGGTGGAGGGAAGCTCGGGAAGGAGTGGACACTATCTATTCAAGGCAGGGGAGGCCTGGGTGTCCAGGAGTGGGGTGAGAAGACAGGTTCCGCTTTGGGGACACAGGTGCCACGACCGATCTCTGCACGTGAGGAAGGGAGTCCACTGGAGGTGTGCAGTGGGCTTCACCGGAGGTGGTGGCAGCCCAGGCTGAGAGTGACAAGGGCCTGGAGGACAGTGGGCAGGCCAGGGGTTGCTCCAGGGTGGAGTGAACGGGCTTTGCCTGGGGTTGGAGAGGCGGCACGGGGGGGGGAAGACACGGGTTTAGCTTTGGCCTCATGGTGAACAGTTGTGTCATCTACTGAGCCAGGAGGATGGAGACAGAGGCAGCTGTGGGGGAAACTGAGAATTCTGACCTGGACATTCAAGTTTCAGACGTCTGTTAGACAATGAAGGGGGGAAGTTCGCCAAGAAGTGGACCGTGTAATCCCGAGTGCTGGGGCAGGGCCGAGGCGGGAGCTGAGGGTTCAGAGGTGCGGATGCGGGCCCTGGCCAGTCATGAAGGAGGGGCTGGGCTGGAGGAAGACCATGAGGGGACAGGGAGGCCAGGGCCCGGGGCGCGTCCCTATGGCTGTGGGAGTTGCCAAGAATGGAGACGGGAGTGAGGCGGAGAGGAAGGTTGTGAACCGGAAGCCACGTGGTCACCGAGGGGCGTGCTCTGCCTCTGCAAGCGGGACCAGCGCCTCTCCTTCCTTCCCGACACGGGATGGGAGCTGTGGCGAGGAGAAAGCTCCATATGGGAGGATTCGGGGCTCAGCGGGCGAGGCATTCTGGGGGTCCTGCCGGTGCCAGTGTTGGGGTTTCTAGGATGAGGATGGCAGCCGGCGAACAAGGCAGACGGGAGGCCTGCTGGGAACCTTCCAGCTCGGAGGTGTTGCTACTACCAGAGGAGCCCGCTCCGGCGTCACGTGAGCCCTGGGACAGGATGTCTGCAGGGCTGTGGGAGGGGAGGGTCCTGTAGGAAGCAGATGCTGAGGAGGAGGAGGAGGGGGAGGGAGGGCTGCGCCTGCTGACAGGCAGGAAGCCTCAGCTGCCGCCAGAGATACCCAGGCCTTGCACAATGCAAACTGGCCCGGGCATCTAGCATCCGCCACTGTGTACCGGGGAATTATCACCATGAGCCTCTGCAAATCTGGAGGCCAGGGGCTTGCCAGAGGCCTTGTCCCCTGGTGGGCTGGCAGCGGAGGCCTCAGGGAGCACAGCTCCAACTGTCCCTGGGCTTCAGGTTAAGATTCACCAGAGTGGCAGTGCCCTCCCGCCCTCTTGGTGGCTGCAGGTGACAGAGCAAGTGGAATTTTCTCTGGACTTCTGGGTTCAGGGAGAGGGTCCTCTTGGACTGCAGGAACCTTGCTGAGACGATGCCAGGAGGAGGCAAGGGGAAGGAGGTGGAATTGAGGCCCTGGATTCTAGATGGCACCCACACCCTGCAGGGCCTGCGAAGCCGACCCAGCCCCCTGCTGGAGGTGTTCAGGACGCCTCTGTTTTTTCTACTTACCACGGACTTTCGGATGCTGACTCGGGGCTTGGGGATGGGTTTGGAGGGCTTGTTTTCAAAGCTTTCCGGAAGTGTGGAGGAATGCCCCCCCTTTCTTGCTTGTAGTGCAAGCTGGTAAGCGACTTCAAATGCCTGTCCCAGGGTTAAGATGATTTCGTAGGCTAAATTCTGCAAGAAAAATGAGAACGCATTTATTACAGGGACGATGCCAGTCAGAATGGGTGGCACGGCTGAGGGCCGCGGGAGGGATGTACGAGGGGCCTTGAAGTACTCCGCCTATTCAGGGGCTCTGCGAAGAACCTGACCCCCAGGTCCCACTTGGTGTCTCCACAGGCCTTAGTCACTGGTGCAGCACACTAGTTTCTAGCCATGCTAAGGACCTGGCTCCTCAGTTAACCCGGACACAGAAGGCCACACAGCCCACAGGACCCCACAAGTCCCCGAAGTGCGAGCATTTGGAAGGGAAGGGGTTACTGCTGGAGTCTCGGCCGGGTTCCGGGAGCCCCAGCCACTCCTGTGAGGATGGCAAGGGTTCCACACACTCCACGGGAGGCATGCTGAGAAGTTTGGGTCTTTTTACCTCAAACATCTGTGATTCAGTGAACATTAACGAAACGCAATCAAAATCTAATTTAGGCGGAGGGGAGAGGCATTAGTCATGCTGGTGTGGACTCTCTCAGTGGCAGCATCGAGCTGCACCCAGGGCCTGAGACAGCCAATTAGCCATCTACTTCTTGAGGCTCTGCTCTCCCAGGGGGCCCACTCCATATTTTATCATCCAATCAGCCAGAGACAGGAGGTCTGCCTGGCCAGGATGCCACACCATGCCACACCCAGGAGGAAAGGTCTCCCGGACCTTCCCTCAGCCTTCTATAGGGCGTCACCTGTCCAAAGCTTTATCCCATGCATGTCTCCACAGTGCCTCTCAGACTCACGGAGGTGGCTGAGTCTGCTTCTGCGGAGATCGCAGCTATGCCTTCTCCGTCCCTCCCCGCTGCACCCTCTGCACACGCAGGCAGCCTAGCTCCTGCGTTTCTGGAGAAGCAACCGGGTGAGATGGGTGGGGAGACACCGGAAGAGGCCCACAGGCTCTGGACCCACCGGATCGAAGGTCAGTGGCAGGCCCACGGTCATGGTCTCAAACCAGCTGGGAGAGTCCTTCAGAAGTGGAGAGGTGGCTGACAGAGGGCGTGTGGGTCTCCTCTGAGTGCCGGTGAGGAAGTGCTGGCCCCTCAGGATACGATGCCTGGTGCTGGAGGTACTGCGCCTCACCTCACACAGCAGCCAGTCACTTCCCCTCTGTGAGTGCTGAGCTGTTTCCCTCCAGGGATGAGTCAGACCAGTAAATTAGTAACACACCAACAAGCGGTGTGGGGAGGACTGGGAGGCAGCCCCCCTGGCCAGCACTGCACAAGGCAGGCTGAGTCCACTCACACCATCGTCAGCTTTGCCTCTCGAGCTTCCGTGGGTCCCCTGGGAAGGTGGATGGGGCTTCCGGCTGCCCTGGCATCAGGATGAAGTCACAGCTCTTGGCTTGCTGCTGTGGAAGACGGCTGGTGTCTCTGTGTCCTGCACACTGGGCAGACACTTGAGCTTTGGCTGGGCAACTGGACCCACCCACACCGACCCATGCAGCTTAAAGAGTGTGAATCCCTCTAGCCTAGAACAGGTTCCTGAAATACAGCTCCCATGTCTTCCAGTGGAAATCAGAGCTGCTCATTTGAGCCAGTGAGATTTTTCACATGGCAATTACGGGAAGCTGAAAGGTCTGCAAGATAATGGGTTAGAAGTTCTGCCCTTTGCTTTTAAATTCATTCCTGGTATTAGGAAACCACTTAAATGTGGTGCAGAGACTGGACTGGAAGGTTTTCTGCCAAGTGGCCCCTCCTGGTTTGGCTTCTATCTTGACATCTTGTTTTGTTTTAGAATGCTTCACAGAGTACAGTAAAGAGCTGTTATCCTCTGTCTGTTCTGCAGCCTTGATGTTTGTGTTACACACCTGCCTGTTGAGTGCGATGCTGCCTGTCCCCAAGTAGCAGGGTTCTTTTGGGGGACAGGTGCTCATCCAATGGAGCCTGGGGACCCCCACACACAGACGAGGAAGCCTTATGTTAGGTCGATTTTCCAGCCTCTTAGGATCCTCAGGACGATGGGAGGGCAGCTGCCATCCTGAGGGGAGGGCATCAAGGGACAAAGCTGAAAGTGATCCTGCAGCCGGGCTTGATTCTGCATTAAGGGTATAACATTGGCCAGTAGTAACAGAATTACAATCCCATTGTCACAGATGTCAGGAGCCTCGAAGCCCCTGCCCAGGTCTCTCGGAGCCCTCGCTGTGGGAGGCCAGTCCTGTGCAGAAAGTTGGTCCAGCGCAAGGTCGCATGCCAGCAGGCTGAGTGGGGCACAAGGACAGGAACAGAGGTCCAACCACCCCAGCTCAGGCCCCGATGCCGGAGAGAAGGCGCCATCCGGCAGAGGGCGCATGGAGGAGACCTGCGGTTGGCATCTGCAGCCAGCTGAGACACCCCAGTGGAGGGAGCCCCACGTACTGAGAAGAGCAGAGGTGCGTGACCAGCCTGATTCCTGCTGGGCAGGATCTTGATGCTGATGCTATGGAAGGCTGGCTGACCCTCGTCTGGCCAGCACCAAGGGGAGAAGCCAGACTCGGAGCTGCCATGAGCAGCGTCCTCCTGCATGGGGACACTGAGGTATGTGACCACAGTAGTGTGAAGGTGACCCTTCATGTACGCTGGTCCAAACCACGGAGCGGTAGTGGTCTTTTATTTATTTAATTAATTTAGTTTTTGTACCGGGGGGGTGGGGTGGGGGGATCAAACTCAGGTCCTTGCACTTGAGAGACAGGTGGCGGCACCACTGAGCTAAATCCCTGGCCCTTGTAGTCGCCTTTTAAATCGGCACACCACCTCTCCTCTCCAGGTACTGCCACCTCGAGTGTGAATCCAAACTCTGCTCCGCATTCACCACCTCACTCATCCAGTGTCATGACCTGCGGGCCTGTCTCCGACCTCAAGTAGCCTAGTGGAAGATCGCCATTCACCTTCAGTTTTCCAGCACGAGTTTTCTTTTCTTTTTTTTTTTGGTACCGGGCATCGAACTCCGGTCCTTGCGTTTGCGCAGCAGGCGGTGAAACCACTGAGCTAAATCCCGGGCCCGAGCACAAGTTTTCTATATTGATTATGGCAGGTGCCTCCCACCCCGTACTGGAGATTGAACCCAAGGCTTTTGCCCTGAGCTATATCCCCAGCCCTTTTTATTTTTATTTTGAGACAGGGTCTTGTTAAATTGCTAAAATGCCCAGGTTGGGCTTGAATTTATAATCCTCCTGCCTCAGCCTCCCAGAGTGTGGAGGTTACAGGTGTGAGCCATCACGCCTGGCTGCAAGTGGCCTTGAGTAAGTGCTTTCTACCTCATATAGACCACTGATGGAAAAAGGTGGTGTGTATATGTGCGTGTTTGATTTGGGTGCTGAGAATGATTACTAGAAAGAGCATACTCTGAGCTCCGGTTTTCTTACCTCAAAATAGGGGCTAATTCCATGTACAGTAGCCCCCATTCTGGACTGAAACTTGCTAATTACAATATTTGACCCAATGACAATAGCAGTTAACGTTTATTTCCTATGTGCCTTGCCCCAGGGGCAGTCGGTGTTCTACGTGGACTCTGTTTAGTCCTAGTAGCATCTCTGTGCTATAGGTTAGAAACTAATCCCAGAAATGCAAAAGAAAGAACTTGCTCCCAATGCCAGCACCTGGCTGAGCTGGGCTTCTAGACCAAGTATTCCAACAAGCTGTGTTCGCGACCACGTAAAGCTATACTTGAGGTAAAACAGAGACTTAGGTAATCTTAAAAATCTGAAAACGAAGTAAGGAAGCCCCAGGATGATCCCCCATCTTGGCTTGGCTGAGGGCAGCTAAAGGCCATGCCGTTTGCCTGCATCCTGCGAGGACCATGAACACAGCATCCTCAGCTCCTGGCTATCCCGAGGGTGCCCGGGGCTGGAATCAACACTCTGCTCCAGCAGCGGCTTCTTTCCACAAAGGCAGGCAGCGCTAACTGAATGGGGAGCAGCGGGGCCACATCAAAATCTCCTCTTCCTCTCCTTTTCCCCAGGGACTTTGATCTCTGGATTAAGAAATGCTGCAAGAGAAGTCTAAGGAACCACCCTGTTTTACAGAGGGACTGTAACGGTGGTCAGGGGATGCAAACTGATTTGCAGAGGGTTGCAGCTTGACTTCACCCAGCTGTGCTGAGCTCCCCTGTGCCTGGCTGGAGTCCAGCCTACAGATCCAGACAGCGGCTCACTGAAAGACACCCCGAGGCTCAGGGAGAGGCAGAGTCGCCCCTCTGTCCTCATCCGGGTCACTAGGCCCATATTCGGCACATTCATCATTCTGCTATTGGAAAAATGGCAGCACACATCACAGGCAACCTGTCCCCGAGGAAGAGCTCTGGCCACTCAAGCAATTGATTTATAGTCACTTGTGCATCACTAGGATTCTTTTTTCTTAATTTGATAGACTTTTAGGCTCAGATCAATGGAATATACTCACTGCAGTTTGTAAAAACTTCATGAGCAGGGGTCTGATTAAGTATACTACATAGTAGGTAGCCATTTAACATGAAAATTGAGTCATTTTGTAAAAACCCGGTTAGGCCAGGAGTGGTGGTGCATGCCTGTAGTCCCAGTCCTTGGGAGGCTGAGGCAGGAGGATTGCCATGAATTCAAGGACTGCCTGGGTTACACAGCGAGACCCTGTCTCAAAACAAACAAACCCACCACAAATTGGTTAAAAGACCACGTAATAATATATGCTTGCATTCAAACATGTTTCAAGAGATCTTTATGTGTGCATAGGAAACAGGGATACACATCAAAATGTTAACAGTAGTTATCAGTGAGGACTAAGACTATGGGTCTCTCTCTCCTCTCTTCCATTTTTTTTACTGCTGGGGGTTCAAATCCTTGCTCATGCTAGGCAAGTCCTCTACCACTGAGCTACACTCTCACTGTGGGTGATTCTTCTTTGTATGTTTTAAACTTTATTTAAATGAAAATTATAATCTTATAACAGTTTTCTACTTTGGTGGCAATTAAAAATAAGAGAAGTAATCTCATATTCATTCTTTCTTTTCACTTGCCGTCTGAGTGCCTCTTTCTTTGGCCGAGGGGGCCGGGCAGTTTTCCAGCAAGATGCGGGCCCTGGTGATGGGGGTCAGCATGGGCCCCTCACGTCCCAGCAGGCTGCCAAACTTTTGACCACGAATCTTGTTTTGACTCTTCAGTTTCCACACTGCAGACCAGTCTAACAGCTGCTCGGCTGAACTGTGAAACACCCCGCTCTTCTGATACCTGCAACCCCGAGACCTCACTCCCGGTCCACAGCTGAGAGCTGAACCTCCTACAGTCTAACTTCTGCCCAGCCCACTTGAAAATGATGTCGGGTGGACACTTGCTTGTGGACATGCAGTCAGTCTACTCCCTAACATTTGGGGGACGATCCTGCCCAAGGCTGCCTGCCTGGGAATTTGAAGTGAGTTTCATTCCCTCCATGGCGATGACAAAGCCCAGCAACTGTCACTCAATGCTGCGCACCAGGCCCCAGGACCAGACTCTGGCCTCCCGTGGACTATGTCACCCCCACAACACCTTGAAGGGTAGGATTTGTCATCTTACAGCCTGGTGAGAGACTCAGGATCCATGCATTTGATTAACTTGACCGACTCACACTGCTACTACATCACAGAGGCAGGACCCAAACCCCAGTGTGACTTCAGGCCAGCTAGTGCTTGAACAAAGGGGCCACTCTGCCTTTCCTGCTGCCTCAGATCTGCCGTGTCCTGCCCCACATTCACTGAGGGCCCCCTCAGAAGCAGTCTTGTGCACTGAAGATGCACCTTATGAATTCTGGCCAAGACACGGACACAGTATCCACTCATGAAGACCCAGGAAAAATGTTCTTTCCAATTTAAGGCTCCTCAGAGAATTGTTTTCTGAGAGGAAGGGACAGACAAGGGGTGGTCAAAATATGCAATGAATGTTTAAATTTTTAAAAATTATTACAGTCAAAGACACATTGCCATTAATTTCCCTCAAAATACTCCTCAATTTGGACACACTTAATCCCATTATTCTTGCCACATTTTGCATTAGTTCTAGAAGGCCTCATTGAGAAGGATTTTTTAAACTGTGATCAAAAATACAGTCAATGCCACTGCTGAATTTCGTCCAATGGAAAGCATAATGTTTCACAAAAACACATGGTGTGTCTGCCTCACCTTATTCACTGGATCTAGCCTGTTGCGACTTCTGGTTCTTCCCCCAAATCAAAATGGCAGCAAAAGGGAAACGTTTTGAATCAATTCGGGACACTGAGGCAGCCGAAACAGCCTAGCTAAAAGCACTCACGAAAGAGGACGCCAGAACTGCTTGAGAGAGTGGCCAAGAATGATGGGATGAGTGTTTGAAGCAAGGAGAAGTCTGAGGGGCAAGTGTATCTTGTAAAAATGTAAACACGGGGCCAGGGATTTAGCTCAGTGTTTTTGACACCTGCTGCGCAAGCGCAAGGACCCGAGTTCGATCCCCGGTACCAAAAAAACCAAAAAAAAAAATAAAGTAAACACGATGCTTCTGACCACACCTTGTACTCTTCTGTCCATGAACTATGGAGCCATAATTACTGCATTTCCCTATTTGCCTTGACCTTCAGGAAGCTCAGAGCCGCATCTGTGCTTCAGCTCTAATTTTTTTTGTCAGCTCTAATATTAGTGCTAGAATTGTTCTAGCACTTTCGGTGTGGATCCTCCTCTTAGTCTGAACTTTTAATTCAGATGTGTGTGTCTATATTTTCAGACTTTTTTATTTTACCTAGTCACGGAGAGTGCCTTACATTTGGAATGGATGAGGCATGCAGAGTGTCCATGGGTCCATCTGAACATTTATGCAAGGGCTTTCTTTGTTTAGCCCCCTACTGCCAAAAAGACTGACCTGGGCTCCACATCATCTGATGGATATGACAGAAAAGAAGCAGCTGAGAGAGGGGGAAAGGACAGCACAGGGACAGAGGCCCTTCTGCCCAGCTGGGAGGCTGATTTTCACAAGCAGATCATTTTGCCCTGCCCAGCAGCGCTTTCCATTAGCATTAAAAAAACAACGGCTACATTTTGGTGACCAGAATGGAAGGTACAAATGTGCAAGTCCCACAGCACTGGAAGCTCCCGGCCAGACCTGGCTATCCTATGGCCTCCAGGGTTGGCAGGGCCACTTCCTGGGGCCCGCAGAGGCCTTCACCATGAAGAGGTACAGACTCCGATGTGTTTAAAGAAAGGGCTGTGCTTCACTGGGAGCCCAGGACAGAGAAACCTAGGAGTCATGAAGAGCTTTGAGGAGTCTCTATACATTGTGTATCAGGGCCAGGGACCTGCAGCAAAGTCCCTGGGTCACCTATGTGTCCAAAATCCACCAAGGTTGGCAGCCCATGGCACCTGTCACTGCCACTGAGGAGATGGCACCAAAGAACAGGTCTGGTCCAGGAAACATTTTGGTCCCTCCTCACCTGGGGGTCCAGGATTTCAGTCTTTACCAGGAAGATATAGATTCACTTGATGGTAAAAGACAGACTACAGCTGCCTGGAGAAGCATGGACACTGGGTGTGATGCTGGACAGGAGCACTTTACTAAGGGGCTGACTGCAGGACTCACCAGCCCACCATCTAGCGCTTTCTGAGGAAATGACCTAGGCTGGCCTCCATCTCAGAGATGCCCTCACTCTAAACATCACGCCCCAAAACTGTTCCAAATGGCTGAGCATTTTGCTACTACATAATGGCTTTTGTCTTGGTAACACATCCTTTCCTCATCCAACTTTGCCTGGTGAGTTATCTGAAGACTCACCAGGCATCAGACTCACTCAGGTCCTCCGAGAGCCGCCTTTGAATCCCTTTTCTTGGCCCCCAGACTAAGTATGAAACCCTCCTCCTTGGGCATGGCTCTGCTCGCTGCTCGGCGTTTATCATGATTTTCTCTTTATAGGTCTGGTTCCCCAGTGGACTGAGCCTTTGGAGGGCTTAGGTCCCCTTGGGCTTTGCATGTGCAGGGCTTAGCATGTGCAGTGCCCAACAGTGTTTGTTGATCAAGGGAAGAAGGAAACTGCCTAGCAGGTCCCTAGGATAGAGGACTTGTACCTTAGGGACAAGTAAGGGTGATCGTGGATGGCCAGAGCCAACTCCTTCCTTGCATCTCCTCTCTCACAAGCAGGCCCCGTGAACAAATGCAGGACAAATGTCAGCAATGTCACTGTGGGCCTGATGACAGGGAAAAGTGTTTTCAGTTTGGGTCCTTGGTGGGGTCTCTAGAAAGAAGGCACATCTCTCTCTGGGCTGCATTTTGCTTGTACTTCTTGTTTTTTAAGAGCTGGAGTAAGCCTTATTTACAACTGGCTTCACCCACGTCTTCAGGTAAAAATAACTTCAATATTCTGGGCATATTCTAGAATCCATTGACATCTCTTTAGCTCTACCGATACTTAGCTCTCTCAAGTTCCAGCCAGAAATGAACATTCATTGATTACAGAAAGAAATGCTGCCCAATTACAAGTCTTCTGCATTTAGAAATAAATACAAGGAATTCTGCTAAGATGGTCATCTGGGCCCGGACCAATGTGTCACTTGGCCAACACACAGATACTGACTTTAGGGGTAAATTCAGCTAACTAAAAGAATCATGCAATTACTCCCCCCAATTATAACAGGGGTACATGTGCAAAATATTGAAAATAAAGAGGAAAATCAAATTCACCTATAAAATACCACAGTTGGTATATAGCTGTGATATCAGCTATTTTGGTGCATTTTCTTTTTACATTTGTATATGCACACATATACTTTCATATGCTCCCTGAATATTTATAGATGTGAACCTAAACACAGAATTAGAATCATACTTCATGTGCAGTTTCCTAAGCTGCTTTTTCACATCAGGCCGTATCATGAATGGGCTCCTTTATACATCTTTAGAAATGTCCTTTGGAAGGTGGCAGCACATTCTGCCATAGCTGTGAAGGTGAAACATCACACCTGGCCCCACGTACAGGAGCCTGGCCTGCTTACTAAGTCGCAACCTGCTTTCCTGTAACAGTCCAGGTTTTCCATGGGGGCTGCACACTGTGGCCCGTGGTCACCTGCCTCAGAACCGCTGTCTAAGGTGCCATGGCTGCAGGCTTCTGACACCGATCCCAGAGAGATGGGCCTGCCAGCGGAGAAGTCTTCATCCTGTTACTTGGCAAGGATTTGCAGAAGGGGTGAACGGGATAAAATGCCAGATTTCAACCCCTTTCTCCTCTTCAACAGAGAAAGCTCTGATTAGAAGTTACAGTAAATGTTCTGCCAACTTGGAAGGCCTTGGAAATGGGGTGCTTGCCAAATTCAAGCTCTTTCTAATGTAACCCTTGTACTAAAAATCTTTCTGAAATAGGCGAGTCCATTTTCTTGGTTTAGTAAACAAGTAGATTTATCCCTTGGTATCCCAGGAAACAAAAATCCATGGCTGCTCAAGTCTCCTATAAAATGGTGTAGTATTTCCAGATAACCTGAGCTCAACTTCCTGTCTAGTTTTAATCTCTAAATTACTTAACAAAATGTAAATGCTGTGTAAATACTTGTTATGTTGCGCTGTTTAGGAAATAATGGCAAGAAAAAAAGAGTCTGTACATGTTCAGTACAGATGCAGATTTTCTCCTAAATAGTTTCCATCCACAGTTGGTTGACTGGGTGGGATGTGGAATTCGTGGCTGGGACAGCCAACTGTAAACGAAATGATATTTCTTTTGCTTACTGCAGATGCCTAGCTAATGCCCGGAGCTCATCCTTCTGAAGTGAATTAATGAGTTGTCGTGCCGCTGGACTCACCACATGTTTACACAAACTAAACCTCCAGCTGTTATCTGCGCCTCCCTGTTCTGGGTGTCCCAGCCCTGCTGGGTGCTGGCATGACTCCAGATATCATAGATATGGTTGTGCTGGGAGTATCTTTCTAAGTCCCTCTTTCTCCAACTGGACTATGAGCTTGTGGAGATCAGCGACCTGTGCCTGACTCATGATAGACATGCAATAAATCTAGGAATGCAGTCACATGGAATTTCGCTTTTCCCTTCAGAAGAGGAAAACTGCAGGAGCAAATTTAAATGTTGTAAACCAAAGCCTGGGATGTGAATCTTCACCCAGGGTCTGATGACAAGACTACGTCACTGTAGCTGCTTTTCCTATTGTCCCGACCCTCAGCAGCTAATAGTTACTGCACACCACATTTTGGAAACGGAGCATGCGCCACCTCATGTAATCCTTAGAGCGACCATAGGAGGTGAGTACCATCAGTATCTCTGTTTTGCAGTCAAGGATACTGAGGATTAGAGGCCTTACTGCCCACACTACGAAGCTAAGGAAAGCCAGTTTGGGTTTCACAACCAAGCTGATTCTAAAGACCACACCCTCAAACATGACACTTGCTTTCCGGTTATTTTGGAAGGGTCATAGTGAATATAGTCAGCTTCTTCCACTGGTGGCTCTTGCATCCGTAGAGACAATATCAGGTTAAAAATTCCTAGGAAAATAGTGCACCTGTACTGAACATGTACAGACTTTAAAAAACTGTCATTATTTCCTAAAAAACTGTCACAAGTATGAGGTATGATCAAAACATACAGTGAATATTTAAATTTTAAATAATTTACGACAGTAAAAGACACTTTGCACATTAACCCTTTACAAAATACTTCCATTCACTCTGAATGCACTTAATCCATTGTTTTTGCCACTTTCTGAAGCAGTTCTCAAAGTCCTCTTTTGCAAGTCTCTTTACGTGTACTGTTGTGGCTGCCTTGATGTCCTGAATCCACTGAAAATGTTTACCTTTCATGGTCATTTTGACTCTGAGAGCCATAAAGCACATGGTGCCAGATCCAGGAATAAGGTGGATAAGGCATGTTGCAATATTTTCTTTGGACAGAAATTGCTACAAACGTTTTGAATTAATTTAGGACATCCAGGCAGCCACATCAGTGCAACTAAAGACACTCATGATAGAGGACTTTCAGAGCTGCTTCAGAAAGGGCAAGAACAATGGGATAAGTGTGTCTGAAGTGAGGGGAAGTGTTTTAAGGGGGATTAATGGCAAAGTGTCTTCTACGGTAATACATTTAAAAAAATTAAACATGTACTATATTTTTGTTCACACCTCATTTTCACATAGCATTGACATTGTAGGAGATATTATAATCTAGAGCTGATGCACTGTAAAGTATACAGGAGGATGCTCACATATTATATGCAAATTTACACTATTTTATATAAGGGACTCAAGCATTTGTGGATTCTGATGTCCACAGGGGTCCTGGAATCAATCCTCCTTGGATCCCAAAGGAGGACTGAACATGTATAATTGCTGTAAAGCCATCTTTCTGTGAACAGAATTACAGAATGCCTACTTTCTAACTTTACCAAAAAATGGGACTGATGCTAACATCCGCAAAAAAGGATGAGCAAAGAAAGACTCAGTCTCTTGAGTCTCCACTCACTTTGGCTCTACAGCTCGGTTAGTTCTCAGTGGCGTATGCCAGGAAAGCAGATGTGGGTCAGTGAAACGGGCAGTGTTAATGCCCTTATTCCTTCTTTGGGAAGTGGCAGTTTTGGTGCAGTAGGGCTACAGGTCATTCAATCAAGGCCATTTGTTGCTCTTAGGGCTCCCAGGTCCCTCCCCACTCGCTGTTGAGTTCCAGGCCCCAGAATGGCTTCTTTACCCTGCCGTGTCTGTGGAGGACCAGCCAGGGAAAGCTTCAGTTCAGCCTCAAGGGCTGTAGGCAAGTTCACATTTTCTTATGTTGCCATTTATTTTCACAGTATCACAGTCAAACAGATTGAGGCTACTTTCAGTTAGAGAAAATGAGAAAGAACAAACAAGACAACCTTCCTCTACAAACAACGTTAATTTAGTTGTCAGAGGTCAATAACATCAACACCAGCACCGGAAGTTCTTTTGCACCTTCAATTTTGCACTGTGTGAGACAACCTTTCCACCATAAGCCCTAAATAAGCCCTTTTCTCTGGGAACCTCAATCCTCTATTATAATAATCTTAGAATTTCAGAGAAGGCTTAGGAATTTAAACTTCATTAAACTGATAAGAAAACCAAGAAACAAACTTGCACCAGACCCACAGTCACACGCCGGTGTTGGACCCACTTATTTGAGATCGGAGCAGAGGACACAGAAGCTGAATTCATTCGTAACCTTCCCAACCTGGTCTCCTAACCTGCCCTCTCCTCCCACCCTCCGGCTCCTAGTCCTGTAAGACAGGACCAGTGGGTGAGTCTCGTGCTCCTCGCCCTGCTGCGGCGCCCTCCCGGTGGTGGAGTACGGTGCTGTGCTGTCTATCGCCCGTGTTTTCCTGCGTTTGTCATTTCTGCCTCCCCACACTCAGCCCAGAAGGCACGGGGAAGAGGGGGCTCCGTGTCCCACCAGCAACTCAACTCCACACTCCCTCCACTTTTCCGAGCCAGACTCAGCCACACCACGTGACCCACACTAGCAAGGACACAATCGGGGAGGGGCAAGTAAGAGAAATGAGCAGGGTTAAAAATATCAGCGGCTGCAAACATGTTCTTTATAGAAAAGTGAGAATTAGCAAGGGTCTAGCAGCAAAGGCATGGCTTTTAATGCTATGAAGAAAAGAGCAAAAGAAAATCTTCCAGCATTTGAAACTATTGAGTGAGGCCCCTCACAGAATCTTAAAGCACATCTAGTACTCCCATAGCGAATGCACCAGCATCTTTCTGATCTACGGATGTCAACTTTAGACAGAGGAATCTGGAATAACTGAGTGAATAAAACAGGGAAGACAAGTTTGCAAATCACCTTGGTTGTATGTGTCATTTGTCTTTAGTGGCCTTCTTGGAAGATGACTACAACCAGGGGATCCAGTGGCCACTGAAATACCTGTTCCTTCCTGCAGTCCCATACTCTGTCATTCATTTGGAGTGGAGGAGATGAAAGCTGAATCCATTCTCACAACACATCCCCCTTTTTTATCCACTTCTGCTGCTCTCTCGTCCCCTAAGATGTCACTGCTAGGAAGGTGGAGTTTGGGAAACGTTTGTTCTCCTAAGGGTGCGATGTGTTGTAGAGACAGCCAGTTAGTGACGGGAACGGAAATTGGCTCCTGTGATGGGAGGGCATAGATTATAGAGCTCAGAGTGGGCTTGGTACTGACCTGTAGGTACAGAGTGGCACACATGCTAGCTTCTGTAGGGGGGACTCTGTGGTCCCTTTCTTAACCACAGGATTTCTATGGGAAAATGTTGAACTTCCAATCTAACTGTCCATAAATGGGAAACTTTCTAGACATCATTCAGTTTTCTTGATGACAGCAGTTAAAAACATTTGATATGTGATGATTGTACATAAAAACAGGCAGCCCATAAAAGGAAGAAGGTCAAAACCTTGCAATTAAAAATATATAAGTATTCATTCATATCAGCCTAAAGGATGCATGTATACTCGAGGCATCATTATAAGGTATTTGGGTGTTTTTTTTGCCATTTGGGGCAGCCCAGGGGACTGATTCACATCAAAAGAATTTTAAGACTTTAGAATTGGACTGAAATATTGAACTGCCCTATATAAAGATACAAAATTCATGCTCAAAGAAGACTTTTTTTTTTTTAGCAGAAGCAAAGCTTGTTGCATCTCAGAACTGCTCAAAGGCACAGGTCAAGGCTGGTATCCTTTGTTACTATTTTTGAAGTTAGACAACCTGTGTTCACCTTGAGAGGATTAAAATGCCAGGTTTGTGTAAGACGAAAATCCTTCGAGCTGATATGACAATCCCAAGCTACTGCAAGTCCACATTAAATCAAACATCTGGATGAAAAGATAACAGTTGAAGCAATTCTCCACACATTTCCCGAATGTGTCAGGGACATCTTGTCGATCATAGCATTAAACTGTTTTAGTTTGACTAACCCCTTCCCCCATTTTAGCTGAATATTTTGGTGTCACATAACCAAGGAGGCAGATGGCCTGAGGCATCATTTTTAATTTGACTGATACTCTTGATACTCTCATGAAAGCAAGCTACATATCACCTCAATACTAATTTTATTTGGAAAAATGTAGCACTACTGAGAGAAAGGCTGCAAATCATCATGAAAATCAGAATATTAATGGTGCTGTTCAATGAGGACCCTGCTAAAGCAGCCACTGGATCTGCAGGGTTGATGCTTGCTTTCCGTTGTTTCTATTTGAATTTTTATTTATTGTTTCTCCATTTTCAGCTCTTTTACAATGGCAGTAGGGAAACACTGCCTGATAAATACCCTTCTGGCAGGTCTATTTTATGTCTTTTAGCAGAAAAAGGGATGATGTCAGTAGGCAGGGAGAAGGAGGCGGCGGAGAAGCAGCCGGCATTGAACCCCTATTATTTGTGAGACACTCTGCATACTATTATTTTATTTCAATCCTGGTGAAAATTGGTGAGGCACAAATCTTTGTCTCTGTTTTAAGGATAAGGAAATTGGATCTCGGAAAAGTTCCCAAACTTGTCTAAAAGCAGGCAGTGAGGAGACAGCTGACCTAGGATGTGAACTTCAGTCTACTTGTTCTTTCTACACCAGTCCAACTCCCATAGAGAAAAGTGGTGCTTGCAAACCAAAATAGATGTGGATAGAATCAAATTTGACTGTTTAAAGAAACAACTGAATTTCACAAGAATGGAAGGTTATGTTTAAAGCGTCAGAAATCAACCACTGCACCTTCTTGTCAACCCTGAATGAAATGACTTTAATCAACACTTTAATCCTGTGCAAACACATGCATCCAGACATATTCAGAGTGGCCCTGGAGGGCTTTGCTTTGCAGTCCTCACTGCGCCCACATACTGTTTTTATATTATTCTCCTCATGCCTCTCAAAATAGAAGGAATTTTTTGTAGGCCCATGAGCATTCTTTCCCATTTTCAATCTTCAAAAACCTAAAAGGGCACTGTACGTATGTTTTTCATTTGTACCTGCAGCAGGATATAAAAGTCTGAGCATGAACCTGGCTGGCAGGCCTGAGGATGGTGTAAATTTGGAATTTGGTCACCCTCGGCCCATGGTATTTGTCAAAACTGGAAGAGACTGCTTCAGACAGTCTTCTACCCTTGACATTGAACCATGGGATGTCTTTGCAGCAATCTATGAGACTGTGATTTTTGACTAATTTTCTAAATCTATACACTTAAATCACTGAGCAGGGTGAATAATACACCTAAATTGGCATTCGCACATTCTTCTGCTTCCAAACTATTTCTGGCTCACAGTCATACCTGTTCTGTCTGCTTCAAATGCAGACTGCTCAATGCTTTATATCAGTAACTTTTTTCATCATAAGGGTATATAAATATTAAAGGAACATGTGCTGGTTTCATAAATGGTTTTCATTTTCTAAATTTGTAATATATGAATTAGTTTTGAGGCTTCATGACAAGTTATGACTATAAGAGGAATAATATCATAAGGAAGTAATTATAAGGCTAACTTCTGAATGAGCATCTGGGCCAGACAATGGAGTTTGCAAGGATTATTTGCCAATGTCTAATTGAACTGCTGTCCTATGTGGAAAACTGTAAATATTGTACAGGCAAACACACCCAGAACTTAGAGTGCTCTAGAGAAACTGACAGATGTAGTACAGGAGCAAGGAGGCTGGAAGATCTTTATTGTATTTTGGTAGCGGAGGAAAGAAGGACTTTCTCAAATCTGAGAAGTGACATTGGTAGTTGAGTAATGACTCTTGAGACAGGGGTAGAGTTCTAAATGGAAGGGAAGAGTGAAAACATGAGAAGTCCAAGAAAAGCTAAGCCTGCCTAAATACTTTCCACTCGTGCGATAGGTTGAATTGTGACCCCCAGCCCCATATTCTTAGGTTGAGGCTCTAACCCAGAACATGGTAGTATCTGAAGACAAGGCCTTTAAAGAGATGACTGAGCTAAAATGAGGCCATTAGGGCAGGCCCCGATCCAATCCAATTGGATCCTTCCAAGGAAATTTAGGCACAGACATCCACGCACAGAAAACCACCATGTGAGGACCCACTCAGAAGGCAGCCAGCTGCAAGCCAGGATCTCAGAAGAACCAAACCTGCTGAGTCCTTGGCTTTGGACTTCAGAAATGTGAGAAAATAAATTTCAGTTGATTAAGTGCCCCACTCTGTGGCCTTTTGCAGCGTGAGCAAACTAATACACTTGGTATACCTTTCTACTTGGAAAACAAGCCAAGTTTGGGGAAATATGTAGTCTGCCCAAGAGGGTGGGGACTCACCACATCGAAGGCAGTAAACACATGACAGTAGTGGTGATTGGACTTCAAATCCTTTGTGATATAAGCAAATGTGGAGAGGTCTTCTGGGTCCTGGGCAGCACAGGAGATGTTGCGAATTTCGTGCTCAGCAATTATGTTCTGGAAGAAATGACATAAACGACCATTGTTTTCCTTGGCGAATCGGCATATTTTGGGACAAAGACAGGTAACCTGGGAAGCAGCTAGTTTTCTTCTTTTTAGAGTGTTCGTGACCAGCAACATTCAAAGTGATCCAATGCACTATCTGTGGGCAAGTGGACACCAGGTCTGGAGAGAACGTTTTCATTTAATGAAAAACAACCTAAAATAGTCACAGGTTGGAGCTGCGGTTCTTAGCTGGCAAGGTGCACAGAACCAGTCTGAGAGGCAGGCGCTTTCTAAAGGCACAGTAATCACTAAGCACTTTGCTGTCTCCATTCCCCATGTCCGCCTGTAGGTACACAGCGCAACCCCGCCTCCTGCTGATTCACTGGAAGGGGTCACTCGTCACTTTCTACAGGGGATGATCTGTGACTCAAGGAGGCTGTCCCAATTCCCCCTGCTGTGGTTGCTCAGTTTAAAATATTCTGTCAGAGCTGGGGATTGAACCCAGGACCTTGTGCATGCTGAGCAAGTGTGTCACCACGGAGTTACGCTCCAGCCACTGCCCTCTCTTCTCATACACTGCTCTTATCCCCCCAGAGCAAAGGCAGGTGCAGGACAAAGAGGGCAGCTAGACACCTCAGGTGAGCTCTCTCTGAGGTTCTGGGCAGGGTAGCTGAGGCAGGAAGAGGGAAAGGCCATGCTGCAACATTCAAGCCATGGCCGCTTGCTGGGTACAGGGTCCTATGGATGTGACAACCCCTTCCTCGCTCTAGAGACAGCACATAGGCACGGGGAGAGTGCTGCTGTTACTGCCATCATCTTACAGGAAAGGCAACGGCCTCCCAGCATCTCCTGCCTCATGCAGGCCAGGTGGGAGTGGGGCTGAAGGCCAAGGGTGTCTGTGGAGCTCAGGCTCGCGCAGGGGCCTGGCAATGCTTTTTTCACCTCTCCTCTCTTGTCCTGGTTTAACAGAATTGTGTTTTCCACCCTCGAATTTCTCTGTGCCTTCATCCCCCTACCCTATCCCAGCCCACCTTGGAAAACAATTGGTGGAGAAAGGTTTAGTACCACTGTCGTGAGGCAGAGAATGTCCACGGAGCATGATCCGGCCCGCAAAACCTGCTAGCAACTTCTTTTGACACACAGATGTATTTCACAAGCAAAAAGTGTCTCCTAATGGTGTGATCACTTTTTATCTTATAATATCTCACTGTATGTTTTGCAGTTGTCATAGACCTACACCCCTCAATGCTTTATTTACCCTAATTACTTCTTAACTGAACAGCCTTAAAGAAATTGTTGGCAAAATAATGTTCTTTGTCCACTCATCAATGTCTAAAAAAGCTTACAAAATGTTCTTCCCCACCAGCACCCCCAGTAAGTACTTCGTGTCCCTAACACTACCGAGCTGTGAGGCTGGGAAGCAATTACAGAATTAACACATTAAAGAAAATTAAATCAAGACATTCTTCACTGTGTCCTGGTATGCTGTCAGTGCAGGCAGCCTCACTGTCAAAAGTTACCCACACTGGAACTGGAATCCCATAAACAAGTAACACTCTATTGTAAGGTGGGCATTTCAGAGAGCATTTCTTCAAGTAGAAAGCTGAATTAGGAACTACTGGGTCTTACAAGAAATCTGAAGACCTTGGTGGTCTCTAAGGTGTGATGTTTGCAGGTGTGGACAGTCTCCCCATCAGTGGACTGGGGGCTGCTGCCAAGCCGGGTGGACTGATGTCACAGGAAGTAGTACAGCATCTCCATATTTTAACTAAGTTGGCATTTTGTGTCTTTGAGGTCCTTTGGCAGCATGAGCCTGATCAACTTCTTGGGGAGATGTTACAGTGACAAGTGTCGGATACTTTTATTTTTATTTTAATTTTTTCATCTGGGACTGAACAAGTCCTTGGCACTGACGCTATCCCTCCTCCATTAAGTTTTAGATAGTGTCTCACTGTGCTGCCCAGGCTGGGCTTGAACTTGCCACCTGCTTGCCTCAGCCTCCCGGAGAGCTGGGAGTACGAGTGTGCCACCATGCCTGGCCCCAGTGAATTCTCTGGGTCTCGCCAATGTACTGGATGCCACTCTTGATGATTTTCAGGGTTGTGTGGCAGCATTGTGGCCCTGGGCGAAACTGCAATGCAGGGCAAGTGGAACTGGCGCTCTCTCCTCCTGTGTCTTGCCTGATTTCCTGACAACATTTTGAAGTCTCCTCTGTTCTTTTTCCCCAGGGGCCCAGGGCTGGTTTTTAGTGGCCTGTTCACATCTACCATCTGTGTTGCCAACCAGCCTTCTCCTCCACTTTTACCTCAAACTTTGATTCGTCTGTCCTCCCTAAGCAGGCTGGTGAAATATTCTGCACTCAGCAATACGTTCATACGACGTTTGCAGGACATCCTCGCTGGTAGATGGTGGGCAGAACAAGGACCTCACTGTGGCAACAATGCCTCCCTCTCACGGGCCACCTGTGCAGAGAGGGGTGGACAGCGCCCCACGGAGAGGATGGACCCAGGGCCAGGGGCAGTGCAGGCTGCGCCTCAGTTCAAAGCTGGACTCTTCCTTTGGAAGCCAGTTCTAAGGAGACCAGAGCTTCACAAAGGCTCCAGAGAAGGCCTGGGGAGCCTTCAGTTGCCTTCTTTGCATGGTCAGCTTGGCATCTTAGTGCCTTTCCACAGGAGGTGGTTTTGCGCTCAACTTATCTTTCATCATGCTGAGAGGCAGCTGAAGACTTGCCGCCTGGTGGGTGAACAGAACTGGCCTGTTCCTTCAATCACTATGGCGGAGGCACCCACACGATGCAGCCTGGAAATCTGTCTCTGACCACTCCTGCAGTCAGGGCTCACTCTGAGCCTGCAAGACTGCAGTTCCCCTGGGGAGGGCACCAGGATGGAGGCTGCAGTCCTGGCCCTGGGCTCACTGGCGTCACCCTGCAAGGGACCCGATGCTGAGGACAACAGCATGCTGATGTGCTGTTAAGGGACTCCAAGGGTCTTAGAAGAAGTACGTGCTCTAAAAAACAACGGGCACTTGTTTAGGTCAATACTCTGAGTTATTTTATGTCTAAAAATAGCATCCATCAGGTTTGGAGGTGGCATTAAGAAAAAAAGAAAAACAAGCAAAGCCAAAAACAAACGCTGGCCCTGCCCTGTTCCTAATTTGTCCAGCTGGAAGATGGAGGGCAGTCAGCACTGCCTGGCAAATATGACCCAGTCCGCAGCGACACTTCGGGTGGGAACTGGGCCGCCTCTGCGAAGACCCTGCTCATGGGAGAAAGGGTCTGTAACAAACAGTCGGACAGTCGCAGCCCCAGGGCCAGTTCTCTGTTGGAGCTGCCTCTGGGCTGTGAGTCTACAGAAGGCTATTGTGATGTCTCTAAAACATTTTAGAACTAAATCTATTCCAAATTCCATTTTTAAATCAAGATTCCTTTCTGCTTCTTCCTTCTTAAATCAGGATTAGTGATTTGATTCGTTTCCAAAGTTGCTAGGCAATACATTTATATGTTTATAAGCAGGCACCTAGCCCTTCCCTTTGAACTCAGCCAAAGCTATTTATTTATCAGAAAAAAGGGAAAGAAATGCTTCACTGGCAGGTTCATCTTTCACCTAGCCTAATGGGGGATAGATAGCAGGAGGGAAGGGTAATTAACACATAATTAATTATCCACTGTACTTCAAACTAACTGGTGGAAGGTAGCTGTGGAGTAATAGAAGAAACAGGTTCGGGAGTCGCAATGCCACCCACGTTTTCTGTGTGACCAACAGGCTGTGTGGCTATAAGGAGACACCGAGCCGAGGGGCAGAGGCCTCAGACCCTCAGCTGTCTGCCTTGGACTGCGCAGCCCCCTTTGTCTTAGTAGAGGAGGGGGAAGAGGATGCATGGTTAGGAGAGCGACTATGGTGAGATCTCCAGATATGCTTGCATTTCACAAACCCTTCTCTTCCGGTGAAAGTGGCCCACCAAGACAACAGCCGTGCAAGGACTTGGGAGTCTATCAGTCTGCTCTTCTCCTGTGGCCTTTTCTGGAGGATAAAGTGCCACATAAAGCTGCCAGTGTAGTGGGCACTGCTGGGGTCCAGGTGTCTGCACACTGTCCCTCTCAGGGCCGCAGCTGGAAGGTGCACCTGCTGAAGCCAGTCCGTCAGCCTTGCCTGGTGGCCCTGTTTTCCAGCCTCCCACAGTCCAATCCTGCCCAGGCAGCTTCCACTATTTCTTTCTTCTACCCCTCTACATACAATCTCTCTGCTTCAACATCCCACATAGCAACTACTAGACATTTCCTGAGTCACCCAGTCTCTCTCCCGATGGTCACATTCGGGGAGATCAGAGACACAGGCAGATGAAGGAAAGAAGGTCCTGAAACTCCTGAAAAAGCCAGGCACATGCTACTCTGCGTCACAGAGAGGCTGGCTCGACCTGTCACCCACAAATGCACTCTGCCTTTGCTATAGATTCTGAAAATATTTGGAGGACCACACTGCAAGGAACTGAAAGATGCACTCTCCCTTCTTTATTTAGTGTCTTTATTTACACAAAATCATCTTTTGCATATCTTTCTCTGCTGATCCGTCCAAAGGTAGTCACTGGTGAGCAGAGATCCATGGATAACTCATCTAATTGCTGGTGATTGAGTCAGAAATGTCTCCTCAAGGTACAGGAGCATCAACTTCTACATGCCTCAATGTGTCAGCGATGGACCTGCCAGGAGGGCTCTCCCTCCTGGCTCTGATGGTAGAGAGCTGGTCAGGAGGATGCTCATAATACAGAGGCAGCGGGATGACAGCCTTAGGACTCAGGATTTCCTAGAGCATTCATTCCTTGTTTAGAAATTGTCAGGACCCAAGTTGATAATTGAGGGCCAAATACATCCACTGAAAATCCATTGCTCTTCAAGTTTTTCAAATGCAAATGGTGTAGAAGCATTTGCTCCAGGTTAGGGGGAAAAAAATTCAAGTGCTAAGGCCTTCTTTTACATCTAGATATAGCAGATAGCAGTGGTACACTCAGGAAGCATTCCAAAGAGTTGTGGAACTTTTTAAACATCCGACTATAATTTAAGGATAAGGTAATTTTATGTACCAGGAACTGAAAATGTCTCCATGGGAAAAAAACAACAAATCAATTGGGATTGTTCTGATTTGAGCCTCTGCCATTGTAATCTGTCAGCAGTATGACATCATTCCACACAAGGCATTTTGCTCTAAAGATGCTTTGGCTGTCTTCAGCCTGCATGAGGACGCTCCTTCATCATGAGTTTCATCTGCCTGGGTTTCAGGATTTTTTTCTAGAACTGGAAGGTTGCCTTTTGAAGTAGATTTGGGGAGCTCGGGCTTAACTGACTGCTGAAGCAACAATCTACAGAAAACCAATCAGAAAAGCTTCTAATTGTTTGATGCAGACCCTCAGGTTCATGACAGACACCAGAGAGATTCAATGCCCATGGCACTTTCCCCTGATATCTAAATCCAGCTGCTTTGGGCCTGAGTTCCCATTGCTGACGTTCACTTGCTTGATGACTTTACATCCTTTTCTTTAAAACAGAGTGGGTCTGTCCAGGCAGTCACCATTCACCACGGTGAGCACCTCATTTCTCTTCTTTCTAGTTCAGCAATGGGAATCTGTGGTCTATGCCCAGAAAAAGAACCTCTGGGACACTTTTCAGGTAAAATGCAACCCAGAAGCCAACACTTGGCCGCAGAGCTGCAAACTGTGCCCTCTCTAAGTACAAAGACAGCTTGGCCCGAGCTTCTTTTCTGATCGTGTTTCTCAAGAAAATGAGCAGCTGAAACTCTCTTCCATCTCAGTAGCTGGGAATGAAACGCAGTTAACAGCATATAAAAAGTCAGAGGGTGTTTCTGGTGTCAGGCATTTATTACGTGTATGAAGGAAAGGACACATATATCTCCAGAGAAATGGAAGGGCTGTTGCAGCTCTTTCTCTGGTAACATTTCCCCTCACGGGGAAATGACAACATCGTTGTCTTTTTGTTTTTCTGCAACTAGTTTTTCCCCCTCTTTCACTGTTCTCTAGATTCAAAGGAATTTGTCAGGTAAGCGGCCACAGTCTACGAGAGAAGCCATCTCAGATCCAGACTCCCAATAAACTCGCCTTTCTCTGCGTGGGCGTGTACAGGTGAGTGTGTGCATGTGTGTGTGCACGTTCACAGTTCTGGGCACCAAGCATGAAGGTGGAGGGTACAGAGTGATTCAAATGTCAATTTGAAATGTTGGGATTTTAGATCACACACTCGGGACAGCACCTGGTGTTTAAAACAAAGAGTGGTGCTGTGCCTACCTTATTTGTTGCATCAATAAATTTGACTCCTTTATATGAGACGGAAAGAATAATAGTAGGGACCTTCTTCATTTGCTCTGTAGACTTCTGAAATTAAAATAAGAAAGCGGTTAGAGCAGGGTATGTTGCATGGCAAGTGAAACATACTTTTCCTCTTGAAAGATAAAAATGAGCTCAAGTTAAACACAACACACATACACATACACAAACACACCCCAAACACATTCTGACTTCAACGCTTGTCTCTCTTCTCTCGGGCTTGTAAAGTGTCTTGCGCACGAGGGTCTGAGAAGTGTTTGCCCTGCAGCTTCCTGTGGACCCCCCATAGGCACTACCGCTGAGGGCATGAGGTGCCTTCCCTGCCTTGGACAACTCCAGGGGTGCATTCAGCATTAAAAAATTGTATACGACCACTACTTCCCTTTTTTCCAAGTCACCTTTATTCTTCAAGACACAGAGAATGTTTGGATATGTACCTAAAACAATGATTTTTTAATTTAAAGTTTTTTGTTTTTCATTTTTTTGAGACCGGCTCTCACTACGTAGCCCAGGCTAGTCTTGAACTTGTGGTGATCCTCCTGACTCAGCCTCCGAGAACTGAGAGTACAGGCATGCTCCACCAAGCTCAGCTAGAAGAGAGATTTAAAGTACATCACTGTGAATTTTCTTGAACCTGGCCAAACTCATAGAAGCTGATGTATTTACAGCAGGCTCACATGTGACCACACAGGATATAATACTGCTCTATCACAGAAAGGCTGGCAGGAGCAGTCTGTATTTTAAGCTACCGCAAATGCTGGGCAGTCCAGGTAACCTACTTTATCACTGGAGCGCTGTCTGCCGCGAGGCTAGGTTCTCCAGATAGATGCTCACCCTGGCTTAAGTGCAGCTTCTCCAGTTTTGTGCATCTGCAAACAGTTTCTCCGTAATCTAGGGTGTGCCTTTTCTGTTCTGTCACTCATCACCAGGCCCCCATGCCCTGTTACTCCGTTCTCCTCCATGGGTTCCCTTAATAATCACAGGAGACATCAGAGAGAACCTACCTGACAGTTAGCCTGATGGATTTTCCAGGGAGGACAGGTGGCGACGTAACAGGAGAGAAAACACATGAGAAGGTGAGAGGGAGAAAACCATTCTAATACTTCACCAACAGCATAAATTCATTAAAAAGTAAAGGATGCTGCTACAGGGCAGATGCTACAGATGCATGCAGCCGTGGACAGACTGTTCTTTCAGCGGATGCTGCGGGCTTTCACAGGCTGTCTCTGTTTTCTTTGGTGTTCTCATCATTCTGTTTACTGCACTGCACAGCCTCGGGTCTGACACTCAGGTACTTTCTGCTTTGAGCTTTCGGCAACCAGGTGTCTTATGTATATTAAAGGAACCAGGAATGAAATATGAACTTTCTTGATTTCTTCATTGGTATTACCCAATGTTCTGTTTTTAAATTCCAAAATGTGATCAGAATAAAAGAAGGGTTTTCCTTTTTTTGGTACCGGGGATCAAACTCAGGTCTTTGCACCTGCACAGGAGGGGGCGAAACCACTGAGCTAAATCCCCGGTCCTAAAGAAGGGTTTTAATGGGGTGGTGAGTGGAACCTGATCAGCTCAGTAATGGAAAGCATTTGGCAGCTTTTCCAACTCTGGAAAGGGTGTTTCACACCGTCCTGATGGTTCTGACACCTCTTTCCGAGAGCCACCAATGCCTGCTTCAAATACAAAGACATTTACAAAGAGTATTATTTGATAATGTTTCACTCAGTATGGGAAAAAGCTCAGTTGATATGCTTTTTTTTTTTTTTTACTACTTTTAAAATTACCTGGAATTGCCAATTTTCTTTTGCAGTTGCCAAGGAGATATTATGAAAATTATGAATATAAGGTTACAAACTTTCATCTTTTCATTGCTTTCCCCAACCACTTCTTGAAAATGTGCAAGAAAAACCACCTGCAAGGCTAGGGGTGTGTGTGTGTGTGTGCATGTGTCTGTGTGCGTCTGTGCGTGTGTGTGTGTGTTTGGATTTTTGAGACAAGTTCTTGCTAAGTAGCTCAGGCTGGGTTCAAACTTGTGGTGATCTCCCTGCCTCAGCTTCCCAAGTGCTGGGTTTACAGGTTTATGCAAGATGCCCCATAGTATGCTAGTTTTAAGGCAAAGCAGAGGCTGAATTCTGTAAATTCTGGGTAGCATGGGCAATTGTCTGGTTAACTATATGCAAAGAACTCTTTACAAAACAACAGATTTCAGCAAACTGCCTCATTGATCTCTTGCCATGAACAGATCTGGAACACGAAACCGTACGTAGCTAACATTAAGATTAAATTATCAAGGTGTTATTCTTAAGGAAAACCAATTTATTATCTGTTCAGCCACTGAGTGTTGATTTTGGGCAGCCCTCTGTGCCCATCAAAGGAAAAGCTCAGCGACAGTGTCAGGGGACGCGCAGAGGTGGGCGCAGAGAAGGGGTCCCAGCCTGCCCCTAGCTGGGCAGGTGGGAAGAGCCCGGGGCCTGATGCCCTGCGGACTGGGAGGCAGCACAGAAGCCCCGCCAGGCAGTGCCTGGCCTGCTGGTGTATAAAGGGTGACTTCGTGGAATGCTGGTGAATGCACCAACAACCCCGTTGCACAAAGAGGGTCTGGAGTTGCAAGGAGGATGGATGGCAACAGCCGGAGGATGGGGGCAGGAAGTGTGGAAATCCAAAGGACAGCCCCTAAGCAGAGCCGCGGCAGGGCAGCAGAGGGCAGGGAAGGGGCTTCGACGAAGCGGCCACTGAGGCGGGGGACTGAACACGCTTTGGCCCAGACACAGTGGAGACGCCTGCCCTGGGCTACAGCGAGTCAGACCTGGAAACCCGGAGAGGGGCAGCTGAGGAGATGGGAGCAGCCAGGTGCTTCAAGGAGGAGCAAGAACCGGGCCAGTGACCAAACCCCAGGGCCGGTCAGTGCTGAAGAGCCAGGCGTTGGGTGGGACCTGGGCTGGGAAAGGCCCCAGATTGGCGCTGGGAGATTGGTTCAGCACCCTGGAAGCCAAGGAGGAGATCGCTGAGAAGGGAGAGCAAAGTGTGACGCCTGAGGACAGAAACAAGTCCAAAATCCGTGCCTAGCGCCGTGGCTGGCACACACAGGAGCTGCTACTTTTATTGGGCTTCCTGGGTGAAATCCTGGCTTCAGCAACAAGGAGGATTTGTTGCTGATTTTGTTAAGAGCAGCTTCAGGAGAATGAAGGCGGCAGACAGGAGGAACTCCGTGGTGCAGCGAGCGTCCCTGAGGGAGCCGGGAGCTGGCTCAAGGGACAGGTCAGGATGCAGGCTCTCAGCCGCCCAAGGGCACCACGGTGCTTGCTGCAGAGTCCACAGCAGCTCCTCAGCCAAGCCGAACAAAACAAAGACGCAACCCAGGGTGGTCATTTCTTTCCTGGGTCCTAAGAACCTGTGCTCTCCCGAGTGGAGGCAGCAGCCGGTGTCTACACCGCAGGCTGTGCACGGGCTTCAGTGAGCAGCAGTTTGGGGGCCCACGTATTCCACACTGGGTTGCAAACTGTACTTCTGTCCCCACTGCGTCCCATGACCTGGCTGGCCACAGAGCTCAGGGCCACCATGGGAGGTCTTCGTGGCCTGGCTCCTCCTGCAAAGCAATTATACTCTACAAAAAGTAACAACTGTTTTTTTTGTAGGGGATTTTCTGATAGTGTGCTTTGACAGAGCTTTCAAAGACGTGGTTTTGCACATAATTTTAATGAAAGATGAGCACGCATAGAAAGAAGGCAAATATGCTGAGTCTTCAGGGACCCTAATTATGGAGGCAAAAAAATCCAAGAAGCACCTGCTTCACTTTGTGAAGGGTTTGCAGGTGCGGAAACGTGAGCACAGAGCTCCGGTTTAATCGCAGGAAGGCTAAGTCCCGCCTTCCCGTTTGCTCTCCAGTGTTGGGGTCACCGTTTTCCTCTTTTCCAGTTTCAGGGCGCCTACTGCGAACATCTCTGCTCAAGCTGAGAAGCATGCGCTGCGGGCCACTCTGGCTTGTGTGGCCTCTCTGCATGCTTTGCTGGGCGTCTGTACAATTGAGAACTCCTTGTATTTATGTTACAATTCCAGCCTTATTTGTATAAAGAAAATTCTTATTTCCCCAGTAAAACCCGCAGGGGAAGGCTTAGAGTTCGTGTGGGTTTCTAGTAGCTTTTCCCTATCCCATGCTGTCTGTGGAATTTTGGAGGTTTTCCAGAGCCTTTAAATTCCCTTCACTTCGGTGCCAGCTTTAGGAGACTGATTTGTAACGAGGACCTGAATTCTCAGGGTGGGGAGGTCTCAGGTTAACCTTCACAGCTCCCTGCTCTCCTGCAGAAAGCATTACACATTTATTCGCTTGCATTTTGTTCATCATTCCCCAAGCTAAGATCATTGCCTTTCATTATGCCAAGACAAACAATACTTAGTTTTATAGCTACAGTTTGGAAACCTAAAATAAAATACGACTTTTGAATCTTAAATTCAAAGGCAGCCTTATATTTAGCATTTGAGTATATATTTATTCTCTGTAACCACTAAACAAAATCAAATCACAATTCCGTATCTGGAAGTGACCACCAGAAATATCCTCCATAATTAGTACTTGAATAATAGAGCACTGTTTTTTAGAAGAAGGATTTCTGGATTCACTAAGAAAAAGAAATGATGATCTTTCTTCCTTTTCTTTTAAATTATACATTAGGAACTTGCTTGTTATCAGGTCAGATCACTACTGGTGCTTTTATTTTAGCCTTAAGCATGTCCTGGAAATCAATATATTCGTCCCTCAGTATTATCAACCAAGCCCAGGACCCGTCCACATTGACCACAATCTGCGGATGCTCAAATCTCATAGAAGAAGGCATAAGAGCTGCAGATAACACATGTACATACTCTTGTGGATTTTAAATCATCTGTAGATTACTTACACTGTCTAATGCGATGTGAAGGCTGTATAAGTCATTGTTACACTGTATTGTTTAGGGGATCACAAATAAAAGCTTTGCATGTTCAGGTCGGGGCAATTTTTCCCAAATATTTTCAATTTGTAGTTGGTTGAATTTGAAGAAGCAAAGCCCAAGGAGACAGAGGGCTGACTGCAGTATTTCATTTTCGAACACAGTCAGCAGCAGGGCATGTCCTGTTCTGAGCGCATGGGCTCCGATCCCAAGCTTGAACACTTACGTTGTGAGCACTGTGATGAGCGTGAGTCTTGAGCGATTGAAAAATACAGTGATTGCTACATTTAAAAAAAAGTTGCAATGAAAGACACACTGTCAAGAACAATGGGATAAGTGTGCTTGAAGCAAGGAGGCAGTATTTTGAAGGGGATTAATAGCAATATGTCTTTTATTGTAATAAAAAATTTTAAGTTTAAACATTCACTGTGATTTTGATCATACTGCATATGCTCCTGGCAGGAATCGTTTGTATCCCCACTGCAGCAGGAGATGAGGGGTGACTGCTTGCCGTGCGTCTGAAGTGTAGACCAGGGAAGTGGTTCCGCACGGCTACCTGGGAATGCTTTCTAGCTAGATATTCAGGGCTGAGTCATAACTATTAATTTTGCATACAATATTTTCCTTAGTTACAAAGCTTAATTATTATTCTCAGTTTTAGCAAGTAAATTAAAATAGGGTCGAACAATTATGTCTGGTAGCCCTCAATGGCTTTCACATGATTATAAAATACACAAAGCAGGGCCGGGGATTTAGCTCAGTGGTTTCGCCGCCTGCCGCGCAAGTGCAAGGACCCGAGTTCCGTCCCCGGTACCCCACCCCGCCCCAAAATATACAAAGCATGCAGTACTGTGGTGAATGTGTACACAGCAAAACAAGCCAGGTTGTGGGGATGATATGGCAGAGAAAGACCACAAGCGGCTGTCTGCAGAACTCTGCCTGCAGACTCCTCAGTGTGAAGGCCACCTTCTGGCAAAGGCTTCCTGGGCCTCCCAGCAGACACTTTCTTTTGGGTCTTGGGGCTCTGCTTCCCTGCTGCACGGGGTGACCCCTGAGGACCATCCACACCTTCCTTGCTTTGTCCCCCCCATAACCACTGGTACCCAGTCTGACACTGAACGCTGTCAAGTCGCCATTTTTCAAGTCAAAGCTGGCTCACTGTCACCTGTCACAGGATTCAGTCTCGTGGCCGTTAGAGGAACACACCCAGGGACTGCTGTTCAGTAAGGGGTCTGAAGCCAGCTCTGCGCACCTGGAGGCCTCGGCAAACTTTCTAGAGGGCCTGGTGCTGGAGTTACAGAGGGGCCCAGCAGGCGTGGCCAGGGGTGGCTAGGAGCTTCCTGTGGGATGGAGGAAGTTCCAAAGATACTGTGACTTTCCAGCCTTGAACAGAGGGGGATCAGGTCTTCATTTCTGCAGTAGGCAGCAGGCTCCAATGCAGGCGCGGAGGGAGGCAGGGAGGGCTCCTGGGAGGGCTGACTGTCCTCAGACTGGGGCAGCTGGATATTTCCCCTCTTTGCAAACAGCTTGGACTCTCATTGGTCTCTAAAGACTCAGGGGAGTCTCATTTGGCTGGGAAAGGAGGCTGAATGACCTCTCAAGGGCTTTACTGGTCCTAAGAAGACTGGCACCAGGGGATGCTGAACCCAGCTAAGACCACGTGACAAGGGCAGACAGCAGGAAAGTAGCCATCCAAGCCACATCACAGGCCCGAGTTGCTGTTCTGCCCATGTAGCTCATGCACCCGGGCCCAAATCTGGTGCAGGACAAAGTGGTGCTTTCTCTCTGGTCCTCTAGCCACTTGGCTAGTTTCCAGGCAGAGCAACAAAGTGAGTCTACCCTGGGAAGCTCACCTGCCCAGCAGCCTCAGCAGGACGCTCTCTGAATGTACGAAGCCCACAGAGTGCTTGGTAAGTAACAGATCACAGGGCAACAACCCCATATTTCTGCTTCAAGAATAGGGGACAGGGGGTGGGTGGGGGGAAATCTGCATCTCTAACAAACTTCCAGATGCTGCTGACGCAGCATGTCTGGGGACCCCGCTTTCAGAACAACTATTCTAAAAATGCGTTGATTGGTTTGATTGAAAGTCACTGCCAGAACTGCTCTCTGCTGCTATGCATGTAAACTTGGTTGTACTGCATTCTACATTAATTCAGAGAAGCCAGTTTATCAAAACATGCCTTCTCCACCTGACAAGTGATTTCCAAAAATCCCTCGTTAGCATTTAGCTACAGCTCCTGGTCTTGAGAGCAGTTAACAATTATTTAATCCTTTCATGGTTTCTCAGGGACTGAGAGAGCAGAAAACATTCTCCACATAAAATAAAGAGCAGTAGTCATAAAGACAGATTCTAGAGTTACACCTAGAAGAGATGTTGATAAATAGAGTTGATAAGACCAAGTGGCATGCTACAAGTATGTGGTTTCTCATAAAATTTCCCCAATTCTCCCTCAACTAGGAGTACATTCAAGGTGTTAAGCACATGCTGCCCCGAGATGAGACACAAACTAACACATGCTGTGGTCTGCTTCTGGGTGTGTGAGCAAGAACAAGTTTTCTAGAAAACAATTCGGCAACAGTTTTCCAGTTTCCAGACTTGTATGTCCTTGACCCAGCTGTTCTACATTTAGTAGCTTATTCTAAAGAAATAATTAGACCAGTGGCAAAAGATTTAGGGAAAGGGCTGTCACCCAGAATATTGCTTATAATTTTAAAAAACTGTGAAGATACTCAGTGATCAAAAAGAGGAATTGGTTAAATAAATTTGGTTCAGCTACGGTTGTAAAACTGTCATCACTCCACTGCAAAGAATACTGAGGATGAATATTTGTAGGAATAAAAAGATTTCAAAATACATTGTGCTTTAAAATAGATTATAAAACAGCAGGTACAGAATATTTGTAAGTGGAAAGTGATGCCCAAGAATGCATAAGTAATTGGTCTGAAAGATCACACACGAACAAGGCGGTAGCTTCGAGGTGTTTACCTGCCCTGGGTAGTAAAACTGCAGCTGCTTTTACTTCTCCCTTCTGGTCTTAGTTTTGGAAGTGGATAACAATGGATGTGGATTGCTTTTGTAATAAGAAACAAGGAGGAAAGGGGACTAGAGATGGATGGAGGGAGGTGGCCTGGGAGGGGAAGGGGAATACAAAAATCAAGATGTGTTATGCACGTGTACCTACTCCCTAAGATGGATGCAAACTTCATGTACTGCAAACATGGGCTAGTGAAATAAAAATTGAAAAAAACATTTAACAAGTTGTATGATTTGAGTTTAAAAAAGCCAATTGTTTATGTATGAAACACGCTGAGGTTTTGAGCCCATCACTTGTTAAGTACAACTTGAGCTGTGTGCGCGTATACACGTGTGTGTTTGTGTACCCTGAAGGTCTGAGGAGATCCACAGATGAGTTCCTTCCCCCAGAAGGGACTGAAGTGCAGTGAAAAAGAGCACCGGAGAAGGCGTCTGTATTCCTGGCCTCCCTCCCTTCTTCCTAGCTGTGCGGCTAGGAACTTAGCCTCTCTGCCTTAGTTGCCTCGTTTGTAAAATGGGCCCCTTCACACAGCATCTACTTTGTAGAGCCCTTGCAAGGAGAAGCTGAAATAGTTCCATGCCTCGTACACAGTGAACATCAATAGATTGCAGTTGCTACTCTCCTGCTGAGGCTGGACGCTCTTACTCAGAGTGTCCCTTCGCAAAGCGCAGCGCGGTACAGCAGCGCAGAGCGGAAGCCACGGGAAGACCTGGGGCGCAGCTGGCCAACCTCTGCTGCACGCTGTGAGGCCACTGAGGCGGCAGCGGCAAGGGTGAGCTTGCAGCAGAGCAGCACATTTACGCTAGTGACAACCAACGGAATCAACTTACTTGGACAGCGAGTTCAAGACAAGCAGGGAGCACAGATAGGAGCAGCCCTTGAAATCGCTCGTGTTGTTAGTGAGTGCGTGTCATATGAGTTCTAAAAGCAAGAATAAAAGGGCCAGGGCTTTAGCTCAGTGGTTTCTGCGCCTGCGCAAGGACCCGAGTTCCATCCCCGGTACCAAAAAAAAAAAAAAAAAAAAAAGAATAAATCGAACCGAGGCATAAAGCCAAAATGAGTTTAGGTGGAGAGGGCCTGGGGCCTGCCCGGCAAGGGCTCTACCGCTGAGCCACACTCCCAGCCCCTGTTGGGTCTTCTGTTGGGTAATTCCCTGAGAAAACAACCCAAGGGAAGGGCTTCTGTGAGCAGAGGTGAGCAAAAAGGAATTAGGAGTGTGGCTGTCCGCATGGGCTATTTTCTTTCTGCTGCGATGAAGACAGAACCCAGGGTCTTGCAGGTGCCTGGCACACGCTCTACCGCCGAGCCGCTCTGCTAGCTCAAGCTCTGCCGCACGGATACGATACGCATGTTTCTGGGCTTAGAGCTGTAGTCACCGTGGCTTTTATGGTATGTGCGGGAGAGTGAAAGATAAAATATTTTGATTTTTTTCCAGAACCTTGGGCAACAGAGACTTTAAAAACAGTTGTTTATAAGTTTTTCCCAGCGGGTTATTCCTACGAAGAAATTCCCGAAGTTACTTCTGAAAATGACAATTCCTCACACACGGAATTTGAATAAACCACATATGATTTTAATTTGAATCTCTTCTAAGGAAAGGGGCTTTTAAATTTAATATTGCTATCTAATTCTAAAATTTAATTTTCTTTTAAAGCTTTCAACCTATTTCTATTTCTCATTTTCACTACCGCTTCTCTGAAGACATAGAACAGAGACAGTCTTCACACTTGAACCGAGGTACAGACAATTATTGGGAGATTTACATATCTGAAAATTCAGACTTCAGAAATGCTTCCAGGTTGAAAATTTAAAAAATCAAACAGGTTCAGAGGAATAGACTCAATGAGAACTACAGAAAAGCTACCTAAACCTTTGGGAAAGAAAGTTTCCAAAACCTTAATATAGTAGAGAATTTACTTATTCTTTACTTAAAAATAATCTTAAAATAGTAACTTTCCCATACTAGGAAGGCAAATTTCCACCTCCCCCTACTTAAAAACAGGCATTTCATTTATTTATTTATAAAGAGACATTTCCAGGGTCACAAACACCTGTGAATAATATTATCCTTCAACTAAGACCTAGCAAAAGTAAAACTACAGAGAGTACCAAATTGAATATAATGGCTCATCCCAGAAGCAGATGTCTCCTAATGGTACACTTAATTTAATTAAGAAGTGATGGAGTTTTGCGTATTAGTGATAATTCACCCTTGGGGCAAAATTCTGGTCTAGGTGTGGAGTATGTGTAAGTCTAGGGAGGCCAAACAAAATAGAATTTCACCTGGCCAGAGAAAATCCCCATTTAACCAAACACTGTATGCCTTGCAATTTTCCACATGGGAGTTATTCACAAAGCAACCAATCAACTGAAAAAAAAACCCCAACCCCCCAAAAGGCAATATACTCACTGCTTTGTAAAGCTCAGTCCTCTGGACATTATTTAAAAGAGGCAATTCATTATTATAGACTTCAAAATTGAAGCAAAAAGTGCATTGCTAGACCATATGGTCCATAATGTCCCTTCCAAAATTTAGCACAAAGAGAGTTGAAACACAGACCCTGCCTTAATAGGGCTTACACTCCAAGGAATGGATGGATGATTGCATCATCTCATCCAGCTGGGTGCCCTTCTATGTTTGGACATTTCACAAGCTGCATTTGGGAGAGCAACGGGGAAGTTCAGGGCTCCTTGGAATCAAAGTATTGTCTGGCCCAGTAGGTTTCAGGGCCACTGTCTTACGTTTCTTCCTCTAAAAGTTCACAGTGTATCTCAGCAAATTATAAGCTCTGAGATGGTTAGTTTTTAGAAAAATATTCATTCTTTTACTCTGTAATGTATAATGGGCATGTGCTGCATTCCATGTACTGTACTATGCACAAAGACAAATTCTAGTTGGAGAAAATAACACATCAATGCCCGTGTTAGGAAGTGGTGTGTACTATACAACAGAAATATGCAATATGTGCTGAAGAGGAAGCAATGGGCTCTTTTTTTGGTAACACAGTGCTTGATTGTTCTGAGTACCTATTAGGTGGTTATATTAGCAACCACCTAAAACTCAGACTTTCGTTAATTCATAAAAGGCACCTGGACTGCATCTCTCCTAAGTCCCACTGTATCATTTGCCAGTTTCTGTGAGATGTTAATGTTGGTGTTACCCCCTTAACCCTCCTTCAGTGCTTTAATATCTCCATATCACTCCAAAGAAGATGCCTTCCTTGTATTTGTTTCTTATATTTGTATTTGTAGTGTGGAATACAAATTTGAGAATTTATTCTTGGTAATGTGAATAATTTTATAACTTTGCTCTCTCCTCAATTTGAGGAGCTGATAATAAATAAAAAACCAGGACTTACTTAAGATGAGGTTCTATATGCTAAGTGCCAAAAATAAAAAAATCAATAAATGAATTTTAAAAAGAAGCAATTCCAAGGTGATACTCTTAAGTGAAATAAACAGGACACATGTGTAAATACCAAATAGTTTCTCTGGTGTGAGAAACTGAAAGTGTAAATAAGGATTAAAAGTTATAATAGATAATGTGAAATAGGAAGAAAAGGGGCAAAGGGGAAGGGGAAGTGGGAGGGGTAGGGGAAAGGAAAGAAGGGAATGGAATTAATATGAGAAAATGAAAAAATGGAAACAAAGTCTTTGTAAATAGAGAGGGTTGGAGGGGTTGAAGGGAGGGCAGGGGAAGGGGGAAAATAAGAACCAAGAAAGATTATGTAAAGGTGCAAATTTCCAATGATGAACATCACTATACTGTATACCTAAAATGTACCAATAAAATTAATGAAAAAAAGAGGCAACTCCAGATCGAATTAGGGACAAATTACCTTCCCCAAATATAAAATTGCAAATTACATATATCATCTTATTAATAGTTTTCCTTCTTTATTCTTTTCTCTCTTTTGGCAATGGCCTTTAAAAAAATGGAAATGAAAATATAGAATTCATTAGGCTTGAGATACTATCTTCAATTCCCTAAATACAGAGAACCTGGGCAGTGAGTGGGATGCTGGCTTCAGAGTTGGGGAAGAACAAGTGGAAAAATCCAAAGCAACTATGTCCATGAATTTAGTCATTTTTCAAACATTTAACGGAAGACGCCGACATGGATGGAGATGTTACTGATCGAGGCACTTTGGATACACTATTTTGTTCAATCACTATAACACTCATGACCCCTGCTTTCAAGGGCAGGCAGATGAATAACCAGGAGTTGATATAGAAGGAAGGGTCCATGTTTCATGGGGAACAGGGTAGGAAGGGCATCCATATTCAGCACCTCAGAGCTGATCCTTCCTTGGAGGATAGTTTCAGAAGTGAAGATTATGTCTTCGAGCTGGAGTTTGCTGGAAAACCCAACCAGGAACATAAAAGGCAGAACTAAATGAATATGTTCAGATTGAAGAGATACCTTTTACCACTCTTCACACTCGCTAATATGTATATATTAGTTATATATGTTTTTAGGTTTTTAATCTTAGATAGAGATGTCTTTAAAGCTGTCCAGGTAAATGGAATAAGCAGCAAGGCTGTACTATGGAGGAGAGAAGTGATTCACAGAAATCATTCTACCTAAATGGATGCCTCAATAGCAGCGTTTGTAATCGCAGGCTTTTGTTAAGGAAACCGCTACAAGATAAAACAGAGTTTGCAACTCAGTAACTTATCAGAGTTGAATGCAGGTCTCTGTTGATTTTTCTTCACTCAGCACTATTTAGAAGATAACATCAAGAGGGGCATTATTTAGAGATTGGATCCAGGAGGAAAACAAATGTTAAGGTGAACGCCTGTGTATAAATGTTTATATTTGTATCATCTCTATCATACTTCCTCAAACTTGGAAGCAACCAAATTGTAATGGTGGATACACAACTTTATGCGTGTGTCAAAACTCCAAGTACTCTATATCACAAAGAATGAACTGTAATGTAAACCACCGACTTTAGTTAATAATATGTCAATGTTGGTTCATAATTGTGACAAATGTACCACACTAATGCATGACGTTAATAACGGTAAGTTGTGAGGGTGGGTAACAGTAGAGGGGGTTTGTAGGAACTCTGTAATTTGTGTTCAATTTTTCAGTGAGCCTAAAACTGCTCTGCAAAATAGAGGACTTTTAGGGGAGTGAATGACTGTATAATGATAGAGGATACAGGCCCTTACCAATCTTGTAGCTTTTCTAACACCAAGCATGAGCCCTAGTGTACACCAGGAACACAAGTGGTTATCACGAGTCGATGCAGGTTCATCAGCTGTTAGTACACATGCTGCTTTGGAACAGGATGTTGACAATGGAGGGGATTTGGACATGTGAAGGCAGGGAGTATTCAGCGCAGTTCTCTGCCTTTCTCCCAATTTTTCATAAACCCCACACTGCTCTAAAAAAATCAAGATTATGAAAAAAGAGAGCCTGTTAACTAAAAAAAAAAGTCTTAAGAAAGCTTGAAGGGGACAAAAGACTGGTTAATTTGAGCACACAAAGAGAGAAATGCTAGATCTAGAATGATATGACTTAAGTTACCATCTAACATGTTAGTTTATTATGGCATTTTTTTTTTTTGGAACTGGGGATCAAATTCGGGTCCTTCTGATTGCAAGGCAGGTGGTGGAACCACTGAGCTAAATCCCCGGCCCCTATTATGGTATATTTTTAATTGAAATATTATGTATAAGAAAACACCAGAAAATTAAAATTATCTTTGTTTTGCAACTGAAGAAGATTTTAGAGATTGATAAACAGGTATAGGTAAACTTAGAAATTAATTAATTGTGAAATCAAACACTTCAAATGATGTCAAGGAGAAGGGAAAATTGTATTTGGTTTTTACTGGAGCACAAATGAATGTATTAAAGTAAATATTGTGGGGAAAATATCTTGTAGTCACTAAGGATGCAAGAAGAACTGTTCTGAAAATCTTATGTATGTTACCACATTGGAATATATCCAATATTACTAGACATATTCCATACTTAACAGGTTCAATTTATCTTATCCAGCGCTAATCTTATAAGCTATTTCAGGGTTCCAAAATCTATTTCTTAAGAACAAAAATTACCCACTTTTTCAGCGGTTTTAAAACTTAGGACAGGGCCGGGGACTTAGCTCAGTGGTTCTGCCACCTGCCTCGCAAGCGCAATGACCAGAGTTCAATCCCCGGTACAAAACAACAACAACAAAGAAAACTCAGGACAATATGTCCCACTGCTCAGGAGAGAGATGGTCTCGCCTGGGATTCACAGGTTGGGAGGCGGAGTCACCCTGCGTTCAAACCCTTCCTCTGTACTTCCTGGTTGTAAGACAGTGAGCAAGTTACGTACTTTCCCTTGGCCTTTGTACCCCATACGTAAATGGGGCTGACAGCCATGCAGATTGAGCACCCCTAATCTGAAAACTTGAAATCTAAAATGCTCCAAAGCCTGAAACTTTCTGAGCGCTGACACGATGTCACAAGTGGAAAATTCCACAGCCCAGATGCAGGTACACTAAAAATACGGTGTAAAATTACCCGCACCTTATGTGTGTAAAGGTGCACATGAAACATGAGTGAGTTCTGTATTTAGACTTGAGTCCCATCTCCAAGATATCTTTTTATGTATATGCAAAAATTGTAAAATCTAAAAAAAAAATAAATTAAAAACTGAAACAGTCCCAGTTCCAAACATTTTGGCTAAGAGATAAAGTATCTGCCTCACAGATTAAATGCCACAATATGCCTAATTCTCTTATGCAGAGCTGGGCATACAAGTGTTAACTGTTATTAGTCCTAAGAAACTGATTTTAGGACACTGTGATTCCATGTCACTTAAGGGGTCATCTACGATGATCCCTTAGGTTGATGGCAAGGTGAAGAAACCTCTTTGGTGGTACTTCTACCACTTCGGGGTCAGTAAAAGTCTATATATTCTTTTCCTTCACAGGATCTTCAGCTCAGTGACAGCAGGAGCCAAAATTAGTCATCTTTGTTAACAAAATATTTAAGAAAACATTACTCAAAATCAGGAGCCGTACTGATTTACTTCTTTTTGGGGAAAAAAATTTGTCTTCAGCTAAAGTACATACTGTGGAAGTGAAAACTTTTTTCTTTTTAAAATCAAATAAAAGAATAAACCAGGTAAGGTTTTAATCTATGCTACTCTGGCCTAATAATATCACTGTATATCAACTTTTAGGATACTTGTGTCCTGAACTATTTCCCATGAGGGGACTTGATTATACAGGTGCTTTCAGCTGAAATGCCACTGTGTTGAAGGCAGAGAAAACAGCAACTTCAGAAAATTAACTCCAAGTTGAGATCTACACCATTTGGCGAAAGTTCTAATTCACAATACAAAAATCCCGGATAACAGATCAAATCCGTGCTTCTGGCTTTGAAGGGTTCCAGCAGAGGCAGTGAATGCAGCATTCGCTACTGAGATTTAGTTAATGAAGATGGGAAATAAAGGTTTATGATATTCTAAGAAGCAATCAAATTTCTATTTTCATGTAAACTACCTAAAATAAACACCAAGGGCTGCAAATCAGAAAAATACCCCAAAGAATGGAAGAACAGCTCTAGATAGATAGCTTTTCCTAAGTTTCATGTTAAGCAATAGACATGTATTTAACTAAATTATTCTCTACTGAGACTATTAAAACAGCTTTGCTCTTGCTATCAGGATGTAATTTCTGATCCACTCAATTTCAAGAAATTGAAATTCAAATTACAGATCTGGCTTATTTTAAATGATGCTACAGGCACAATACAATATTTATGACAATTAGAACACTGAAGTAGCTGGACTTAGATGATTTAGTTAGTAGCATTAAATCAGATGTCAAACTAATTTCTTAGACATGTTCACGAATATCTCTGAAATCATTATGAGGCTTGATGATTGAAAAATTTTCCTATTTTCTCACTCTGTGATGACACAATTTAGATGTGTGCATATTTAGAATACAAGAGTCCCAGAAGTACAAGACCAGGAAAAACCCCACAAAGCATCTAATCTAATGTCACTTTCAAAGTAAGAGAGCAAGCTCAGGATAATCCAGGGAATACAGTGCCTACAGGCCTGAGCCCAGGGGTCAGACAAATAAAAGTTAGGGTTCATTCTCTTAAATTTGACCATGGTTAGTTGTTACTCTGAGTAAGACTTAAACTCCTATTGGCGCATCCTGCACAAAGGACCTGGGAAAGGAAAATGGGGCTGATAGTATAGGTGAGGTGTGCGTTGGTTACAACAGATTCAGGAACCAGTAACCCCTGACCACAGACAGTGGAAATGGCCATTTTGGTCAACATTTACTGCCCTTCTGTTTCATTTCACTTAGAGCTGAATGTTTTGCTTCTATTTAAAGAAAAAAAGAATGATAAAGAAGTCACATAAAGAATATTAGTTTTACAGAATATGTTCCCAATACTTGACAATTTTTAGCTAATTTGCAGTTTTTACAATAAATATTCTCAGACTGTCAAGAGGGTGCTTAAAACAATTTCTTGTTTTTTGTTTTGTTTTGTTTTGCTTTTTTTTTTGGTACCGGGGATTGAACTCGGGTCCTTGCGCTTGGGAGGCAGGCGGCAGAACCACTGAGCTAAATCCTGGGCCCTTAAAACAATTTCTTGAGACAAACTAAAAATAATTTTTCTCTTAACCTGGAGAATGATCAATGGATATACACTTAACTTCAGTTTCTTAAAAATAATTAAGAGCAAATATTATACGGTATAAGAATATTCCAGAGACATTGAACTACAGTGACAGAAGCCCAAGTATGAACACGAACAAAGCCAGAACACCTTTTTATATAACACCAGTGTGATTCAGCCAGACCAACAGATGAAGAAAACAGTGATTTGAAAGGTGGCAATTTGTATCTATACCCAGTATTTAGTATTTCAGCTACTAGAAATAAACGAGTTTGGCAAACTTACCCGCATTTTTGCACAAGCATCTTGAGTTGATTCTGTACCCCTGAGCTCTTTTATCAGCATAGAACCTAAATACTAAAACACAAACAAAGGGATGATGTATAAAAAGGAGAGTCTAAAAACCAGGCACGATTTAAAAACAAATGCGGAAGCACTATTGGCTAGGTTTCCTGGCTATAAGTTGTCAATAACTTTATAAAACTAACAGTCACTAATCCTTACCAATAAATGCATTTATAGAGCAAATGCAGCACAATTAACCATAAGTTCTGAGGGCTGTAAATTGCTCTCTATAATGAAACTGCAGCATTTTCTAAAGATGCCATCTTTCAAATCATATTTAACTGCAAGATCGGGGCATCTAAAAATGTTTTCCCCTATTTTTTTGAGGCAGTAATGTCTGCAAAAATAAACCACACTACTATCTGTGTAATTACAGGGTTGTATGAGACAGCTGAGGAGCGAAGCAACATGTCCCCCACTTGGGCTGATTCGGCGGCGTAGGTAATTAACGTTAGGCTGCTCTTAGGCAGAGATGCAGTTCTGGACTCTTTTCATCCACAGCTGTGTGCCCTGTGGTTGATCCACCTGAGATCGGGCTGGCGGGGAGGTGGAGGAGGAAGAACGTCTTGAGTCCCTGGTATAGTCACAGTCACACCGGAGGGCTGGATGGAAGTAGGGAAGCATCGGGATGTTTCCTCCCAGGAATTACCAGCCCCGTCCCTGTTAGGTGACTGGGTCCAAAGCCACCTTGGTAAACAGCACCACTCGCTCTCCTGCTTCTGGCTGGGGGAAAATCGTTTTGAGCACAACGCCTGTGTTGCCCTTTTAACTCCTCAACCTCTGGAAGCTTCAACGGGTTTCTTTCTTTTTATCATCATTCTCTTCCCCAATAAATAAAGACTTCTCTATATCTTTTTACAAAGTGAATAAAACAATCATTTTGGAGTGGTCGGAAGGACACTTCCGGACTTCTCTGGTGACTCCTGATAAAGTGCAGACTCAGGGATGGGAATCAACGCTGTGGACCCGGGAAGCCACTGCCTTGGTAAGGAGCAGAAGGCCTGGCCAAGGGCACTGAAGAAAGGCCTGTTCAGAAAGGTTCAGGGATTTGAGGTCTTAACTTTGGAGGTAAGCCCTTTTGAGTGATTACTGTCGAAAGAAATCCAGTACTGCCAGAGAAGCAGGCAGTAAAAGAGGACAGTACAATGCGGCCAAACAGTCCCAACTGCAAGAAGATAACCAGAATGCCCACATCTAAATCAAATTAAGGAAAATGATCTTGGTGGAATTCTCATCTTTTAAGGTATCAGGAAATTTTGTCCTAATTGAAATGTTTCAAGAGAGAAGGCTTCATGCACTGCCAAGAGTTCAGCCATTTTTCTGCTGTAGTCATGACAACCACCACCTGCCCCAAAGCCTACAGCATTTTGAACATTTACCTGTTCAGATTACTCATAATTCTCAGCTAAGCATAACTATTTCTTCTGTTCTAAAAAGAACTGAGAAAAATCCTCAACAACCAAAAAATCTACAGCAGTAACAGAATCCTATAGATGACAATGAAAAGAATTAGGTATTTACATAAAGCGGTAGACTCAATGTTCTGAGATCATTGGTGAGTGAAGATGAATATATGTGCTATATTTATACTCATTTCCATTTTATTTTACTTATTTATTTTTTGCAGCACTGGAGATTGTACCCAGGGCTTTTTGCATGCTATGCAAGTACTCTATCAGCTCCTCATTTCTATTTTACATTGTGCTTTATCACATCTCTTTTGAAGCACACAACTCTGTAAGAGGGCAAAACAGATCATGAGCTTAAAGACTTGGATGTTATAAAACTCTTGTCAGTCGGACTTTCTTTGCACAGAATGCTACAGTAAGAAATTGAGAAGGGAGAAGACTCTTGAGGAATTGCAGTGATGAACATCTGGGCACATTTTCACTGTAAATGCAAAAAAACCCAGAAACACTGCCCTCCATCCCCACTTGTACCCAAGTACTGGATCCACAGCCACTTACAAAAGCCTTGTAGTCACACGACTGGAAGATGAGCTTTTCTGGGTGATGCTGCCAGTACTGTACTGGAGTCGAGGCTGTGGCTTCATTTGGAGGTCGCAAGGTGATAGAAGGCTCTCCCCAGTCTCCTGTCTGAAAATGACATTTATTCTAGGAGCAATATGAGCCACAGGCAGAGTTCATTCCCCCCAGCTAGCCTGTGTTTGTCTTGTACAGGTGGGCTATAACTGCAAATGCATTCAGGTGTATTATGTGTTCATAAATATTGCTACTGGTTATTACATTTTTATGTGTATTAGCATCATATTTCTCAAAGCTGAATTAATTCAAAGTTGAATTATTCTACTTTAGGAGTGATACCCTAAGCTAAGTAATTTTAAAATATGGCATGAAGAAATCAATGGTTTATTATTCATAATTTTCTGTTACAACAAAATAGAACATAGCATCTTTGAGAGAATTTTCTGTTTTTAAACCTGATTGGAATTTTTAATTTAAACTGCTTTTACAGTAGAATAGTTTCATAAAATTCAGTCTCCACATATGACATGTACCATGTACTTTGAATAATTTTATAGCTCTGGAGAAAAGGTACTGTAAGTATGATACCAAATAACATGTTAAAGGAAAATTTTACTAATGGGTGATGTTAGTTTTTCTCATTTGATTTCAGGTGTATTGACAAAGGGCCACTGTGATTGCTACCTTCCTCAGGAAACCTGGATGCCAATGCCAAGTCGGCTCATCTGTGCATGTTGCATACTGAGAACCGTGATACACAGATACAAGTGCACTCGCCTGTGATGGTCTGGCATGTGATATAAAGGCCCATTAAGACACCCCCAGCCAGAAGGGCATCCCATCATCTCACTAATCACTTTCCATGACATTAGCCTCCATGTGTTTTCCTACAGTCAAGGTGCAGTATGAACATTTATAAAGTCGAAGCCCTGTGTTGACAGGTCCTTTCTGGGATCTAACCTGGTGTACATGTCACACACGGATCATTTCTTACTCTTCTTCCTGGTAAAGATTCTGATGTTTCAAAAATCTGTCCTTTGTTCTCAGGACATAACTGAAACTACATGGTAGGCAGATTTCCAAAGCCACTCTCTTCTAAACTGAATTTGGTGTGCTTTACTTTATAGAATGATGAGAAATTACTTTTCTCAGGCATTAGCAGAGTGTAAAGAGGTTTCATGAGGCTCCAAAACCTTGGCTACAGACCAATGCCACAGAGGGATTGGGAAAAGGGCCAAAAACACTGTGGGGATTCTTAAGGAAGATTTTCAAGGAGGCTGGGACAAGAATGCAGAACTGGAATATATGTTTTGGGAGAGAAAGGAAGTCTGTAGCTTTCATTAAAGTTTTTTGAAAGGATGTAGAAAGGCAAAAGGTTAGGGACCACAGGCTTCCAGGATGGCTCAAGTAGGGTGCATGTCTAGGGAAGGGCCTTCCAATTTTCTCTAAGCAGCTGGGTCTTAGATTGGGTGGGACAGAAGGCAGCTGCCAAAGACAGAAGTGGGAGGCAAAGGGCTCACCTTCTGGAAATTTCTAACTGGCTTTGAAAAAAAGAGAAGAAAAACTCTGGAGTCCGTCAGGAACACCTCGGCTCTTTCGCACACTAGAGGGCCTAAGCTAAGGGAGGAGCCCACACCATACGATGCTATCTCCGTGGCTTCTCACTGGAGCCTGAGCTGTCCCAACCCGAGCTCTTCTCTCTCGGTTCTGAGCTACTACTCTCTGTGTTTGCTTTGTTCCAGTTGCTGAGTTGCTTGTATATTGCTTGACCCTCCTATTCCCTCTCTGTTGATATTCTTAAGACTTTACCTATAATATTAACATTAGCATTTTTGTTTTGAGATCTATCCCTGATTTACATTTGAATTTTTCTCTTTATATTTATATAAAGTTTTACTTTTTGACAGCAGTAACTAATTGCAATTAATTTCAGGATTAAGTTTTTCTCTGGCTTCTAATTTTGATTTTTAAAATTTTCTTTCTCTTGCAAGTGTATCTTTATTATCTTTCTCGTCTTTATTTCAATCGGCTGTGATTTGCTCCTAATATAATAGTATAAGCTTCAAAATGGAGGACTGTAGGTTTCATTATTATTTTGAAGCTGAGTGTAATAATTTTTAAGGGATAATAGCTTACAACACTGGAAATATTGCAGCTAGAAGTTTTTAATAAAAGCTTTCCCCAAATGTAGCAAATCATCCTCTAATTCCCCCACTATCCACCCTGCCCAAAGCAACAACAACATAGCGAACAGGTATCGTACACTTAAGTCACAGGTGACAGAACAACAGAAGTTTGCACGCAACTCCGTGGGGAATGATACAAAAGGAGGATCTGGGTGATATCAAAAGATCCTTTAAGCCAGTGTCCACTGAAGTGCCAACCGAACCAAGCAACAGGTCTTCATGGGAGCCCTATTCTGGTTTAGCTGAGGTACACCTCGGCCAAGCCCAAAGACAGGTTTCAGAAAGCCTGAGCAGACATGGTAGAGGCTGGAGTACCAGGGCCTGCAGGGGAGGGCTGGGACTAGGGCGGCAGGTGGAAGTGGGTGCCATGAAGCTGGGGGTGTGGGGACATTTCACAGGTTAGTATGTTAAGCATGCAAATCATATGCAAACTCATTCTCTAATTGTTCAGTTAACTCACGCACTTTCATAATTAAACTTTAATGTGAGTTCTATACACTTAAAGCAGAACTACAGCCAAATGCCGATGCAAGTATTTACATCATCCACAGAATTCGTAGCAGCCATTTGGGGAATAACAAGCTCCAGCATGTACACTTTCCATCCATTTGGAAATCGAGACCCTTTATTTGATAACCACTTGAAGAAACTGGTGGCACATCCGTTTACCTATTTACATGGCAGCATTATCTGCTCTCCTATGACTCTACTTTGTCCAAAAATCACAAACCACCCAGTTTGAATCCAGAATGGTCTGATGGGAACTCCCTTCAATGCTATGGGGGAAGATGCTTATATGAGAGGGAACTGTATAATCCTTACTGTATTTTCTTTGTGGCCTTGAAATATTGCTCCAGTCCAAATATTTAAAATTCCCTATAGGGTCTGAGTTGGACCCTTCTGGAAATAGACAATGGATTTTGTCATATTCAGCGCTACTTCCAGAAATTCATTTTCAGAGGGAAAAATGTTTTTATGTAAATTTATAAGAGAATAAATTTCTTTTCTTCAAATTCATTAATGTCTCTCTCTCTCTCTCTCTCTCTCTCTCCCTATCTCAGATCTAAGATCTGGGAATATTAGCACATTCAATGTGTACATATGTATACATGTTGCGTTTTCTCTTTGGAACTAATTCAATGGGAATGGAGAGATTCCAACAGCTGGACCTAACACCACACTCTTGTTAAGGATAGGAGTGACTTTGGCTCATGGCTGGGATTCAGCTCTACCTGGTTGACTGCTAGGAAAGACAAGAGTTCAGAGAGCCAGGCTGCCTTAGGCCTCAGACCTCCTGGGGGTGGAATTCCGGCAGAAATGAGCAATACAGGAGTTGGGTAGAAGGGTTATTATAAGAAGTGGTGGAAAAGACTGAAAAATAAATCATACATCAAACAATTTTGAACTGTGAAGCTCTGTGTTAGTCCTGGAAGATTACATGCACATCTATATGTTATCTGTATTTTCTCAGGAGAACATTCTAAAGCAATTCTAATAATTTCCACTTTTAAAAAGCTTATTAAAAATTAAATAAAAATCAAACAGATCTGAGAAGCTTTCACCTCTACTAATGGTTTATAATCCAAATTTATCTTTAATGAGAAGTAGACCTAAACCGGGTTAACAATGATGCAATAATATTTAACTAGAATAACAAGGTGAAATAGGAAATGTTTGGGGTAGAATTTTGTCATTTTAGAAACTATTACCAGGGCCGGGGATGTAGCTCAGTGGTGCCTCGCCTGCCTGGCAAGTGCAAGGTCCTGAGTTCAATTCCCAGGACCAGTAAAAAAAAAAAAAATTATTACCAACACAGTGACCTTTAGGAGGCTTCCTTCAGTAATTATAGAAGTGAAATTAAAATGATTCAAGAGACTTTTTATAAGTGTCTTCAGGCTATTTCTTTAGAGCTTAAAATACTTAGGGAAAATCTTTCCTTTAGTTTAATGGATGTCAATAAACACTATTCTAAGAATTTGGTCATGGCTTAAAACTGCATTTATTTGGCATTGAAAACAATGTCTGGCTTAAGGCTTTTTCCGTTTTTTATAAATACTCTAAAGGCCATCGATTAAACAGCATGGACTAGACATCATTAACTATCTCGCGTAAAAGTATAAAGCCATTAAATGAATTTAGGGGAAATTCACAAAGTCTGTAGACAAAATTTTATTGGATGGCAGATTCCAGAACACTGCTTTTAAACTCAGCATTGTTTCAAAAGGTGGGAAACAGCTGCCAGTCTTCTGGTCCCTGTGACTAGACACCTAAGGCAAATTCCACAATCCCACAACAGATCAGATGGGGTAGCCTTCTCCCCAGAAGGAAAACTGACTATTATACATATTCTTTAGAATGCAAGGGGAAAAAATTCTCTATATTCTTATTTTTTTCTTTATAAAAAGATTTCCTAAGGATGTCAGTATAATTAACAATCATGATCATGACTCAGCTTTCTATCATTTATAGAGTATTTTCCAAGCCTTGTGTTATTCTTTTCAATTTTTTTAAAATTAAGATTTAATTGATTTTTTAATAGAAGCTTTTAAATCCTAGTTCTACTAGGAACTGATCTCGCCTACCTTCTTGTAAATTTAGATCTGACTATTAACAAACATTATTCTGTCTTTCTTCAGCAAGAACACTTAATGAAAAACTAAAAATGATTTTAAATGACAATTGTTGCTTTAAAGTTTTACTTTCAATGATTCTGAAAATTTCAGAGATGGGCTATGCAAACATACATAGGATATAGGTGATTATGTTCATCCTCTGTAATCTCTAAAGCTTTGAAGAATGGTCCATGTAACTCTAAGCTGATAGATAAATACAGATATTTGTATAGGAATGTAAGAGAAGGTCTCCTATAAACATTCACACACACATAAAATCAGGATTCTGCAGTAGCTCTTTTGAAAATTCTTTAGGAAGAGAGAATGCTACTTTGGTCAAATGTGGTTGTTTGGACCGAATTTGTTCTTTGAGATGAAGAGCAGAGATGGCCACTTCTGGACACAGAAGAGCTTTGGGTGCCCTATGAGTTCAAGAGGAGCTGCAGAGTCCCAGGCACTGCACACACACCATGGTCTCCAAGATCCAGAAGTCCCATGCACAAGAGGACACATGTGCCTCACTCACATGGCACCCCAAAGAGGCCCTGCGCATGCCGCCCGAGGAACCTGCTCGGTGATTCTCAACCAAATATCTCAGCCTCTCAGTCAGCAGGATAGCCAATGGGAAAAATTTCACAGGATGTGAAAATAGGATTGTATTTTAAAATATAAAACTTTAAACTATATTAAAATGTTTACTTTCTGAACAGAAATGATTTTTCTTTTGAGACAGAGTCTTGCTATTAGTTCAGGCTGGCTTTGAACTCATGATGTAGCCCAGGCTGGCCTCAAACTTGCAGGAACCCTCCTGCCTCAGTCTCCCGAGTGCTGGGATTACAGGTGTGTGCATCACTGTGCCCAGAAAATTTTTCTAAAGAATGCAAAGGTGAAATATGAATATTTAAATATTAAGCAGCTCAGAGTAAAATGGGTCACAATTTCATGTACATTCTGAAGATCAATTCAGTACTGTCAAATGGAAAAAGGCTGAGAACCACCTTGTAGCTGTAATAGTGCCTCTCCCAGGTTCTCCTCCTCCCATATCTGCATAAAATGTACATGGAATATCATGCAAACCATACTCAAATATTTCTCACAAGTGAAGCACATGAGTTGTGGAAAACCATTGGACACAAAGGGTTGACTAGCCCATGGACATGGGGAAATACAAAATGGGCAAGAACAACACTGATATATACATGTACATATATATATATATCAATTTACCCTTTTCCTCTTTCCTGCAAAAGCAAGTTAACACAGATGCCTGGAATGAAAGCCAAAACTCACATGGGACAGATTTTCATCATAGAACCAAGTATGTTTCTCATTTTAGGACAATGTTTACACATCAGCTAGCCACAAGGCACAGTAAATGAAGTATAATAGACAAAAAAAAAATAATCTCAGAGTCACTAGACATTACAAATTTTCTGCATTGCCAGGACACAGTACCTCCAGCTGTTGACAACACTCTGCAACACACCACACAGCGCAAGTTCAGGAAGAGAAAATAACCATTTGTAACCTTACATTATGAACCTGATGGATTGCTGAGAAAGGAAATCCAGCGTTCTGATTCGTCCATATCTCACAGACAGACGACTGCTGATATAAACAGAAAACTATCTCATCTTGTCAATATTTAAAACATGATGGCTACCAAGGTAGCATCCAGGAAGGGAAGGAAGAAAATAACAAAATACAAGAATCACATTTCTTAGGTAAAAAACTTAAAGAATGTTTTAGGGCTCAGTGGTTTAATAATTGCCTTCCAAATCATTTCTTTTGCTTAAAAATATTTTGGATCAGCTGAGGGAAAAAAGAGGATATATTCATTAGTGTTACATCAAGGGAAGTTACCAATAAATTCACATCTCAGGAAAAGCAAACGACTGTATGTTTTACATTAGCCATAAAGACGAGCAATGCTTTTTCCTTCTTCATGTTACTTTCAGAGTAATAGTTAGTAAAATATTTCATTAGGTTCAAGAAAGATGGGAAAAAAATCTTTAAAACAGGTCACACATTATAATTTTCTTATCTTCAATGACCAAGAACAATCAATACAATATGAATAACTTTCCTGATTTAGTTATTGCTCCACTTGGTGAGCCTAAAAGATGTTTATGCCTCTGGAGTTCTCAAGGGCAAACTGTGGCTAATCAGCTGGGGAAGGAGGTGGCGGCAGGCAGAGGTCGGGGCTGGGGGTGAGGGACCACAGCGTCTGGGGTTTAATGAGTCAGCTCCATAGTTCACGCTCTCCACCATGAGCAATAAGGCAGTAATGTTTGCTCCAGTTAATGCCCAATTAACCAACGTTCCTTCCTGGGAGTATAAGCAGAAACCACCAAATAACTCGATGGGCTTTTGGTCTGACCTTTCCCGAGTTCTTTTCCTGAATGGTGTTATTCTTAAAGACACCTTGAAATTGAATCACAGAAAATGGCAGAGCGGCGAAATTCACTCAGCAAGCACTGTGAGCAACCCATCCTCAGAATACACAAGTGGATGGACAAAGATCATAAGCACATACTCACAATACGGCTCAGAAACCCAGCAAACACACTATGGAAAACCAAGCCTGTCCCTGGTTAAAGGTCCCCTCTGCCCCAATTCAGCATCTCTCTCCAGTTAGCACAGCGTGTCCACCCGAACCTGCCCCTTGCTGCCCAGTGCTCTGTCTGGATGCTGTGCTGTGGACAGACTGCCTGGTAACTGCCCCTCATAAAGAAGTTGGATCCTGGGGTCTGACCAAAGGGCACCTCCAACCACCTCCCACTTCAACCCACTCTGCTGCCTTCCAACCCCTCTCTAAACTTCATGCTATTTTCCCCACAAGAGGACCTTGATCTTCCTACCTTTCAGAAACTAATTCTGTAGCAAGTCAAGAACCCTCTGCTGACACCAAAATCTAAGAATGCTCAAGTCCCCTCTATAAAATGGGACAGTATTTGCATATAACCTGTGTGCACTGTCAGGTATATTTTAAGTCATCTCTAGATTACTTCTAAGATCAATACTATATAAAGACTGTATTTTTAAAGGGACCAATGACAAGGAAAAACAGTGTGCACATGTTCAGTACAAAGAGAATTTTTTCAAGTGTTTTTAACTTGCAGTGGGTTGAATCCACGGATGCAAAACCCAAGACCCAGAGGGCTGACTGTGCTAACTATGCTTGGTCGGATCGCCAACTTAAGCAGCACTAATTGTATTGCTAGGGTACCCTGGACCCTTTCAGCACAGTCACCCAGATTCCTGAGCTAATTCCTCTGCACCCCAGCTTCTAGGCCCTTCACATCCTTCTAGTGCAAACAGTAACTCACAGATCACCTGCCACCTGGCAGATGAGAAAAGCAACGGTTGGAGAGGTTCCACGGCTTGCTCAGGCCACAGAGGGAAGAGGCACAGGTTTCAGCTGGCTGGGATGGCTGGGAGGAGTACAAGTTGGCACCAACTTTACCAAAAGGCAAAGGGAAGCTCTAGTTATAGGGAGCTTGTTTTACTGGGCCTGAAACAAGTCTGTCCACGTGGAGCTACAGGATGGAAGTTTCAACTCCACACAGGTCCAAACACCGAAATGTTTTACTGTTTTCCAGGCATTCCTCTTAAATGGGCCATGCAGTCTCTCACCTTGATGGGCCCAGACCACCTAGCATTTTGGGTTGACTTTGGCTTCTCTGAGTCACAAAGAATCCATTTGTATAAAACCCAGCTCAGATCTGATTCTGACTTTCTCCTTCCTCATCTTGGGCCAGTTGTGCGGCTTCAGACACCCAAGGTGGTGAGAGAGGCAGAGGTGCACTTTGTCTTCGCCTAAGAGGATGAAGGTGGGGTGGCTCAGCCCCTTCCGGGATGTCCCCCAACCATCTCTTCCTCCTTCCCATGGAGAGCTGGTGAAGGAGGGCAGGGGAGAAGGAGAGGGGTGCCTTGTCAGGTGTGGTGGAATTCTCTCTGCAGGGGAGGAAGGAGAGCCACTCCAGCCTCCTGCTGTGTGCCCAAGCAACCCAACCTGACCTGTGTGCATCGTAGTCATGCAGGACTGTGGAAGGGCAGGCTGCTCTGCCAGCAAGCCCCCCATCTGCTAGGACTTCTCTTTCCAAGTCTTTGTAGGCTGAGTAGGTGCTATGGCCACTCATCTGCCAGAAGTCCAGCCACTGAGAGAGATGCTGCTTTCTCCTCCTGGCAGGCACCAGGTTGAGAAACCCAGCAAGGACTAGTACCATCAGCAAATGAACTATGGAAAAGAAAGCCTATCCCTGATTAAAAGTTTCCTCCACTGCCATACCCCCAGGGACGTTCGCCAGAAATTCAGCATCTCTCTCCAGTTACCACAGTGTGTCCACCCAAACCTGCCCCCTGGCTGTCCAGCCCTCTGTCATATGGACGGCTTGCTGTGGGGACAAAATCCAGTCCTTTCCTTGGGGACCCAGACAACTCTCTACCCTTCCCCAGCACCAGCTGGTCCTCTGCACATGGTGGACAGGTGGCTGACCACGGCAGGACAGGACTCACTACCTCTTGGCAAACCCTGAACAGGGGTCTGGCTCTACTGCTGGTAGCTTTCTCTGTAGAGCGTGTGGTACTTCCTGCCCCCAGGACCATTCCCACTCAGCATGCTGTTATGCAAATGGATCTTCCCACAGTCACAGATCATAATTAGAGTTAGGGAGGAAAGACAGGATCTGGCGCCATACTTATTTTATTTTACAAAATTCATTACCTCAGTGAAGAAACCTATTACCTCACTTAGAACCATTTATGCCAAAGAGAGTTCATACACGGCTTCTATACATTTTTAGAAGTCAGAGGAACTATTTTCCATTGATAAGCTATGTCTTAAACACAGAAAAAAAATAAAACCTCTGTAATTTCTGATAGTTGTATGAGTCAGTGCAAATGACAAAGTTAGATTTTAAAAACAGGGCTTAAAATAAAGGCAGTTAATTTAGTTTTTTGGTTATGAAAAATTTTAAAGCGGATACAGTCTGATATCCCAGTCATTTTTTGGGCAGTAAATAACTGACCAGGTTCACAGAACAGCAAGTTTGGGGGAACCAGTTGTAAACCGGGGTGTTCCTCGGGTAAAATAATCCTTTTGAGCATAGCTATTAGTCCGAGCGCTGGGAAGAATTTTTAAATGCAAAAGTTTCAACTGTGGAAACTCATTATATTTATGAAGACACTATTTCAAGGTACAGTATGTACTAAGGCACTAAGTTTTGAAGTTTTGAGAAAGAAAATAGAACAATCAGTGATAAAATTTCGAGGTCCAAGTTCCTAGAAAAGCAATAATTTAAATCAAAGCTTTAACTAAGCTTGAGAATGTCTTCATCTGCAAAGAAGAAATGTTCTTGACCTACTTATTTCAGCAGGTTGTTTTGTAGCTCAGATAAAGCTTAGTGAAAAAGCAAACTTTCACAGCTAAGCTTGCAGGGCCCAGAACACTGAAGGCCTTCAGACATGTTTACCAAGTGTACAGAATCCTACAATCTTGCTAAATGCCTTTGGGGAATGGCAAAGCATCATATAAACATTTGTTATTTGCCATCATTTGTAACTGGTCCACTTTATTGTTGTCACTTGTGCCATTGGCAAACTATGTGGCTGCCCACACTTTTGGTACATGCACCAGAACTTAACCTTGCAGACTTCTTGTTAGAAGAGCCTCATTTTTCCTGATCAAGGCTGGCAGAGGGCTTCCAACCTTGCTGAAGAGAGAAGGAACATTTGTCATTAGCGTGCCTCTATGTCACAAGGCTGCTTGTAGACGGCTTGGGAATAATTCTTTAAAAGAATGTTAATCACCCCACGTGCAATTTCATCTGTTTATTAATATTCTCTCAATCCCCTTTCCATATATACTGAAAAGGCTACTTTCATTATCTGAACCTGAATTACTATGAATTCCAAACAAATAGGGGTTGAGAAAGATACAGTAGTCTTATAACTACTATTTTATCAATAAGTACATTTTTTTGGTGCATACTAGTAATACAGAGTAATGAGCTTCATTTTGGTATACCAGTATATGCACAGAACATACTTTATTTTCATCCTCTCCTCCTTCTCTCCCTTCTTCCCTGAGTCCCCTTCCTCGTCTCTAATAGTCTACCTCTACTTTTCCGTCATCTCTTTTTTTCTGTAAGATTCCTCACATAAAAAAAATTATGTGATTGTTTAACTTTCTGAGTCTGACTTATTTTGCTCAACATGATGATCTCCAGTTCTATCCATTTTCCTGTAAATGGAATGACTTCATTTTTTATGGCTGAACAATATTCCACTGTGTATAGGTACACCACTTTTTCTTTATCCAGTCATCTGTTGACAGGTGTCTAGAGATTTCCACAGCCTAGCTATTGTGAACTGTACCACAATAAACATGGCTATGCAGTGAATATATCAAGGAATAGTATATCTGGATCAAATCTTATCACTGTTTAGTTTTTGAGGAACTTCCATACAGATTTCCCTTGTGGTTGTGCTAGTTTATATTCTCACTAACAGGGTAGAAAAGGGTTCCTCTCCCCTCCATCACTTCCAGCATTTCTTGTTTTTTTTGTATTCTTGATGATAGCCATTCTGACAGGGATGACGTGGAATCTCAGTGTAGTCTGATTTGCATTTCCCTATGGCCAAAGATGTTGAACGTTTTTCATACATTTATTGACTATTTTTACTTCTTTTGAGAAATGTATTCATTTGCCCATTTGTTGACTGATTGGGTTTTTTAAATGTCAAATTTGTTGTGTTCTGTATATAGCTTAGATATGAATCCTCAGTCAGAAGAATAGGTGGCAAGGGTTTTCTCCCTTTCTGCAGGCTGTCTCCATTCAGTTGACTGTTTCCTTTGCTGTAGCTTTTTAATTTGATGCAGTCCCATTTGTTGATTCTTGCTATTATCTCCTTTGCTTTTGGAGTTCTACTCAGGAACGTGCCCATGGCGTCAAGTGTTTCCCCTACATTTTCTCCTAGCACTTTCAATATTTCTTGTCTTATATCTAGGTCATTGATCCCTTCTGAATTGATTCTAGGACAGGGTGAGAAATGAGGATCTCGTTTCCATCTTCTGCATAGGGATATTCAGTTTTTCCAGTATAATTTATTGAAGAGGTTGTCTTTCTACAATGCATGTATGTTTTTGGCCCCTCTGTCAAGTATCAGATGTCTGTGATTGCATGGGTTTGTTTCTGTGTCCTCTTTTCTTTCTTTTTTTTTTTTTGGTACCGGGGATCGAACTCGGATCCTTCTGCTTGCAAGGCAGGCGGTGGAACCACTGAGCTAAATCCCCGGCCCCATCCACTCTTCTGTTCCATTGGTCTACATGTCCATTTTTATTCCACTACCATGCTGTTTTTGTTATTATGGCTTTGTATAACTTGAAACCCAGCGTTGGGATATCTCCTGTATTACTCTTTTGTTCAAGATTGCTTTGATTATTCTGTTTGTGTGTGTGTGTGTGTTTCTATATGAATTTTAGGATTACATCACATACTTTAAAGTATCACATAATCTTAAAGTATAATACACATCTCACTCTTGTTATCATCTTGTACCTCAGATTACCACGACTTCAGTTCAGAAAACACAACACAATTGCATTCAAATCTAATCACAAAATGAAAAGAATATTGTCAATGTCCCAACTTTTCCTCCTAAACTTTCCTTTTCTCCTTTTCTATTCACTTGGTAGTAATATAGAAGTTTATTTACAATAAACTGACCTTTTTCATCTTCTGTTTTGCTCTCTTCATTAGATCATTCTCAAAAAGTGCTATAAGATTTCAAATAAAAAACAAACAAATCCCTTCCCTAGGCCCGGTATCACCTTCTGTCTCTAGCTCAGTTGCTGTTTGACTTTAAACAAAACTTCCTAGGAGGTACCTCTATGGTCTGAGCTTCCTCTTTTCCTGTCCTTACCTAATGCCACTCTACTAAAACTAAAGTAATTTTTCATTTCCCTCTACTTGGCACATTTTCCCATCTCTTCCATTTCTTAGCCTCTTCTGCTGGTTCCTGTTTCCAATCATCCCTACAATGCCAGTCTCGGGTCCTTCTCTAACCTTGGCTGTACAGGCAGGTCCTTCCTACTCCTCACGCCCAAGTTTGTATCTCCAGCCCAGACCTCTCCCCTTGGCTCGAAGTGGACATCCAGCTGTCAACTCTGATTTGATATTTAATGGGGATCTCAGCCTTGAGTTCCCCAAACCAAGCTCCTGTTTACTGTACCTTCTCTAACGTCATTCTTATTTCAGCAAACGGCAGCTCTCTCCTTCCAGTAGCTCAGTCTTGAAATGTTGGAGCAGTCCTTTCTCTCACACTTCACATTCCCCCCAGCAGCAAATCCTGCTGAATCTATTCACCCTCCAATCACTACCTGGTCCACACCATCAGCTCTCCTTACTTGGATGGCTCCATTTGCTTTCCAAGTGGCCTCATTGCTTCCATCTTACTCACTTAGGGTCTATTCACAATAGAAGAAGCAAAAGGATCCATTTAAAATGAAAAGCAGATCATGCCACTTAGCTCCATCTAATGGAGAAGCAAACACAGCACCCTCACAGTGGTCTGCAAGGTTCCCTGTCCTTTGGCTGCACACCTCCGTGTCCCCCTTCCCCTTCTCTCGTCTCCTCTCCCCTCCTCTCCTCCAGCTCTTCTTTCATTTCTCCTGTTCTTGATGGCCAGGCCATGCACACTCTCCCTTTAGAGCATCTGCTTTTGTTCCTCCCTCCTGCAGGGCTGGCTCCTTCATGTCCTGCATGTTCTATGCCAAAGTCACCTTCTCAGAACCCTCCCTGAGCAACCCAGCACCTTAAATCCACACCGAGGCTGTGCTTCCACACTGTCAGAGGACGGTTCTGTCAAGCAGAATTTCAAGTTTGAAAAAGTTTAGAGCATAAGACTGTCTCCCTGGCCCTCTGTCTTTCATCCAGAGACAGTCACTGTCATCTGCTGCACATAAGGTGAGGGTTGCAAAGTGAGTAGGGTTCAGCCCAGCTTGGAATCCATGTTGGGAGACTGGCAATTGCTATGGAAATGATACTTTCTCCCTAGCCAGAGCCAGCAGTAACCTGGGATTGGGAGTCTGACGGTGGGTCTAGGAAAGAGAGCAGGCTGTTGACGGCTCCATCTCTCCAGCCACACCAATTAGGCTCCAGGAACCTTTGGCAGTCTGCGGATGTTATGCGGCTAGTTTAATAAACTTATCCGAATAGAGCCCTCCAGTCAGTTTCTATCAGAGATGAAATTTTCTGCCTTGTTCTAGTCTTGAAAAAAAAAATAAGACGTTTCCTCTGTTTCTCTCATTTGTCATAATACTTTCACACTTCGGGGTGTTCTGAAATTGACTAGAAACAGTTCAACAAGAAATATGAAAGGCTCAGAGTGAAAGCCAAAGGAATCATGAAGTCCATTTCTTCTCTTGGATGACAGCACTCCTAAAATGGAACAGAAACAAACTCGAAGAGCAAATGAAACCACTTCAAAGGCGGAAGAGAAAGGGCTATCCAACAATTGGAGCTTTGGTCAGTAGCCAGCGAACTCGGCGGCTCCTTGAGCAGAGACTTAGATGAGATCTGCCAGAGGATGGAGTGAAGCAAGGGCCTCCCACCCATCCTGTGCAGATTCCAGTGGTGCCGCCTGGCCCGTGGCTGCTGCTTCTCTGGCAGGGTTTGAACCCAGCCTGGAAATCAGAAAACCCGAGCCTTTTGTTTCTTCTGAATTACCCGGAAGCCACAGGCCAGCGTCTGATCATTTCCTCTGTGTCACTGCGTATACAAGAATGATCCTCCTTCTCTCTTTTTGCTGTGAGTTTTGGGATACACCCTTGCCTCTTTGACAACTGTGTATGATTTAGATTCTTCTCTTCAAGGACGCTGTCAACTTCTCAGGTTCAGTGTCTGTGGGTATTTATTTCTTGTTCTAACAAGTGAAAGAATGAAATAAAATGCTGCTGACCCTTTTGATGAAAGGTTTCAGATGTGCTGTTTCATTTGCAGAGAAAGCTAGACTTGAGAAAATGCTACTTTCCATGCTTTCCTCCCTTTCCAAAGAGCAGTCCTTCTAAAATTTCATGATCATGACCTTTCTTTTGTGTCTAGGGGGAAGACTCTTGGACAGACCAGAAGGGAGCAGTCAGGCCAGCAGATGTTCCACTGGCAACATCTGCACATGTAACCCACTACTGCTGGTGTCAGAGTCAATCAACTAACCAAAAGCAGGGGGAAGCAAACACACATTTGGTCCCATTCTAAGCTCACTGCTGGGATGCAAATTCCAACCCTGTCTGATCAGGTTTACGGTTTTTCTATCTGTCCCCTCTCCTGCATTCCCCTCTTCTCTCCTCCCCATCTTTGTTAACTTTGATTCTGATTCTGACAGTGCATAAAATAAGCTCCCAGCTGCCAAAATAGGAGAGAACTATAAGCTTGTGTTATTCATTTGTAGAGATAATCTATAACTTGCATTCCCTAATATAACAGTTGTATCCCTAAATGACAGTACACAATTATTTATGAAATCTCTTTGCAGGAAAAAATAGAGTGGAGGGAAACAAGAGGCTGAATGTACACTCTGGATCTCATGGTGCAGCTCCCAGGGCTCTACATGCTGCTGGGAGTGTAAGAAAATTGAGGTCATGCTGTTAATAGCAATGTGGATGAACTTACTCATTGTACCTCAAAGTTTGGGTACTATTGCTACAAACATGCTTCAGGATCAGTAAAAGCAGAAATATGAATAACTTATTCTGAAAAGCAGTGATTGGCTCTTTACTGTAACATGAATTGCAGGAAAGAAACTAGGTTTTGCAAAGTAACTTTTTTTTTCCTGTAACATAAAATATACAGTGGACCCTTGACTTATGAACTCGATCAGTTCTAAGGGTTGGTTGGAATTCAAGTTGGCTGTAAGTCAGTATAGCTGAGATCTGGATGTTTACCTGGGTACCCACTATAAATAACAAGGGGCAGATGAATCTTCCATTAACCCAATTAACCGAAGTTGTTCGTATGTCAGGCTGGTTGTAACTTGAGGGTCCACTGTATATTATGATCCTTTCTTGCAAACTGAGGCTGTCATTTTCTTTACTTAAACCCATTTATTATTTCTTATTTCTGATAGAAAGAGGTATTCAAAAAAAGCTGTTCATTTAGCAATGTTTACTAAGACCCCACTGTTTCCTCATTTTACCTTTGTGAAAAACAAGGTCTCAGTTGAACAGTCATATTTTTTTTTTTTTTTGGTACCAGTGATCGAACTCAGGACCTTGTGTGCTTGCAAGGCACATGGCAGAACCACTGAGCTACATCCCCAGCCCTGAACGGTCATCTTGAACGATGCCACCCAAAGAAGTCTCCAGTAGAAGACTGCACAGTTTTGCCCTCATTCCTTCTTATTCAGTGTTTTTCTCTGCACCTCAGAAGACTTCTTGAGAGGTGTGCTTTTCTAAGGGAAGCTTTCTAAATCAGCACATCACACAGTTAGGAAGAATAACTGATACACCGAGTGACAACCAACTTCTAAAATGGCCTTAATGGCTTAGGATTACTGGACAAACAACTTGGCAGAACTATTTTATCAGAAAAGGCACAATGTAAATGCAAATCTAGCACTGGTGAGGGCTGAGAAGGGAGATGTGGCTCATGGCCATTGATGAAGGTTAAGAAACTGTCATGAAGAGAAGCTCAGTGAGGACTAGTACTATGCTAATGTTGCTTAGCATGAACATCAACACGGCAGACATGCCCAGAGCTGCCAAGAAAGGATATTGCGCGGCTCACTTCCACTTATAATGATACTGGCAAGGAGGTAGATATGTTTAATATGGGGAGGGAAACAAATCAAAGATACATCTTCAGTCTTAAGGAACTATCAGCAGAAGGGAGCATATTTCTTCTTTGTTTTTCAAGAAGTTTGCATTAACTACATAGGAGAGTTCTGGGAAGACTTATTTCAATTCAATGCAAGCCATAAGTTGTATCACTAAGGACTTTTCCAATGATGGAAATGCCTTACTACAAGGGACTAGCTTTCCAGTGACAAACTGGAGTGGAAGCGTGTGGCTGTCTGTTAAGAATGCATTAGAGAGATGGCTGTGTCGACTAAGAGACAGGACCATAGACATTTTCTAGCCCCCTCCTACCCTAAAATTTCTGCTTTTCCTTAAGAGAAGCATACAAGAATCTTGTAGGCATTAATCCATACAGACAAATTCAAGTTAATGAAAGCTTTGTGGTCTGTACTCAACTTTATTAAAATAGAGACCCATATGGAAAGGGGTCACATCATTTCTCAGTGGTTTGCATGAGGCAATTGTTTGTTATCCCTGACTTTAAAAAAATTGAAATGCTCGATATCAGGAGGAAAGGATTTTCTTCAAATAGAGTGTTTACCTGTGCTACCTTACAAGTTCGATTCTCTGTTAACTTGTATTTGCAGAAGGTATGAAATAATACTAGGAGAATTTTTCAAGAGGCTCAAACTATCGTTTTGCGGCTTTTGGATGTTCTAGAATATGTTGTGTTCTGGTTCTTGGTTTGTGGAGACAGAAGAAGACATTTGTTAACATGGTGGCCAAGGTTGCTTGGGTTCGAACCTGATGCTGCTCCTATGATCTGGCCTTGAGCAAGTAACATAAACTCTCCATGCCTCACTTTCCTTGTTATGAAGTTCTATTAATCAGGGCTGGGTCTGATGATGATGACAATGAACTACCATAGGTAAGCTAGGCAGGTGATATGCTGTTGTTCCAAGCAGTTTATTTCCCTAAAAGATTTGAGTCCATCCTAGGTTGTGTTCAGTCTGATAGATCCTGGAGCCCTGTGGTTTTACGGTTCCCATAACTTTATGAAAAATAATCTGGTCAAGAAATATTTACAGAGTGCTTATTAAGGTGAATAAAAAAGTGACTAAGGAAATGTTAGGCCTTGCTGCTACATAGACAATATATGCTTTACCAAAAGAAGATGCAAATATTTTTAAGTGAAATATAATTATACCCTACAAAATGTACTAACTCATAAAGATAGGTACATTATAGAATTATTTAAATTTGGTTATCAATCATAAATCCTTTTCCAGAGAGCTCCAATGCTAACTAGCTTATAACATGGAACTTCTTAGACAGTGTTTGCGTTCACGAGAGCTATTATTCTCACATCAATGGATCTACAAGCTGGAAAAGAGAAATAGCTTTGTAAAACATAGCTGAATTCGATGAGTTTTACTTTAAAATGTACTTTTCCAGGTGCATTTGAAAAAGCAAAACAAAGAGGAAAACTAGAAATTATCTCAAGATTACATTAATAATTTCTAAAATGATCCAAACATACAGCTTTAGAATTTTTAAAATGCTTTGACAAATACTGTTTAGTTGTGCCTCACAACAATAATGTGAGGTGGATGTATAACCCTACCTCGTTCCTTCAAAGCTGCATTCTAAAGAGCTCATCAAATTAAGTATAAAAAATAAAACCAATACCCATGTGAAATAGGAATTTTTGACCAGACATTGTCAGAATTGGAAAGACATGAGTCTATTCAACTGCCTACTATTGCTATTTCTGTCTGCTTACAAAGCAGTCTCTCTTGGGCCTGGGATTTAGCTCAGTGGTTTCGCCGCCTGCTGCGCAAGCTCAAGGACCCGAGTTCAATACCTGGTACCAAAAAACTCCCCCCAAAACCCAAAGTAGTCTCTCTTCTGGTAATAATAACCTGACTGTCCAGTCCACGGGAGGCTGCCCCTCCCCACATCACACACACACACACACACACACACTTCAGGGCATGAGGTATGTGAATCAGGCTGATCTGCACCAATGGGACTCAATACCGGGGCTTTTTGGGGAGACCCTTAGAAGGATAAGCTCTTTTTTCTTATAGGTCCAAGCTTAACAGGAACTGGGCTGGACCTCCTGACATATAGAGAAAGCCTGTTTGGGAAAAGAGCCAATGCAGAAGGATGCCAAGCTGAGACATGGAAAGCCAAGAGCAAGGCAACATGGGAGCACCTGGCTCCAAGCAAGACCACCTGAGTTTTGTAGCAGTGATTCAAGTACGGACCCTTTCTGCTGACGCCATCTTGGGGTGGCTTCCTGTTACTCTCAGGCATCCTCAAGGGTCTGTACTGATACATTACTTCTGTCACATACTGAAAGAATGAACCTAGACAGGACTGCACAATCAGTCCTGTTTCCTCTAGACATTAAAAAAAGAAATCTGCCTTTTAATTTTTAACACTGGAAAAAGGGAAGAGGGAGAACAAGAGGGTTCATCTACCCTCTAGAATTCAGCAAGGTCAGATTATAACAGCCAGAGCTCTGACCCATAGGCTCAAGACCTGGACTGAATATAATGAGGGACATTCCAAAAATCTAACGAGTGGAAAAATAGCCTGATGTCCTTCTTTGAGAACAAGCCGCTCAATGTCAGCAAGCCTAAGGCACTACTAAAAATCACAAGGTCAATTCCACCAAAATAGAGTTTTCATATATTGTCATATTTCTCGTTTGTTCAGTTGAAAATAGAATCTTTCTATTGATTTTTTAAAAAAAATCCGCGGTCTGATTTTAATTGGCAACAGTCTCCTCGGTTAAGCATCAGCACCTGGAGGGGCGTGGGACAGCAGGGCTGCTCTGGCAAGGTGACTGGAAGTGCTCGGGTGTGACGTGGGTCTGTCAGGACAGGCCAGCTGTCTCATTTGCCTCCTTGATGGGCTTGACAGAAAAGGAAAGAATCCAGACTTGTAAGATGAGTATCCAAACCTAAAAAGAATCAGAGGGATTTTCCCATTTCTTCTGATTACTTAGGACTGATGTCTAGGTCACACAAGACACTACTCATATTGGACTTCTAACCCTGAAGCTGTCGGAGGTAGAGCTGGATATATTTTGAGAAGAGGCAATTAACCAGCCACAATCACCAACGAGGTGCCTGACGTTAATTCCAGGTAGGAGAGCATTGGTTTCCACTTGTGCTTGGTGTGATTCCTTTGGTAGTAGGTGGCTGTTGAGCTGGGGTTCTCGGCTTGAAACAGGGTACAGATTTCATGAGCATCTCAAGCACCTCTGAAGCTGAGGTGACAGCTTGTGGAGCTGACAAGCTGTCAAGTCGGGAGCTCCTGATGGAAGAGCTTACAGAGTTTATACTTAACCTTCCTTTTTGGTTATATATTATCTATCTGTGCTTAAGCAACAGGGATTGCTCTTTAGACCTTCATGGAAAAAAATCTGAAATTACGGACAGAGTGAGCCTTTCCAAATAGGGGCTATGTGATGAAAATCTAAATGAAAAACCTGCCATCAACTCGTGGACATTAAAAGATACATCTGATAGAAGAAAACTTGTTGAGTTTGGGGGGTACAGACGGCTTTGTAGAAAGCTGTTCCTTTCAACATAGTTGTGTTATTTTCTGAAGGTTGATTCTATAAATTCCTATGATCCCAGAGTGATGAGTTTCTAGGAAAAACAGGCCTCTCTTGGGAGACTTAGAGTAATACTTAATGATCTTTGTTCTTTCCCAGAGAGGGCTGAGTGTTGGCCTCATAATTTTGTGGGATGCCCATACTTCTCTAGTTAACAATTTTGTGTACTATGTATTTCAAAAATTTTCTAAACTTCATTTAAGGAAAAAGTGCTCTCGTTACTTAATGTTTTATAAGCATATTACAATAATAACATGTTGTTACTGTAAGATATTCTTTGTTTATACTTTTTTTTTGGTACCGGGGATTGAACTCAGGACCCTGTGTTTTTGAGGCAGGCGGTGGAACCACTGAGCTAAATCCCCAGCCCTTGTTTATACTTTTATTCCTGGAACTGATATTCTGGCTTTTAGATCATTCTATGGAGATCCTTCTACATCATCATGATACATGCTCCTTTGCAGATTTTGTGTCTATGCAATTAAAATAATAAAGAGGAATATTCCAATTCCATTCTCACTATACATTCTAATGCTGGAACATAAAGGTGGTCTTTACAGAATGGTACCATCTCCTGAGCACTTGCCTTTGACATGAACTTGCCTTACAATGAATCAAGGACATTTTATTTAGGGACTGACAGGTGATGCATCTGAGTTTATAGTTATCTTTCCATCCATCCATCCATCCATCCATCCATCCATCCATCCATCCATCGATCCTGTGTTTTACAGTTTAGAATGTGCTTTCACATACATTATGTGATACACACAAACTCGTGAAGCAGGTGCTGTCTATATTTTAAAGTTAAGGAAACCAACGTTCAGAGGCATTATAGAACTTGGCTTAGGCCACATCATCAGTAAGAAACTAGCCCAGAAGTCGCCCACAGAAGCCATTAAAGAAACAGCTTCCATTATCTGGAGAGACACCATAGGCAAGAACTTCTCTGTGTACACAGCAAAGCCTACACCTACACACAAAGCTTCTCACCAAACGGGAGGATAGAGTAGTGCCAAGATGGGCAGGGTCTCTGCTAGAAGTATTAACAAATAGCCGCTGTGGTTTTACATGCAAAGGGTTTCATGGTTACAACCTACGACAGCACATAGGAAATGAGTTTTTGTTGAATTGTTGTATTTTATATCATTTGAATACAGAGGCAGCCCTCGGGGCATCAGGGCTACAGAAGAACAAGGATATATAGAAAAACTAGGGGCTTGAGTTCTAGCAACTATGAGGCAAAGCACTCACCCTTGGCTTCCTCATGTGACAGCAGCAGTTACACTGAGGATTAAATACGATAGATACCACATGTGGAATCCCAGGCAGGGACCAGGCCACCAGGGCTTCCCCCCCTATGGCTCAGTTTCTACCTCTCTTGAATAATATCAAAAGAATAAGCATTTGTAGAAATAATATATGTAAAGTGCTTTCAAATAAGGAAGTAATTGATCTAGTCATACTTACTAAGTAATACTGTTAGGTCAAGGAATATTAGACTTTCAACTGAATTAGCTTTCTAATGATTTAGAAACAATTTAAAAGCTTCTAGTGTGCCTAACATATTATTGCTCCAGGCAATATTGTGTTTCTTTTCTGTTTGTTTGCTTGTTTTCATTTCAATGAGAGAACATTTACATTATGGATATTCCTCATGAATTTTCAAGCTGTAGTTAATGCAACGATATATATTTCTCTAACTGTTGAGGAGTCTTTTATTTCACAAAAATATATATTCTATTTCATTTTTCCATATGTATTTCTATAAACAAAAGCTTCCTGTAAATGGTAATAAGTTCAGCATTTGAGAATACTTTTTCCTTTTTTCATAAATCTGTAGAATGTAGCCCTTGAACCTTTTAAATTCCATTACTCTCCTTTATTCCTTTTCAGAGTACTTTGACTTCTCCTAAATAATACGTAAGAAAACTTTTAAGGATTGCAATTAGGCTCCAAATCATGGAAATATTTCCACCTTCTGGTATATTTTGCATGTTTACATTTGCTCTCTCATTTTCACAGAACTCAGAACTAAGCACTGACCTGCCAGGTGCTATCTGCATATCAACAGTGAGGACACCTTGTGCTGAAATGAGATAAATGGATGTCGAGATACTTTGGAAATTTAAAAGCACTATGCATATTAAGCTATAATTATATAAATATAAATGCAACATTTATTTATTAGGGTAGGGAAATGGGGAAGCATTTCAGAACTTTTGGACTAATGAGTCCAATTTAGAATTATAGGCCAGAGAAGCAATGTTTTCAGCATGGTAGGAAATTCATTGTTTAGATGTGTTTACATCATTACAGTCAGTGGTTTAAAAATGCTATTAGTGCTGAACTCAGTTTTGTTTCTCACATATTCATTTGAGACAATTAGATGCCAGAATATTGCTTATGTCAGAATAAAAGCAAACAATAGCTGCAATATTTGCAATCTCCTGTATTCTAAGGCCCCCCGTTTTTAATAGTGGTTCAAATTGAAAGCAAATAATTAAGCACCACTTCAGTGTTACATTTTGAATATTTGATAACAAGCAAATTTAGTAGGTGGAACCGACATTAAATTGATCTCAATTTAACTTGAATCACTGGCTTTTTCATGTAAGCAAAACACCTTCACAGACATCTATCTGTTGAGCAGACCTTATGAAAGACAAAACTCCTATGGATTACTGCAGCCACCAGAATTTGAGGTCTGTGGGCTAGGGCTAGAATTCCAAATTACCCCAGTGGAGCTCAGCCGAACAGGAAGAAGTGGAGGGGTTCTAAGAACATGAATCTGTTCTGATGATTTTCTCTCAACTGCTTTCTCCTTTCCTTCACCAGGTAAGAAAGAAAGCCTGAAGGTGAATTTATTTCTGTGTTTTAGTGGAAACAGCCCCGTTTAGGCAAGCGTTAACCAAGTTGAGCAAACCTCTGGGAGAAGCGCTTGGGAAAGAGCCACAGGAATCGATCTCCTGGTTGGAAGGAGGTATATAATGAGCTGCCTCCTTACAGGAATTTTAATTGCTAATTCAAGTCTTTAGGAAGACCCAAATTTATTAGCTTAATGCATAACTTCAGGGAAGAATATGGTATAAAGTAGTCTGTATTGTTAAAAAAGCAAAAGGATTTCAAAAATTATCATAACAAACAATGAAAAAGAACAATAAAAAAATCAATTGGGAAGCTAAGTAGTGGAAAAGTCACATAATTGAACTGTTCAACAACAAAATGGCCCAGTATTTCATATTTTGACAGGTTAAATCTTTGAAATGGCACTGTTTTAAAGAGGTAGGCATTAATTTCTCCAAGATTTTTGGCCTTGCCAAGTGAGGAAACATTCTCAAAACAAATTAAAGCTGCAATTAATACAACTGAAAGAGCTGCAATCCCAGAATCCCTTTTGCTTATTGATCAGATTCCTGTCGTTCCACCTCCTATTTTCTCTGCAGCTAAAATGTTGTATTGAGTGGCAGCATTTTGGAAAGGTGCTAAAAAGCTCCTGCTTGCAGACGGAGACTATGTCTCTATCAGTCACTCCATCGTTGTTAGTGGAATCAAAAGGTAACTACGCACACTCACACAACAGTTCTGCAGTTCAGCACAGCCCAGCAACCTGCTTATCTCTCTCCTCTCTGCTTTTGGGCTTTCTCACCTGGCTAGATAAAAGTTCATTTAATTTTCTCAAGGCAAGATAATTCATAAAAGGGATGCACTTCTGACTGGAGTGTCAGGAAAAGGATTCAAAAAGTATTCCTGTCCCTGCCTGGGAATCTCAGAGGACGGTCAGGAGGGATCTTGTTAGATTACTTTGAGTGTTCGAACACAGGCAGAAGAATAATTAATTCCATTTTGGAAAAGAAAATCTGCCCTTTGTGGAAAAATTTCATAAATTATAGGAACAACTGAGACAGATAATTCTATCCCTGGAGCTGACAGTCAATGAATGTGAATGCTCATTAAAGAACTATTTTGCCCTCCCCAGAGAAGAGAGGATTCAGAAAAGACCCTGTTTGAATGAATACATAATGACCAACGGTTGAAGGCTAAAACAAACCATGTCTCTGAAACGCTGTCATTAGAGAAACAAACCACATTCGCGATCCACAAATTTTAACAAATATAAGGAAATGAAGGAATAGCTCAGGTGGGGGAAAGCTTTTATACTCCTCGTTTAACCGAACTTCAGTGAAAACAAATAAAATTACAATACCTAACAACAGAGACGGGGGAAATTACTCTTCTTTTGTCTCTCCCACACTGTCTGTCTCCCTTCAATAAAAGAGTATCCATAATCTCAACACCGCCACTTCTTGAGAACAATTCAGTACTGAAAGTGCAAAGAAGGGGTGATATCCCAGGTCCTTTCTGTCCAAGGTACCTGCAGGCAGACGAGCCATACTTTCCAGAATGTGCTTCAATTTTTCTTTTGTGAGCTGCAGCACAGAATGTTTACTGAAGGGTTTTAAAAAAAAAATCTCACCAAACAGTTGAGAAAAATATTTAACAACGAAGGCTAAGCCATTACAGTCGAATTTTCACCTCGAGATTCTCATTTTAGGTGTGGGAGGGAGAGGGATGACTCAGGAGATCAATTTGAACCTGGAGGGAGGATGGAAAGAGTTGATTCTGCTGAGAGTTGTCAATGCATCCATCCCTGACTCCCAGGACCAAGCTGCAGAGCTAGATGCCCGTTTGAAGGTACCGCAAGAACAGGACCTCTGTCTGCCTATGGTTGACCAATTTTCCAAGCCTTAGGACAGGCGAGAATGGACATTAACACCAAGTCGGAAGGGCCTCACTTGGCGATCTCTTTTCTCAGTCTGTGTCAGGCAACCTGATCATTTTCGACTATTCAAGGTGACAACATGGGAATCCCAGGAGTAGAACTCCAGGTAAATATGTAAGCTTGGGAGGAATTTAACAACATTATATAGAGTTTATCCTTTGTCCCCAACTTCTACCCTGTTATCCAACCTATTTACATTATAAAAACTAGGTTTCGTGTTCATTATGACTTGATTCAGACACAGCATTAGCTCCTTTAGTGCTAAGATTTTGAGGGGCAATGAATCGGACACGGCTTCCTCTGTCAGGATGGATAAAAATGGTAGGTATATACATTCCTCTCCAAAAAAGGTCTCATCCAGGCTGGTTCAATGAGAGAGCAGGCAAGGAAAGACACTTCAGAGTAAAATGGTAAAATTCAAGTTAGGTGTGGACAATAAGCATCGGCTGTAAGCTACCCTTTAGTATACAAATGCATGACCTGATAAAGGTGAAAGGTAAACATATCACAGAGGCTTTGAACACCTTACCTGGGCCATCTGCCTCTCCAGTTTTGATCGGGGAATATCATCAAAGTAGTTTTCATTTCTTCTCCTCCTTGCATCGCCCTGCATGATAATGTGAGGAACGTCTAGGGAGCCACCAGTGGTGTAAGTGCTTTGACTAAGTGATGGAGACAACTGAGGAGGAGTGTGATTACCACTGGGTTCCTGAATGGAAATACATCATGAAATAAATACCATGTTCTTGCGGCTAATCTTTGGTTTCAAAATTGCGAAATACTAACAAGACAAACTGTGGAGCTGGGGAGTTGTTTTGGAATCAAATGCCCAGGAATGGATAACATGCTACCATTTACTTTAGGAATGGTTCAATCAAGTCAATACTTTTCCCCACCAAGCATTTCAGGTCACAAAGTTTAAGGCTCAAGAATCAGGCTCTGTTTTCTTAAACCAGATCTCAGGAGCGAGGCACGCCTCTGTTGCACATCCTGGACACTAGCACGTGTGTTTACATGGGAAGGGGCTAGGAACAGTGTGCCCTCACCGTGGCAGATGCCAGGATGAGAAGCCAACATGGGACCCAAGGGGTCTTGATCCTCCACCAAAGAGTGGTCTGACAATAGGGCCAGGAAGAGGACACAGTATGGCAACACAGCATGCCACAGGACATACAGACTGTAGAGCAATGCATATAATGACAGAGGATGCTCTTCAATGGCAACGACAACTCGAGTTGGAGACGAGCCAGAAATAAGATAAGGGCTGCTGCTAGCTGAGCTCCAGTGTCTGCACATAAGAAGAGGACCGAGACCTTGCTGATGCTCTAGGCCGATTCTCCCCAGACTGTCCTGGACCTTACTGACAGACTTAGGTCCTACATATTTGCTCGGGCACCTCTGTCTTTGATCAGTTTTCCTTCCCCTTGGTCTCTTCAGGGGAGTCAGAGGAGAGGCTCAGAGGGAAAGGTAATCGGGGAGATCAAGTAGCTGGAAATTACTCTGGAGTCATTTCAGCACCATTACACTCACAATGTCAATAGCTTCTTCCGTGTAGCAAAAGGAAGGCCAGACAGTAGCTTTGTAGCCTCATTTCCCCCCAGTTTACAGGAGGCTTCTTTTCTGGAGAGGGAAAGTGAGCCCTATTTCTGTGTCCACACTCCCAAAGCCCTCAAGTAGCCCAGTATATCCCAGTTTGCCCAGTACTCAATGTCCCTCTGGGCTCCCTCCTGAAGCCAATTTGCTTTCACCTCAGGAAGGTTTTGTGTTTCCTTTTCCTTGAAGCCGAATCAGACACAGTGTCATCACAGCTCTTGCTCTGCCAACTGGGCCGTCTTGCTGGGACTGGGGTCTGCTGACTTCCCTGAAGGAGGCCTTGGCCCGGGTGGTGTTGTGTCTAAGGTTGGGCTGGGCTCATCAGACGCTAGTGCTGCCTTTCCTGGAGCTCACTGGAAGGGAGTCTGAAGCCAGCCAGAGCAGGACTCAACCACTTGCCAGGGCGATGCCAGCCTTTTGATGAATTTTAGAAAAGCTCTTGTAGGGGTCGTGACAACCAGGGACTGGCTTCGACTTCCTGCCATTGCTATTTTGCCTGGGAAGCGCCTCTCTCATTTTCTCTTTCTCTTTGCCTCTCCCTCCTCACCTTCCTTTCCCTTTCCCTTTCCCTTCCCAAGTTTCTCTCCGGTTTTCCTAACCCATAATTCTAAAGTATAGCTGAAAGAAATTAATATAGCTTATTACATGAAGTTTGAGATTCTCTATTCTTAATTTCTGAAGTGGGTAAATATGGTCAGTTTTTACTTCTGGAAAAACAGAAGACCCTGGGGTTAATTTTAAATTGATCTTTACTTAACTGTGGGCCTTGCTCGATTTCCTCTCTGTGGGTTTGAGGAGTCTGACAGGAATCTCATTTCCCGTCTCTCCGTGTTAACGGGGAGTGTGGGCCAGGCAGTGAGGTGGTGGTCTGTCAGACTGACTCATTACAGATGTATTTCTAAATCTCCAAAATATGGATTAAACTAACTGAGAAAAACAAACCTGGTTTCGGAAAGTATGTCAAAAGAAAGATTGCTGTTTATACCGATCAGGAAAGCTATGCGGAAGACAGCTTGTCTTCCTGATCCACTGCTTCAGTCGTTTTATTGCACAAAATGACTTTTGAGGGTAAGGACAGAGAAGCACAGGACGCGAGCGAGTGACCGAACAAGGCACTTACCCTGAGGGTGATGGAGCGAGGGGGCTTCTGGGGTGGGTCGTCGTGCAGCCTGTCTCCCAGAGATGCCAAAATGCGTTTCCTGTGGCCAATCAAACTGATTTTTAAAACCTGAAACAACATGTATTTGGGTTAACTATTTTATTTGAGAAAAAATTTTATATGTTCTAAAACATAAGTGCAAATTAGCTCTGCCCACAAGAGACGGGGTGTGAAGTCAGGGGGACAAAGAGGAGCAGCCTGGAAGTCTGTGGGAGGCAGAGAAAGCAGAGTGGGTTCTCCTGACTGGCTGCCCAGCGTCAGACCTATTCTGAGGTATTCTGAGGTGCTGCAGAAGGCTAAGGAGCAGATATCAAGGGGAGCTAAGAGCTGCTGAGACCCTCAACCCCCATCCCTTTCAATCTTTCTGGGATCTCCATCTGGAAGGGCTGCTTTACAGATGAGGAACCTGAGGTTCAGAGTGGTCGCCTAACCCTAAGAGCCAGTATGTGGTGATCCGAAGATCTGAATTGGGTTTGCTGGATTCCAAAGCTAGTTTTGCTCAAAGGTGTACAGTGTGAAGTTCTAGGGACATACCCAGTATTACACTTCTTAAAACAATCTGTTACGAATCACTCTAAGAACTTTATCTCCTTCCTTCCCTGCCCATGTATCCTAGGATATATCAAATCTTATTGTGAAACTGGTTTCCAAAGTAGTTACCCATGTGATTTCCCCTTCTCTTTTCAAGTTTTAAGGCTGAGGAGAAGGCATTTCTTAGACACAGATCTTGTGCTATCTGGGTTTTCCTGATCTCTGTCAGCCTAGTGGACTTTCTGCCTAACCTGAGTTCGATTTTAAATAGCACTGTGGCCTATTCCTTTTATGTCCATCTTCTCCCCTACCTATACCTGTGGATGGTGATGGTAAATGTTAACCAAGGCAAATGTCTACATGCAGCACAGCCCTGAGATTTTGCAAACCTTCCTCTTCCCAGGCCGATGCATCCTAATCTTGGTAAATTTGTTTTCATACAGCAGCTCCTCTTTCCCACAGACCATTTTAGGGTGACTTCCTTCCACCTTACTATGACTGCTTAAGGTTTGTTGAAAAAACAGCAAAACAGCTTACAATAGTCAGTTGAAGTAAACCATGGTTTTGTGTTTGAGCAGGATACCATTTTCTGCTGTTAATGCCCCTTTTAAAATGTTCCAAGTGCACCTGATTTCTGGCTGATGTTTTAGCTGTGGCAGAATAACAACTGGCACCAGACGTACACATGACTGTAAAATCTCTTCATTTTGCTACCACTGATAGTTCAATACCCTTGACTCATGGTTTGAATTTCTCCCTAAACTCCCTGTCTTGCAGTCCTCCACAGAGAAGCCCATCTGCCATCCTTCTGCCCACTCAAGTTGTCCTGCATTGTCTTTCTGCATTTATATTAACCAGTGTGGCATTTGGCTGCCTGGAAGAGCTTAGAGGTTTTATTTTACAGATCTGGAAATTTCAACATGTACTCCTCCTCTTCTAGGTGATTTATAAATATGCTAAGTAAGAGGGGTCCCAGTGCTGATTACTTGCAGGCAGCATTATTTGTACGATCTAAGGAAATGCCCTTATATTCTCGCATTGTTTCTTTTTTTTAAGTATCAAGATCAAAGAATTCCCCTATCTCACAAAAATACAACATTAACCTTTTCAAAGGTATTTTGCAAGTTTATACACTGTGTTTTCTTTCATTCTCAATTCCTTTATCAAAGGCTTCCACTGGATATAAACCCCTCCCATAAAATCCCCACAGCCTTTGTCCCTGGAGGTAACTGGACCTGATGCTGATGATGCTACCTTGAGCCTCCAAATCATGCTAAGAAAGATTTTTGTAGGTAATAAAAACAATCAAAATTATTTTGACACCTGACACTAAATGACAAGTAATTTTGGTAAAACTGAGCTTGTGTGACTGCCCTACTGCTTTCGGTTTACTTTCCCAAGCTCAATTCTGGGCCAGTGATCGGGTTCCTCTGATCACAGTTTTCTCAGCTATAACCCAAGGAACCATGGAGGCCGGTCTCCAGTGTTGCTGGGAAGATGAAGAGACAAGCTGAGAGGCACAGGCGACAGTATAGCCCTCCCTGCATACGTGCTTGTTCCAGCTAAAGCACTCTGAAGGATGCAGAGAAATCTTGACCCAAAAGAATAGGAACTGGTCATTTTCATACAGTTAATCATGTCAAACAAGTAAGCTGATGATTGGCACGAAGAGATTGGACTTCGGAAAATCTCTCACTGGAGTAACTTATCCTGGTAGGGATGTGTTTGATTTCTAGCTACTGGTTTGATACTAGACCTACTTCAAAAGAATGTATATGCTATTGTGCCACCCACACTGTTTAATCGCTAATAGGAGATAAACTGAGGTGCTCCCTCTACTGGAGCTCTGGTGTCGCCTCTTCCATAGAACCACCAGGAAGAGGGTGGGTAGATAAACAAACAGCAAATGAACACAGAATGATGCCTTATGTCAAGAACACATGAGTAACTATTTATTTTTTAGAAATGACAACATATCATAGAAGGTGATAACTATCATTTATTGAAAATTTGCTATGTTTTAGTTCCATATTAGGGTTGTGCTGGAAACTGCGCCAAATGCTTATGTATGTGTAGAATTTGTTTAATCCTTAAAAAATCATAATTTCCATTTTAGAGATGCAAAATATGTGACTCAGAAGTACTGAGTAACTCCTGTTATTCACACTGCTAACTGGCATTGTGGCTGGCATTTGCTCTTTGCCATTCACCATGCTCTCTTTCCTATTAACTTCTACAACTTTTGATCTTAGCTACACTATTGGTTATTGCATTATCTTTCTTCTTATGATGGTGCTTCTTAAGTTACTGTGTTTAAAACATTTATATTGGGTCTCAAACATGTGAAAACCTTAAAATAATTCAGTTTTGGACAAGGTTTTTTAGGATTGCTAAAAATCCAGGCAAAAAAGAACACGTATCACACAGAATTTCCTGTGAAAAGACATATATAGATCAAGGACAGGAAACCTTCATCACCAAAGGTTGGATCCAAGTTGGCTAATATCAGCATGGGAGAGATGGTGATGTGTGGCTTCAAAACTCCAAAATCAACAATAAGAACTCCAACTGTCGAGACAGTAAAAGAATATTCCAAAGAAAGACAGTCACTTTGGAAAAGTCAAGTCCAAAAGCAATCAGGTTTACCTTGAATAGGAACAGCTCAACCTCTGATCATCTTTAGTGGAACCCCACTGTCCCACACACCATGACCAAAGACCTATGAATCATTAATTTTCAAAAAACAACCCCCCACCCTGACCAATGGTTACTGTGTTAGAAAAGAATTTGCTGTCATTTCTGTTTGGGTGAGAGTTAATTGTGCTCACAAGAAAACTAATGGGAGTAAATGATGAAGTAATGGTAATACACTGGGCATTTAGCTTTTTAAAGATATTGAGGGCCTGGGATTTAGTTCAGTGGTGCCGCCACCTGCCTCACAAGCGCAAGGTCCCAAGTTCAATCCCCGGTATCAAAAAAAAAAACAAAAAAAGAAGAAGATATTGAGACAATTCAGTTCAACTCAAAAAACACTATGGAGTTTCTGCCACAAATTATTTGGAAGATTCAAAGGGGAAACTTGACAGAGCTTACAATAGTGGAGAGACATGAGACAAACAGCTCTATTGCTAAACCATTAATTAAGAAAAAATATACATGAGAATAGAAGGTGGTTCCAACTGCAGAGTTTCAGCAGACAAAAAATAAAAGTTACTGTATTTTAAAAAATGGCTTTCACTTCATGTATTAGAGGAGAAACATGGGTCAAAGGCAAGGATTGTTGTTGAAACAACACAGAGCCTCCAGGATTTTTCTCCAGTTATTGATTAAACAGGACAATGGCAGAAACCTCATTGAGAATTTGGGCAGGAGAATATCTGTGTTGAGTGACAAAGCTATAATATTATGTCAGTGTCATTTATGTGTCTGGGCTTAGCTGTAGGACTCTGTTAAACAGTATCATGACAATACCCTTGCACCAAATAGATCACATCAGAATATCTGTCACAGCAAAGCTGTAAGTCACTGTACTAAGGTTTTTCTTTTTAAATTTAATATGATGTAAATGTAGCATGTTTTAAGTCCTATGTTAAAAATAAAACCTTGTTTTGATTACAATAGGAATACTGCTTTCCCATTGTAAATACTTTACAAAATACAGAAAAACATGAGAATAAGATATCCATAGGCTATTAACATTTAGGTATTTCCTTTTCACTTTTCCTCCCATAATTAAGTTTTGTGGTGATCATATGATAAGTACAATTTTCACCTTGATTCTTTTCACTTAATATTAAAGCCAAAGAATTTTTCTATATATACAACTCTGAGCAGACATTGTAAGCAGTTCCATGTAAGATTGCTTCAGAGAAGTATTTCATAAATTTTTGACCATTATTTCCCTTATTGTTGGAAATATAGTTTGTGCTTCTTTTCTGGATATTGAATGTTCCTCATTCTTTAAAAAAAATCCTATTATCCCATCGTTTCCATTTTCATTGTCATTTTGAGTGGACACAACATGAAAAACACTAAAGAATAATTGTAAGAATGCATGCGATTCACAAGAAGTCATGGAGCGACAGCCTGTCTCCATGTTCTGCATGAAATCTCAATCCACTTATTGCCAGCTGGACCAGGTCCTCTGGGAAAATCACAAATCCACATAATGTTCCTCAGTGTCACATTTTGCATTTGTTAAATTTTGGAGTTCAGATTTAGCTGACAGTGGTGAAATAGTACACGTAACTGAAATTCTCCAGAGATTACACATGCAGCAATGCTGAGCACACCAGTGATTTTAGTCATCGTAGCTATGGGGCCACATCCTTTTATTTCTACTTAGAGAGGGGGAGGAAAGAATTTCATCCTGCACTTGCAACCTTCTTCCACTTTCACAGAGATTATGCCGCCTTTCCTTTCTCCATGTTTGCCAGTGAAAGAGAGCAGCTCTCATGCAAATCCATGGAAGTCATGTGGCTCCAGCGTGGCCTCTTCCAAGAGAAGTACAAGTGTTCAGAGGAGTTCTGGTGCTCTGACAATGAAAGTTCAGGTGGAAGCTTACCTGCTTTATTCTCATATGAATACCTAAAATTGCAGTTAAATGTGAAAATGTCCCTCCTCCTGGTAGTAATTTTAATAATTTCCATCTGAGAGCACCAGAGCTAGGTGCTTGTGGACCACCCTATCTTAGCTTCCACAATCCCAGGGATTCTCATTTGAATATGCAACCAATTTTTGACTGTGACATTTTTTCTGTTATGTCTTGGGCTGCAGTAATCCATAGCTGGAATGATATGGGGATAGAAGGACCTCAGAAGCAGAAAGTCAGAACATTTGGTTCTTTCCCTGACTCTTGTTCTAGCTCAGTAATCTTTTACATATTGGAATTATAATTTAAAGGGACCAAAAATTTTACTCCACAAAACTTTACTGGTTGTCTTTCACACATAATCACCATGTTATGCAATTTATGAGCCACAAAGAAGAAAAAATACGTAGTCATTTATGACTCTCAATATTGAGGTAGAAAAATATAATAAAAACGTATAATTAAAAAATATAAAGTATATGTGTGTATACATATAGACCTTTCTCTCTCTCCTTCTTATCCAGCCATGCATCACCATCTACCTAAATATTTATGTCTACACAGCTTTTCTAGCGTAAAAAAGACTCCTGAGGATTGAATGAAAATGACAAGGAAGCTTCCCTAGAAATTTTAAATCAGTGCTATTATTTCTCCTTAAACTTAAAACTTTCTTATCCTGTCCTTGAATAACCCTGCTAGCAGTATTTTGTATATCATCTTTGTTGCTTACATCTGCTATTATTGATCTCCCTGGGGAGATTTTAGACAAGAATCTATGCCTTTCACATCTCCAGCTCTCTCTTGTATTATCTCCTTCCCCCATCTATAGACTTCTTATATTCTAGAATGCCCTTGGCCCCCTTTTCATTGTAATCTTGCAAGGATGAAATCAAGATCTACCTAAAGCCCTCCTCTCTTACCATGGATTGCATTTACCTCTGTCTCTGAATCTCCCTAGAGTCAGCTGGATGCTCTTGACAGCGGATATATTCTGAATATACACCTAGCCCTTTTTAGGTGTGTGTGTCTTACTTGACCAATCAGACTATAAGCTCTTGGAAGTTAGATGCAGTATCCTCACATCCTAGGGTCCCTCACAGAATCTAGCACCCGAGTTCACTGCCAAGGTGCATTTCCAAGAGCTCCACTCTAATCCCTCTCAAGGTGGACTGGTGAAGCCAATGGGACATCTCTGGAAAGCAAGAGAGAAGGAGATCACCCATGTCTTGTTTCTTTCCCTTTCTACTCAACAAATGGCTACCCCTTCTGAGATTAGGCAATTTAATTTCTATGCACAATCTTACCATAGGTGGTGTAAAATTTTCTTACCTCTCACAACTTTGAACTGCTCTTTACTTTCACTCCTTTATCTAAAAATATCCTTTTGATTAGATATTCCAAACTCTCTTTTCCTTCTGTTATTCAAAGTATTGGCCTCTAAGTCTTCAGCATAATAGCTTATATGACATGCCAACAAAACAAAACTATATGAAACTATGGGAAGGAAAATAGGTTTCCAAATTATATAGCTCCAGAGAAAGCAAAGGATAGTGAGAAAGAGTGAGGAAGGGAGAGTGTGTGTTTTTGAATACAGTCTGTCTCAATACACAGAAAATACTAATTATGAGGAAATAAGATAATCTCTGCATCGGAAGAGAGACCTTAATGGTATAACTGCCTCTGAGAATTTGAGGGTTCTGGAGGTACAAAGCCTTCTTTTGTAATCAATGAGGATCTTAGGTTTACTTGCAAAGCTCTCTGAATCACCTCTTGATGAAGGTACTAATTTTCTGATTATATTTTCACATAACCATTGCTCTAGAAGATTTTAAAAAAGCCAGAACAAACCAACCAATCAGTCTCTAGTTTCCTTGTAAGTCACTTTTAAGTACAGCTTGCTGCAAGTTAGGTTTTCATAGGAGAAATTTGATTTGCATTGCTCAATAACCCAGTCATTGGTATTACTGAAGGAGAAATTGGTTACAAGAGAAAATGGAAAATATGTGAACTATCCCACATCTGAAGTTATTCTTGGAGACACAACGATGTGCTAACAGCATTTCAAAACTGCAAATCTGTCTACAATTTTATTAATACATAAAAATGCTCTGCATCTTAAGAAGCAGAGAGACAACTGTTTTGCTTATATTTTGTTATCCACACAGTATTTTTATAGCCATTGAAGGCATTCCCTTCTTATTTTCTTTCAAATCCAGAGATCATAAAATTTATGATCAATTATATTGCACAACTGATGACCTCAGCATTGTAAATGAAATTATGGTTATTAAAACTCATTGTCAACATAAGTCCATAAGTATAAAATACACTAAAATATGCAAAATTTGTGAATATACACATATCTTTAAAGAGAAGCTTTAAGACAGACTGAATCTCAAAAGACAATGTGAGGTAAGTCAAGGGTCTGGTTATTCACTTTTATGGGTTATAAATGGTCTTTTCTGCTCTCTTTCTTGTTGCCTCTTTTCTTGCTGTTTAGCTTCTTTACTGGCATCTAACACCCTCCATGAGAGGACAGAATAGCAAAAGAGGCCATGAATTCAATCCAGTCAATTCTGTTTTTTGTTAGCAGCTCTGACAGAATCTGATGTGGGAGGAGATAAAAATCTATCTGAAACTAGCTAAAATTAAAGTTTTAAAAAATGCATCCATGTATTTTACTTCGCTTACCTATAGTAGTGCATTTTAGAATTTGGTGCTCACCATTTTTTCAGCCTGCATGTGTTAGGAAAAAGGATGGTAAGGGTTTTAAAAATGTATTTGTAAGGAGGGTAGATGTTAGTCCCAAGGGCAGGTTCAAGGTGAGAAAGAGCAGCATGATGACACTGAGGAATTCCTTACAATCTCTTCCACTGAGTCATCACCACCTCCTCTCCACCATGATCCCCTTCCTTATCTTCTGGAGAGTCATATAGTGGAAGGAAGCTGGAATCACTACATAGCCATTAGGATGAATAAAATTAAAAAGCAGATACTACTAAGTGGTGGTAAAGATGTGAAGGAACTAGAGCCCTCATATTGCTAGTAGGAATACAAAATGATACAGCCACTTTTGAAAATATGACTCCATTTCTTAAAATACAACCCAGAAAGTTAACTCCTACTTAATAACCCAAGAGAAAAGAAAACATATGTCCACATAAAGATTTGTACATTGATATTTAAATAGCATTATTCATACAAGCATTATTCAGACAATCTAAATGCCACACCAATTGAATGGAGAGGTAAAACACGTTATATTCACGCAATGGAATACTGCCCAGTAATAAAAAGGAGTGGGCATGCCAGGGATGTAGCTCAGTGGCGCTGGACCTGTCTGGCAAATGCAAGGTCCTGAGTTTAATTTCCAGTACAGGATAAAACAAACAAAGAAAAAGGAGTGAGCTACAGGTACATGTTATGGCATGGATGGGCCTCAAAAACATCATGTGAAGTGAAAGAAGCCAGACATATAAGAGTACATGGTATGTGATTTCATTAATGTGATATTTCTAGAAAATAAAAAAATGTATATAGAGAAAGCAGATCAATAGTTGCACAGGGTGGGAAGGGGAAGGGGAATGGACTGCAATGGAATGAGGAAATTTTGGTATGAAAAAAATGTTCTAAAACTGGACCATGCCAATAGTTGGGACCCCTCTGTAAGTTTACTAAAAATTAAAGAACTGTACAGTTAAAGAAATGGGTGATCTGTAAATGCAATAAAGGTGTTTACAAAAAAAGAATGCTGGGACAATGCAACCAGTATTTAGAGGGTATAGTCTGAATAAGGCCATTCCTGCAGGCTATAATTATAATGCAGGATGCTCCAAACAGACCTCTGTTTATCTACACCTCTATTCTCTGTACCATTTATCAGCTGGACAACATGAACTGCAGGATGTCCAGGACACCTCCAGGAAAAGGTGACCCACAGGGCAGGTTTGCTCCAGAAGCCTGTGCTATTTAGCTACAGGCTGGTGTATGAATAGCATAGTCTTTGTTATGTGTGCACAATAAATCAGCACTGACTTCCCGTATGTGGGTACTTCCCATATGTGGGTACGGTTTTTGATGGGCTTTCTCTGCCTAGCCATGACATATTGGTAAAAATGCTAATGCTGAGTACTTACAACAAATGGCTTGTGAATGTTTGAAAAGAATGTAGTGATCCCTGGGAGCCAACTTGGGTTCTTTCCGTAGAGCTAACAGGTGATGATAAGCCAATGACCTTGGAGAACCAGAATAAGGTCCCATTCCAAGCTCTAAATGAATCACACTAACAGAGTGAATGGAGTCACAATGACTTCCTGGTGCTGAAAGAACCAAGAGAATACACTGGATATCTCACTAAGGCTTAATCAGTGATACTAAAACCCATCTAAACAAAGAAAGTATTAGGTGTGTAGTGGGTTGGGTGAGGGTGGAGGGAAAGGTCAAGCAACAAAACAATGGGTAAAAGAGAACTGGAACACCTAGCCTTGGTGGTGACCTCAGCAAAGAAAGGCTGAAGCTGAAGTAAGTGAGTCCCTGGCCACTCAGGAGGGACTCTCTGCCTTAGGGCAGGAGCTACTTCATCAGTGCTTGTATCGATCCCAGCCAAACATCCCTCAAAATTGCCTTCCCCACCATGCCATCTGCGCCATGAAGCAGCACTCAGCGAATGCATTTTTTGGTTACTCAGACACCAGGAACAGACGTGTTTAGGATGAGGCTGGTGGAATGGCATTTGGTCCCTGTTAGTGAATCCCCCCATCATACATTAACAGACTGGAAATGTTGATATGCTGTGTTTTTCTCAATTAAGTTAGATGACACCCCTGAGGTACAGAATCTGCTCAGGCGATGTAATGATTAAGAGCAGGGCTTGGTGACAGGGCGACTTGGGTGCGAGTTTTGGCTCTGCTGCTCAGTATCCATAACTTTTGGTCAATTATTTAACCTTCTCTAAGCATCATATAAAAACATTCAAAATAATGATGTTCAAAATAGTACTTATTTCTTATCATCAGGATTATGTAAATCACTTAGCACAGTGGCTGAAATGAGTCTCAAGAAAACTGTAAATTCATCCAGTGTTTCAGTGATGCTCAGCTGCTCAAGCTGAAGACCTGAGCCCACCCTGGAACTCGGTCAGCTCATCAGCATAACCCACAACCCGCCAGGGCGTCTTTTCCCTGGCAACAGCTCCTGTGCCACTAGCCGCTCTTCAAACTTTAGCGGTCTCACTGAAAATAGGTTTTTGCCAAACTATATTAATTTCCTTTTTTTTTTGACAAGGTTATTAGTATAAGGTTGACAGACCAGGAGAATACCGGAGATATGGTGTCTTTGATTCCAATGAAGCACTTGATGAAGTCTTTCATTACCTATAAGGTGGTGGGGTCTGTGAGCGCAAAATCAAGCTGATTCACAGCTGGTTGTATGTCTATACCCAAGAGACTTGGCTGGCACAACCTGTAGGGGGACCACTGATTGAACGCCACAGCCCTCTGTCCCTGGATTCTGCCCTATTCAATATTTTTATTAATAGCATCAAAGAGACATAGAGGAACACATCAGATTTTTCAATGACAGAAAACTATGAAGGATATTTAATACACTAATAGATCAATGCAAAATTCAAAATTCCCTCAACAGGCTGAGAGGCAAAGCTGACACCAAGAAGATGCAATTTAACATGGATAAGTGTGATGTTCTCTGTTAAGGGTCCAGAGGAAATCAACCGCTCAAGGCAGAAATGGGAACATGGCTTTGAAAACGGGTTACAGAAGTATCTGGGGTTCCTACTGAACATACGAAGAAGGTTAGTGGAAAGTGCACAACTAGGGTCAGATGGAAAGGGGACACACACATACTTGTATAAGATGATTTTAGAAAACAAATTAGCCCATTCATAGCTGATTTTATCTTACAATTTCACCCTCAGATGGCTAGTAATTATCTCCATTTAGATTTTAGGAATTTAAGGAATTTGTCAGAGTGGTGACAAAGTCAGGATATGAATCCAGTTCTGATTTCCAAAATTAATGTTCTTTGTGTTCATCATATGATGCTGCCGCTTCTCTCCCAGGTGCCGTGAGGCCCGAGGGAAGCGATTTTAATGGAAATGCCTAGTACAGTGCCTGACCCCGTGTTCTGCTCGGGAGTTGTTGGTTTTCCCCCTAGAGACTCGTTTAGATGTAAAAAGGGGTGCTTATTTAAATGCCTGGCATTTTATATATTATGATTCCTACAGTCTAAGTCTTTTCAAATTTATACATCAATATAACTACCACAGAAGTGATTCAGTCCTTTTTTCTTCTCCTACTTACCAGTATTCCCAACACCTGTGGCCAGAATAGGATCTTCTGACCCAGGGGAGGTAGTGAGAGATTTGTGGGCAATCTGAAATCTCTGTCAGTCAGTTTTGATAAGCACATAATTAGAACTTTAAAAAAAAATTAAGGTAATTTTCAAGGGCTGCATTTGTGGTTCATTGTTGCATATTTACATGATAAAACCTCAATTACCTTTATTTATTTTTAAAACTTTTTGGTACAGAGGATCAAACTCAGGACCTTGCGCTTGCAAGGCAGGTGAAGTGACACTGAGCTACATCCCCAGCCCTCAATTACCTTTAGATAATGAGGAATTGTGTCAAGTAACCTTGGTATAATGGTTTGTATATGAAGTGCACAAAATTTTCATTTAACTCAAGTATTTAATTCATTTATTTTCTGGTTAAAATGATACTGTTGTTTTTGTTGTTGTGAGCCCTTATTAGAATTCTTCCTAAAAATGGATGTATATTTTTTTCTCCCCTGCCAATGTGCAGTTTCCTGATGTTCCTTACTTCTTTCCTGGATGTCTGGAGTATTGCACTGCTTCTGAGTCATGCTCTGGGACAACCACTTGTCACTCGGCCACATGCTGTTGCAGAAGGTAGCTGGGAAGTGCATACAAGCCCCAACAATGTGTGGAAGATGGTACTCTTTTAGTTTTCTTTTGTTTTTGTTTTCAGTACCGGGGATCAAACTCAGGACCTTGTGCTTGTGAGGCAGGCGCTGTGCCACTGAGCTAAATCCCCAGCCCTGACAGTAGTCTTTTAAATAAATAAATTCCTAGGAGCCATAGGCTGCCATCGTCCCCTGTGCTAAAAGCACAGGCTGACATTAGCTATCTAAAAGTTCCAGTTCATGGGTGTTTTATTGTAAAAAACAACAAAAAACCCCAGTCCTTTTTGGAGTGGAGGTGAGCGCCTCTTAATTTTCTCTCTGTCTTTCTTTTGTCTTAGGGCAGCCATGATTCATAAGGCTGGAGACAGACAGGCATTAGCTGCTGATGGTGCTGATGACCCCTGCACTGGTGAGGAGGGGTCAGCCTTGGAGAAAATGACCAAGTGGACCTGTTTGATGGACATGTGGAGAACTCCACTGTAAACTGTCTCATACGGAGAAGGAGAAAAGGGATGATTCCAGGAGTAGAGTGTGTTCTGAGGGCCAGGCCACTTAATCTGCAATAAAGTGGGTCACTTCCTTCTCATTTTTAAGCCCACACATGCACACCTCTGTGGTCTCTCATGGGGCTGTGGCTTCTTTCTGCAGTGCCCTTCATCTCCCCTCCATTGGGTGAACCCTGCTTCTCTTCCAAGCTATTTAAAGACCAAGTTCAAATACTACTAGGATGAAGGCTGAAACCTCCCCCGACACCCTCTGCCACCCACCCTGACACCTATCACAGGTATGACTGCCAGGGGCTGATGTTTCCTCCTCCAGGTCAGAGTCTCCTCGAGGGAGGAAACAGACCTCAATCTCCTCATATCCTTAGCATGTGCCACAGTAGAAGGTGGCTGAAAATCAAACCCAACTAGACTAAAACAGGGAAATCTCAAAACAAGTAACAGCAACTGGACTTTTGAATGACCATCTCAAAGTAGTCATGTTCCATGAAAAATATCTATTCAGAATACTGAAGAAATGCAGTATGAATTTGTTTTTAAAACCACTTTATTGAAATAAGATTAACATGTTTACTGTATACAACTTGATGAGTTTGGGGATATGTGTACACTTGTGCAATCACACGACCATCAGGGCATAAATGTGTTCATCACTTTCCAGACTTTTGTCCCATCCCCTTACACACACACACACGCACACACACACACACACGCACACACACACACACACAGACACGTGTGTACCTAAGATCCACCCCTCTTAGCAAATTTTCAGAATACGATATAGTATTCTTAGCTGTTGTCACTATGCTACTGGAACTTACTTTGCATAACTGAACCCTTGTACCTTGTGAACATCACATTTCCATTTCTTTCTCCCTACCACCCCTGGTAACTACCATTCTACTCTTTGTTCCTATGAGTTTGACTATTTGAGATTCACATACAAATGAAGTCATTTGGTAAATTGCCATCTGTGCCCGGTCTGTTTAATTAAGCATAAGGGCCTCCAGTTCCAGCCATCTTGTTGTGATTGGCAAAATTCCCTCCTTTTTAAAGCCTGACTAATACTCCATGCATGTCTATTCCACACTTTATCTATTTATCCATAGATGGGCATTAGGTTGTTTCCATGTATTTGCTATTGTGAATGCTTCAGTGAACATGGGAGTGCAGATATTCCTTCCTGATCCTGATTTAAGTTCCTTTGCATAAATACCCAGAAGTAAGATTACTGGATTGTATGGCAGTTCTATTTTTAATATATGTTTGTTTTATATAAGATTGCAAGCTTGTTGATCAAAATTATGAGCTTAAAATGGAAAAGTAAAGGGAAGAGCAATGATTTCTAAGAAGCAGGTGTTAAAAGTATGAAATGGAAAAATAACATCTCCACCTGCCAATATATTTCATCATAATTAACAAATTTCCAATGAAAATGCAACAAATAATGATTTAGTGTTTGATGGAAAATGAAGTTTAATCTCCAATTATCACTGAACTCATTACGTATTTATGTCATTCATACACAGTGAGCAATTATTCATTTTTTATTTCAAGATAATTGTCAAATTAAGCTGGACAAACAACATATGATGAAAAATTGGTCACTCATTCTTATATTGCTTTAGAATGATGATAGTGTGGAGGATGTCATTAATTAATGTAATGTCATTCACATGGTGGAGACTTGACATCCATGAAATGTACAATTAATAATGAAAATGTCACAGTGTTAATACCACACTTCCTGGTCACATCAAATTTTTTCACCCCAGCTTAAATTAAATCTACCTGAAACCCCTGGTTCAATTTTCATGAGAGTCAAGTAATTTGTAATTTTTGACAAAGAATTTAAATTCCATACTTCACTCTCACTATATGAAAAATGATTTTTTGTCACAGAATTCTCTTAATCTCAACTCTTTAAAGAATGTATTAATATTATTTCAGTCCAAATGCCTTAAATGTTGAAATCCCATATTTTAATTCTTTAATTTGAAAGCGACTTTCTTTCCCCAGCATTTCTTTGCTTTTATTTATATTTAGTCTTAACTCTCAGCAAAATTCATTTAAAAAATGATATTTCTATCTCATAAACATGACAGAATGTGTTGAAGGCTCCCTGCAGGAAAACCATGAGTACAGGTAGAAACCCCTGCAGGGTCCGCAGCTAGAGTGTCCCCAGTGAAATGTCGCACGAGAGATCCTAATTAGGGAGGCTAGGAGAAAAGAGATGCTACCTTTCAAACACAACATTTAAGAAACAAGTCTTATTAACACGGCAGGTTTTATGAAACACTGGAATCTTATGTAAGTTTGGCTTGCTTTTTGTTCCTGAAAAAAGGACTGCATTTGGGCAAACAAAAACTGAATATCTTAAATCATGAACTTGAGACTTAAAGAAAATCTACAAATAGAATTTAATAAAATGTAAGTTTTCAAACATTTTTTTTCTATTTTTTGATCATATTTTATTTACTTTCCTATTCATTTCAATATAAAAGGGCTTAAAGTCAAATGTTTAAACTTAGAGTTGATTCCTAGAATGACCCCATGGCTAATATCTTGTCTATACACAAGGTCAAATAGATGTCAATTTGGACTGACTGCCAAGCAATTTATTAGGAAGCTGGAGGATCTGAATTGATCATTAAGACAACAGAACAAATGGGCTTTGTCTGATTGCTTCAGTTACTTGATGACTAAGTCATCACGGCTGCAGAAAATTTACTTGACTTCCAAATGCGATAGACAGACGGACAACCCCATGACATGTCTGCTATTTAGAAACCTACTTTCATTAAACAAAGGGAGAAAATTATGCCTTCATCTAATTTCTTCAGGAAGGGAAGGATTTCTTGCCATATTTCTTGATCTATTGTCATGTTTCCCAAACTGGAGACCTTTGGAATATAGACAATTTGGATTTCAAATATCAGAATTCTAAGTGTCTGGTCTTCAGCAGATACTACTTTTCCAGGTGTTCAGTGTGATCCTGGATTAAAATTTACATGGGGGGGAGTAAAATGGATCAAGATGAGATATGTGTATGTACCAATTCTCCATGATGAATATATTTACTATGTATCACAAACATGTACCAATAAAAGATAAAATAAAGATAAAATTTAGGCAGAAGACTTCCTTTGGAAGCTGATAAGTTATTTCCATGTGATATAGAAACATAAGGGAGACCAGAGAGGCAATATTTTAAATAGAAAAAAAATGTCCTGTCCACTCTTTCTGCTCAGCTTGCCAATCCTCTCATCTCCACAGCACCCAGGCCAGCCAAGGCCTAAACTCATGAGGAATAAAGTTCTATTGCCCTTGTTACTGAAGAGTGCAAAACACTAGAGGAAGAGAGCTTATTAAAGAACCACAGCACGTTGCATAAAAGTTGGTCGCTGTGACCTTGAGAGAATTGTTACCATCCTACATTTCTAAATCTCCACTCACAGCTCCTATTCTGAGTCATGCCTTGGTGTGGAACTCAATGTAGTCTGTGGTATTATCTATCCATTCATCCATCATCCACCCATCTACCCTCCATCCATCCATCATCCACCCATCCATCCATCCATCATCCATCCATCCATCATCCACCCATCCATCATCCATCCATCCATCCATCCACCATCCACCCATCCATCCATCCATCAATCCATCATCCATCCATCCATCACCCATCCATCCATCATCCACCCATCCATCCATCCATTCAACAAATGCACCTTGAAGGTTGACTTGTTGGCAATTGCTTGGCGGTGCACAAAATGAACAAGTTGTAATTTTGCCTTGGAGATCTATCAGTCCAGGTGGAGTCACAGTGACAGGTGCTTAAAGGGAGTAGGTTTAGGATGATGTGAGAGCACCAGGTAGGGGAGCTGCAGATGGCCCCATGGAGTCGGAGAAAGGTTTCAGGGATGTGTAGGAGGTTTCCAGGTGGAGTGGTAAGAGAAAAACCTAATAGGCAGAGGAGGTATTGTATGTAAAGACCAGAAGTGTGCAAGAACATAAAAATGTGGTGTTAGTTATTTTTTTCCAAAAGTTTATTTATTTCCCAATAAATTTTGGCAAGGGGGAGCTGTTTGTGAGTGACAGGATGGAGACCATGAAAGTGGGTCACAGCTAAGGGGCTCGTGAAGGAACCTGGTCTTCAACTTAATTAGACAAGATGTGTAGAATGCTTGGAACACCGCCTGGTGTATATACAGCCTGCTCAGAACATACCACTGGTGTTTGCCATGCCGCAGTTTGTGGGAAACTTACTAAGGTTTTAAAGAAATGAAAAGATGAGGTCAGAGTTGGTTTATAACAATCATTCTGATAGCAATGTTGAGAGTGGACCACAGTGAGGAGATAATGTTCCCAGGCCAGTAAATGGAACAATTCTAGTGATTGAGGATGAAGGTCAGGAGCAGGTCCTGTTTGCTGGTGCATTCCCAGTGCTCAGCATAGTGGCTTCATGTAGTAAGTGCTCATAAGCAGTTGCTGAATGAATAAATGGATGGCAATGGGAGAAGGGAGTGGAGCTGAGAACTATCTAGGTAGCAGAAATAGCAGGGTTGGTGAGTACTGGGTGTAGGAGGTAAAGGAGGAGTTGTTGAGTTTAAGGATGACTCTGAAAAACTGGGTTTGGGAGGATGGTAATACTGCAGTCAAGGAGAAGAAGGAAGAACAGGTTTGGCAGGGAAGAAAGGCTCTATGAGTAGTATTCTCTGTGCATCTGCTGGGTTCAGAGTCTCCAGGGTGTTGAGAAAGAGTTGTCAAAGGAAGGCAGAGAGCCTTCATGCAGGGCTGTGCCTCTTATGCTCCAGGTGCTTAGCTTGGTACTTTCCCTGTTAACTCATTTAGCTCCCCACAAAGTCTGTGAGTTTAGTATTGTTATCCCTGTTCATAGGGAGGGAAACTGAGCCTCCAGGTTACATATTAACTAGGTGGCAAAGTCCAGATTAAAAACACATGCCTTGGGCTGGGGGTGTGGCTTAGTGGAGAGCATTTGGCTGGCATGCACAAAGCCTTGGGTTCAACTCCCAGCACCTCAAAAACAAGTACATACACAAACCCACATCCCTTTCTGCTGCAAAACCTGTGCTTTTAAAATTCCATCATGTTGCCTCCCCCACCAAAACACATTTGGAATATGGCATATTCCATATTCAGAAAGCTCGGGGGTGGGTAGGGTACTTTGTAAAGAAACTAAAGCATAATTTCTGTTAACTTTTTGCCATATTAATACTCCAAATCCATCTTCTAGTTGACAGGGTTATTATGAGTAACCAAAAAAAAATGTGAGTGAAAATCTTTTGAAAAAGATAAAGCATTCTATAAAAGCAATATAAAAAACAAGAAAGAAATATGCTCAGATACTGATTAAACACTTCTAGAAAAGTGCACGGGATGACAGAAGCAGATGGGCTGTCAGGGTCCTCTGACTGGCAAAGGTACCTTTCCAGTCATGGCTCAAAGAGTCTGTTGGGTCCCTTTTTGTCTTTATGGGTCGACCTTCCTAACACATGAACGCCTGGACTGGAGTTATGGCTGAAGAATGACTACTGCACTCCACACTTACAGAGTAGACAATGTTACTGCCTTTACTCCTCTTTCTAAAATAAAGCTAAGTTCTTATCATTTGGGTCTGCAGGGTTCCATCTGAGACTGGGAGGAGTGGCCGCCGGATGGAAAGCAAGAATGGTATGTGCTATCTCTTCATGCTGGGCAAAGCCTCTGAAAACCATGGTGGAGGGGGTGGTGAGGTGTCCCCACCCTGAGACATGTGGAACAGAGGCTATCCCCGTGTTCTCACTGGAGTCGCAGTGACCAGCAGGAGGGAGCTCTCTGTATGTGACTGTATGCTGTTGACAGTCTTCTCCTTGCTCTTCAAATGGCTAGGTCCTTCTCCCCACTCTGGCTTTAGCTTTGACACTGTCCCCTGGGAGAGGCTTTCTGTGGCCATGCACACTCTTTAAGTCAGTCTCTCCATTTTTTTTTAAACATGGGTCTTTTTAGAATTTATAATCACACATTTGCTTGCGTATCTGTGCTCCCTCTCAAGCTAGACTGCAGGCATCATCAGGGCAGGAAGCATGTCTACTTGATACAGCCCAGCACTAGCATGGGCCCAGAACACAGTAGGCATTCAGAACCTTGTGTTGCATTTATGAATGAATGGCGCTAAATCATCTGAGAGGATAGAACAAGTGACGAGAAAGCAGAAGGGCCACTAATCACTTGGAGAGCTTGCTTCACAGCCAGGCTTGGTTGTGATGTGGGATCAGGAAAGGAGTAGTAGATTGGCTGACATGGGGACCGAGGCCATCCCTTTGGTCTCATCAGCAAGACATGCCACCCAGTGAGCCAACTGGCCCACACACGGCCCCTCAGAACACAAGCATCACTATTCCTCAACCTTAGAATAGGCTCCTTGTTCTCCTAGTTAAATATGCATGGTACATAAAAATAATTGTGCAGACAGAAGGATTCACAGTTGCTCAAAGTAGACCAGGAAAGTGTTTGAGCCATTCAGTGGGTGGTGGAACTGCTAGGGGAACCGAGAATGTTCCACGGGAGGGAATAGAAACTACTCCAGGAAATGGTACTGTATGAAACAATTTACATATCTGAGGGCATGGGAGGTTCTGGAACTGCACTTGTTCCCTCTGTTTCTACCACTTGAAATAAATCGTTGAGACCTAAAATGAGTAGATGATATGTAGTAATGTGGCTGAAAAGTCACTTGAGACTAGTTTATGGGACAGGCTTTGTGCATAATTTATCACACTACATCTTTCCAACCTGTATAGAAAGTAATAGCATCTCCTGTTTTACCAATGAGGAAACAGTTCAGAGAGGTTACGTAAGTAAGCAACTAAATCTGTTAGATTTTAACACCGCACTTTTTTACCAAGGAGCCAAAGCCTGGAGGATTTAACTGTTTAGATTTTAAATTACTTTTTGTAATGCCATTTCTTATACAGCTTTTAGGTATATCAGGAATGTATTTCTGACAGCAGGCTAACATTGCAAAGATGGTTTGCAAGAGAGGGGATATACTTTTCACTTGGAAGCAGAATTGGGGGAAGGGTGGTTTTATTTCCCAATGTCAACCAAAATGGTGGCCATCCAAATTTTTATCCATTTCCTACTGGACAGTGCTAATCCAAACAAACAGGGGGTTTTTTTGGGTCTCTTTAGAAACTATCACCTTACAAGTCTCCTTGCAAAATACTTATTGAATATTATCTTCCTTGACAATTCTAAAGGAGGCACTTGAATTCAATATCCTGCCTATAGTTGCTGAGAGGTAGAATTTGTAGTAGCCATATTTATAGCACCTAAACCTGCTCTTTTGATGCTGTGTTTTGCTGATCTGTTCATCCTGAAGGCCTTCAGTGCTTTAAATATGCCCATATGTCATTTATTGCTGCAAAATGTGCTTATTCATCAACTTTTGAAAACAGAAGAATATTCTGGAACCTATCTTATTTTCTGTTGTTGAAAATGATAATTTCTGGTTCTTTACCACAACTATATGGAGTACCTGGCATTCAGCAGGTACCCAGTGAATACACAACTATTAAATTATGAAAATACATGGAGAAAATATATGGAGACTAAAACCAATTATTTTTTCCATAATTCTACATGTACACAATTTGTAGGGTTATGTCGGCTTAAAACCTGGGGCCGCCTATAAAAATACATAACCAGGGTGCAAAGATAGGGAAATGGGGATGCAAAATTCAAAACTGGATCTTATGCAGTGATTTTGCAAAAACAAGCCTTTCAAATATTTGTGAAATACAAAATGCTTTTACTACCTTTGCCATCCCCTTTTCACAAATGGCAGTCTCTTGGTGTTCCTCCCAATTTAATCAGTTGTTTGGAATCCTTAATTATGGAGCATGTCAACTTGGCTCCCTCCAGACAAACCAGCTGATGCACTGTCTTTCCCAGAAAGCACGGTTAGTCAAACTTGTGCTTTCAGGTTCACAAAGGGTTATGCTTTGGGACTAATCATTCTGACTTTCCAGAAGCATCTGCTTCTCTCGGGTCTGTGATTTTTCTTCCAGGCATCACGGTGTGTCCTCTGTCTCAGATGGAAGATTGCAAATATAAATGAAATAATTCCTCAGTGATTGAGAGGTACATATATCAGTGGTCAGGAATGTATTTGAGTTTTATGATTTGTAGTTTATACACAGTGTACTTCTAGGTATAACTATGAGACATGTAACAACTAATGCTAATCAGTTCTTCCCAGTTTTGAAGCAGTGTGAATAACAAAAAGTACACTGGCTTTGATGCAAGTTAAAACCCAACTCTACTACTTAAAAGCTGGATCTTAGGGAAGGTACTCATCTTTTTCAGCTTTAGTGTCTTCATCTGTGAAATGGACATGATACTCCATTTATTGAAAGCATTTACTATGTTGATTAAATGTTGCCATGGTTTGAATGTGTCCCTCCAATTCACTGTTGGAAACTTAACCCCCAAATTCATGTGATTGGTATTTGGAGGTTGGATCTGTGAGAGACAACTGGTTCACAAGGGTGCTGCGCTCATGAACGGATAGATGAGTTATCAGAAGCATGCCTTGGTTATAAAAGTGAACTGTCTGGCGAACTTGCTCTCTCTTGCCATGTGATGCTCTGTGCTCTGTTAGGATACTGCAAGAGAGTCCGCACAGATGTCAGGGCTGTGCTCTTAGACTTCCCAGCCTCCAGCACTGTGCTAAATAAATCTCCATTCTTTATAAAATATGAGCTGATCAGCTGGTCCCAGCACCTGGAAGGAAGCTCCCCACCTCCATCCCAGGCTCCTAGGGCAGAGAAGGTAAACTGGTCCCAGCACCTGGAAAGAAGCTCCCCACCTCCATCCCAGGCTCCTAGGGCAGAGAAGCTCAGCTGGTCCCAGCACCAGGTCCCAGCACCCGGAAGGAAGCTCCCCACCTCCATCCCAA
>NW_004624750.1:8694949-8730199 GCF_000247695.1 Heterocephalus glaber | reverse complement strand
GTGTGCATGTGCATGTGCATGTGTCTGCTGTGGACTTGATGAATGTTCCCCTTTCCTTATGTCTTATTATTTAATGTGAGGGTGAGAAGAATGGTTTCTTCCTTCTAGAGGCTGGATAGGGTGGTGTAAGCAGAGGCCTTGAGGGAGGGTAGGTGACAGGCAGCTCCTAAGTAACTTCCGTGAGCCTGGGAGGACAGGTGATCATAACGAGCTAGAGACAAATGAGGAAAAGTTAAGACAGTTTTAAAAGTACATTTTCTTCTACGTTTAGAAGAATCCACACAAAGGCACATCATCAAAAGAAAGTTTGTGTTCAACACCAGAAATGACATGGTATGACACAAGTGTTTGCTTTCATTAAGTTCTGGTTGGTGAGAGGAAAAAATAACAGAATTATGACATAAATATTTGCTAAAATGCCAACTAGGTGTGACAACTACACAGGGGAGATACAATGATTCTTAAGACATATTCCCTGCACACCACGATATGTTCTCAATCTACTGAGGAAGAATGCATATCCCTGCCAAAATGGTGATTAATCCTATATGAAAAGGCAACATTTTATGAAGTAACAGAAGAGAAATAAGTTATTTTTAGGAGGACGAGGCAATTTTCAAGGAAATGGAGATAGTTCAGGCTAGGTTTTGAAGGAGGTAAAGGGTGTTTACAGGGAAGAGGGGATAGAAAGGCGTTATAGGCCAGTGCACTTGAATGGATGGGATACTGTGAGGCATGCTTGGAGAGTCACAGGTAGTCAGATGTTGCCGGGCACGGTGAGCTCAGCAGCCAGGAGCTGGAGTTATACTGCAGGGGGCCTTGAATAAAAAGATGAAAGAGAACTGATGGGGCTTGGAGAGGGAGGGTGGGAATGAACCCAGAACACAGAGTTGCTAGCTTTGCAGAGAAGGGGGGTGGTGACCGCTTCTCTGAACAGTTGAGTCTGGGTGTTGCCTGGATAGGTCTGGAGAAGAAGAGACAGCAACCTCTAAAAAGCATGCCTAGGTACCTTCATGCTCTAGTGTGGTGAGAGGCCATGTTGCTGGCTGAATACATGAATGACAGAATAAAGTTGGCTAGAGTTAAGAAGCTTAGAGTCAAGAAATGAAGGCACAGCTTCTGACTGTAAGATATTTGAAGTTAGCTGAAAGACATAGCATTTTTCAATATCCCAAAATGGGTCATAAAATAATTATGCTCAGAAAGTATGTATATGAACTGCTAAAGAAAGAAGTTTATGGCTACATTTTGTATAATACACTTACAGTTTATCCTAATCTTTTTTTTTGGTATCTGTTCCCTTCTCAATGGTAAAGGATTTCATCGCTAGCCCATGTAACAATCATTGTATTTTTAGTTCTCTTCCAGTTCCTGACAATGTTTGGCGCACCAGCTTTACTAATTCCATGCGTTCTCCACCTCGTTTCTCACTTCTATCTACAGGCTCTGCAGGTCAGAGTTGGGGCTCATCACACTCTACCACTCCCATAGCAAATGGAATGACTTCACTGAGACGATGGCATGAAAGGGTAGCCCTGAAAAAATGAGCTGTTAAACAGAGACAAAGCATAGTTCAGAGCAGATGAGAGAGGCCGAGGTGCACACAAATGTTCAGAGGAAAAGCTGGTCGGCTGAATGAAGAAAGGGTCCTTTCGGTAGACCTTTGAGAGGCAAGGCTGGAAGAACAGGTTGGGGTTAGATTCTGTCTTAAACTTTACTTAGAAATCTCACTCTATGGGCAAGAAGGAGCCATGGAATATTTTTCTTGCACTGCTGGAAATTGCAATGTATGGGGTAGGCTCTCTGGAAGACTGAGGCAAACATAAACTTAACCCTTTCCCCAATTTTCCCTGGGACACAAGTCTTGCGGGCCATTTGTTTTCTGTGAGATGAGAGAGCGGCACACATTATCCGTGGCTCCTCCTAGGGTTACTGTCTCTTCCTGGGATCTCGGGCAAGGGAGTAAATATTTATTTTCACAGATTTTCTTTTTGCTGAAGAATTCTGGGCCTACAATCTTCAGAAGACACCTCATTCTCATGAACTAATCCATTCTATTTATTTATTTTTGTACTGGGGATCGAACTCGGGACCTTGCGCTTGTGAGGCAGGCAGCGGAACCACTGAGCTACATCCCCGGCCCTAAATTCCTGGCCCCAATTCTTGAGTAAAAGGAGGGCTGGATCCTATAGGAAGGTTCAGGTCTAACACCAGAGCTTCTGGCCCCACAGCTAAGAATAGACAGTAATGGGAGCTCAAGGTACCAAAAATGACTTCAATAGAACTGTCACATATGGGGTAGTATCAGAGCCCAAGTCTTCAAAGAGAAATATTTTGAAACTTCTCACTGTTTTCTGGCAAGAGCAACAAATCTTGATTTTTCAATCATTTATAAAAATAAGAAAAGACTAACAATTTGAAACCTCAGCATTAATCAACCATTTAATAATGCCAACAAATGAGCTGAATTCTACGCTAATTCACCAAGGGAAGATTAAAGGAAACCTAAGAGCTACAAATAAAGCATTATGACAGTTTGCAGTGACTGAATACATGAACTTTGATTAATAATGAATCAGAAGTAAAGCTATGAATGACAACAAACAAAAAGGACTCATTAGATTAAGAATTTGTTAGAAAAATATAGAATGATGTTGATCCAATGTTTCTAATGGTAGCAACAGAGAAAATAAATTATCCTTTATGCCATGTATTAGTTGATCAGATTTAAATTGAAAATGGATAACATATTTAAATCAATACAGCTCTGGAGAGGTGAAAGTACAGGCCTGTGTGGCTTCTAAACAATGAACATTTACAAATCCTGTTTTCTTTTTTTGGTACCGGGGATCAAACTCGGGACCTTGTGCTTGTGAGGCAGGCAGTGGCACCACTGAGCTAATTCCCAGCCCGGATATCCTGTTTTTTTAATGTCATTGTAAGCAAAACAGAAAAAGCTCCCTACATTTTTGGCTTTTTAAGGGGAGAGAACCCTTTTCAGTTTCGCTCCTATTTGGGTCAACAGACGGGTGTTTTGATCTGTATGAGAACATTTTTACACCCAGATCTTGGGCTCATATTTTCTTTATTACATAGAAAACACTTTATTGCACAGAGAACCAAGCCAAGCTGAATTGATTTTATAAGCAACAATAAGTGCAGCACCCAGAAACAAATGCAAATGGGATGAACAGCTTTTACCATATGTTTCACGTAAGTTATTCACGTTTTCTCTGAACCTTAAGATGATTTTTAAAAGCTGTTCTGTTAATGTATGCATGTAATTCTGCAATCTTGAGGATTTAAAAACCTATGCATTTGCACAGTCCTCAGTATCCTAACATGCATCATCTTCACAGCGGCATGCTGAACACAGACACTGAAATATTTTCCACCACAAAGGAATTTGGAAAGGGACCGTGAATTTCTCATCGCATGCTCAAGCTGTCCTCTGTCAGCTCTTCAAATAAAGGCCAAGTGGAAGAAAGTCGGGTCCTTGGAATTTGAAGAAAAGATGCCATATTTTTGTTTCAGTAAGTTTGACCCTTTGCTGCCCATCTCTGATCTTTAGAAATTCAAGCATGCCTTGTGTTTACTGAGTGAATTCTAATATTTTAATTAAACCTTAATAGAGAAGCATACTACACACTTAAAATATGCACAAATTACAAGGAGGGGAGAGAATGGCACATTGCAGGCTCATCACAAGAGGAGGAGAGCAGCATCGCCCAGGATGCACGGAGACAGAATTCCTCAGACTGCTCTTCTCCTCCAATGGCCCTCAAAGAAAAAATTACCTCATTTCTCCTTCACTGACATAAGTTTGTTTGTGGTTTTAAGTCAATCATAAGAAGATTCTTGACAAGTTGCGGCAATTTGAAAGATTCACTTTAAGGCTCATCTAGTCCCAACTTTCCCTCCCTTGCAGAAGCAGATAGGTAGAGAGGACCCTGTATTTTCCTACTAGACTATCTCAAGGTAAAAGCTGACACTTTCTATGTGGAGTTTATCTGCCCTTTCACATTTTCTGCCATCAGTGAGGGTACTGTTCACATAGACGGGTCAGCTTCCATTCTTGACTTAGTATGTCTCATATCAGTCTTCTAGAAGGAACTTCTTGGAGTCCAATTTGTTCTATAAAGAGCAAACCAATGTCTGTGGAAAAGAAGGAGAAGGAAGAGGGAGAAGGAGGAAGAGCACTGTGTGTGTGGTAGATCATCCTTGTTGTTCTGATGGCTCCATCTGGCTCCATGGCACGTGTGTGAGATGTGCCCGTGTCTTCTCGGGGAGAAACAGACTTTAGCAACCTCAGCAAATGACCAAAGATGGTCTCCGGTGGTGGAGTTAATGTGGCCAATTAACAAGGTTTGAAGAAAAATGATGTCTACCCAGCTGTTGGCCTCATCAGGGGGAAAAAAGAAAACTCACAATAATCATCTTAGAAAAGACCTTAATTAGTTCTGAATCTCAGATAGCATGTAAAAATTCTACACTAAAGACACTCACAAAATATTAGAGTTGGCAAGAACTCTAGTGATTTAGCAATCACTTCATCTAGTGCAAAGTTTTCAGTTTTTGGAAACTGACTCAGAGAGTGATGTGTTCAAAGTCACTGGAGTTAAAAGAAAAGTCAGGACTAAACCCTGGGACTTCTGAGTTCTGATTTGCTATTTTTTCTACGGAAAATCATACTTTTTGAGAATCATACTTTGAAACGAATGACAAATAGCTCCACCATTTCTTTTGGGGTTCGCTTCCTCTTAAGATAGATTATTTTTTGGGAAAAAAACATATTGACCTTCCTGTTTCCACCTGTTTAAAATGCTATTACTACTTCAAATCCCATTTCCTTTCTCTTTTACATCCAGTAATTTTTTTGAGAGACAAATTTGTGATATCAACTTTGAAAGGCAAGAGTGAGGTCAGTGCTCTTTGTACCTGAACTGTTTCAGCCATCCTGCAGTGTAATAAGATTTTGGTCTGGTTATGCTGACATTAAAGTTTCCTTTACTTATTGTAAAATTTATAACTTGACCTTGACATGGTCTAAGAGTACAGGCACTGAGGTCAGTTGGCCTGAGCTAAGAACCCGGCCTACCACTTCCGGGCAGGATACTGTGGGAGAGACATTGATCTCCTCTGCATTTCAGTCCTCTCATCTATAAAATGAGAATAATAAGTCTTCTCTCAAAGGGTTGTTTGAGTGGGAATTAAAAGAGCTGGTGCATGCAAAGCCCTTAGTCACTGATGCATAGTAAGCACACAATACAATTAGCAACGACTATTATTAGAAAAAAACTGAAAAGTAACTTTATATAATTGTTATTTATATGAGTAGTGGAAACTTAGCTTTACAACACACTGAACTATGAAATTTCATCATTAAATCTGAACAGATCTTTTTACACAAAATGCTTTGCTCAAGTAATATTGCTTAGCAAGAAAGAGTAAGTTTTAGATATTGGGAGAATGTATTAATATGAGCCAGCCTGGCATTCTGAAAATTTGTTTACTGAGAAGAAATAAATAACTCAAGCACATTAATAGGCTCTCATTCTCAAGCATGAATCAATAATTCATATCCTCCCTATGCCCCCCTAAAACTCTTCAGGACAACCTTGCTTTGTATATTATACAAGCTCAGGATACATTTAGAATTCTAAAATGTAGTGTACAAAATGAGCATTTCTATAGGTGTATGTTCTCAAAGTACTTTTCCAGCATAAAATAATTCTCTCCTACAGACAGTTAATGGTCCAATATGCTCCCTGCATGAAAACCAGCAAGCAGATCATTGAACACGATCGTGGCCAACACTTTACACTAGGCACTGTCTGCAGGCCATTCACACCAGAGGGAGTTCACACCCACCCTTAGTCCCGGACTTCACTGGGACTGGGATTCCCTCTTCAGAAGGACATATCTCTTCAAGTACTTCCGGTGATACCAGCGATCCCAGTCTTACCTTACATAATACAGTCTTCATGCTCACCCACTCATCCTATTACAAATGTTTATTAACCATAATGACTTACAATGAGTAAGTTCTGGCTTCTCTCACCTGAGAAGACCAAAGCAGCAGAGGTTTTTCTGCAGCACTGGACCTTGCTCCTGTGACCTCTGGTGCTAACAGGCTCTCCACAGGCAGCCTACAGGAGACAGCAGCTATGCAAATCAGTCCTGATGTTCTCTGTCAGCTGCAAAACCCACAGGACCCTGTGTGGGACCCACAGGAGGTTAGGTGGAGACCCTGATCAGTCTGATTATGGCAACAAACTCCTAATTTCCTTATTGGGTGCATGAAAATCACTTGCTAGTCTCTTTTTTCTAAAGGAGGCACTGAGCATGTTGGTTGAATGGGTTCAGTGCTGCAGGGAGGAGCGTAGTCTCATACACAGGAACAAAAATTTGTTACTTTTCATGTTGGATTGATTGTTAGATACTAAATAAAATATGTTCTTTCCTCATTTGGGTACAGATCACTGGGAGAGAAAAAATGTGTTCACTTAGCTAGTGAAAAATAAAGTGCTAAAGATGTATTGGAAAACTGGAGAGGTAGCAAAACAGCCCACAAATATTAGTGAATTATTTTCCTATGGCCATCCTGGTAGAGAGGTAACTGTAATGTGGATGATATAACAGGGTATAACATTTTGGTAATATTTCATATTACTTACACATGGATACACGGTAGTGGATTTATCCTACACATAAAAAAGATCACAATCATGGAGGTAGCCTAAAGAGCATGCTGGTGGTCATGCCATCAGTGTTATTTCCTTCAATATCTGTCAAGTCTGTATGCTCATCCCTCCTCTATGTTCCTCAGAGGAAGGAATCATCTCATGCTTGCTGTTCCCCTAGTTAGACATGACCCTGTGTAGGTGTCTGTGACGGTTAATTTTATGTGTCATCTTGGCCGGGGCTTGGTGTCAGGTATACAGCCAAACGTTATTAAGGATGCTTCTGTGAGGGTGTTTGGATGAGATTTAACATTTATGTCAGAGTCTTTTGAGTAAAGCCAATTACCCTTCCTAATGTGGGTGGGCCTCCTCCAATCAGTTTAAGATCAGACTAGTCCAAAAGTCTGACCTCCCTCTAGTAAGGAGAATTCTGCCAGTAGACAGAGGTTAGGATTGAACTGCAGATTTTGAACTTGCCAGCCTTCATAATTATATGGACCAACTCCTTAAAATAGACCTCTTTGAATGTATGTGGATAACCAACCAGTTCTATTTCTTTGGAGATCCCTGACTAATACAGTGAGCAACTAAAATATGACCGATGACTAAAAAATGCCTGGCTGCTTCCTTCCATCTCTCCAATGCTCACCTAGATTGTCAGTACTCTTGCTTTTTGACTGCATTCAGACCTCCCTCTCCTGTGCCTCTCCTTATTTCCCTGCTACTTATCCCATTCACCATTCCTCTTCCTTCCATATCCAGGATAAACCACAGAGCAGTCCTCATGTCTTCAATATACTACCTTCCTTGTCTGCTCGCCTTGCAAGTCTGCCACCTCCAACCAAATCATGAATCTTTCTGCCTTGACAGTGTTACTTTCTGCCATGTATTCATGGTGATGAACTATAGCTTAGACCTTTCCAAGGTCCTTAAGGACAAAAATACTCCTGCCCTCACCCTTAAGGAGCATATATTCTAGAAGAAAGATCATGAACATAAAAATAATCAAACTTAAGAGTATCTTAGTAGGTGAATAAGTGAAATAGTGCAAAGCTGAATGTGAGCAGGGTGATAGGAATCAGGTGACTGGGGAAGGGGGTGTGGCCCTAAACAGGGCAGTCAGGATAGGCGTCAATGTGAAGGGAGCACTGGAGGCAGGACTGGGCATGAGGGAGAGACTGTACAGATACCTTGGGGCAGTCACACTGGGCCAAGGTAACAGCAAGTGCAAAGGTCCTCTCTCAGCCCACTTGGGCTGCTAGGACAGAATTCTGGGGACTGGGTGACTCACAACAAACATTCACCTGTCACAGTTCTCGGGAAGTTCAAGACCAAGGTGCCAGCAGATCCAGTGCCTGTGCGGGCTGCTTCTTCACAGGTGGCTGCCTTCTCACAGTAACCTTGCTCGGTAGAAGGGGCAGGGGCATCTCTGGGCTGAGCGTTTCTCTGTTTTAGAGCAACATTCACTTCTCAGAGGCTCTGTCTCCCGACACCATCACTTTGGGACTTGAGAGTTAGGTCTTCAAGACAGGAATGGGGGGTGCACACAGACTTTCAGACCATGATAGACCCTTGGGAAGGGCTGTTTGTGGAATAGCAACAAGGCCAGTGTGGCCTGAGCTGAGTCACTGTCACAGTTACGGCGCTTCGATGTCTCCCAATCTGTCCAGCTCACCGCTACCAACTCAATGCAGGCTCTGGTCCTTTCTCACCCATAATAGTAAGCTGATTGCCCAAGTGTTCTTTTAGACCTTGGCTTGCCCTTCCTCCATCCATTTCCTATGTTCAGATTGAATATCAAACATGCAGAGGTACAGATTAGGATTCTTCCAAGGCTGGTGGCCGCCTAGGGGCCGATGTGTGCCCCGAGCAGCGCTCAGCACTCTCCCTCCCCCTGGATGCTGCCCACTGCTCCAGCCTCATCTCCTCCAGCCTTGGCACATGGCCACAGAGCCCCGCACAGGACTCCGAACACATGGATCTTCTCTGACCCCTGGGCCTTGTGGGCGCTGCTTCCTCTCTGTGAAACACCTCCAACCCTCCTTCATCACTTACTGCCACCTTCCTCTCACTAAGAAGGCCTGGCCAGCTCACTCACATCTCCCTTCCCTGTGCAGGAAGTTTCTCCTGGCCTTCCTCCATACACCCCACCCAACTTCTGCCAGAGCTGTGGCGTCCCTCTCCAGCTCCCTGTTGCACTGTATCCTCACTGTCTCTTTACTCCCTGGGCTCCCCTGCTAGGATCTAAGCAAGGAAGGGGATCATGGTTTTTTGTTTTTTTAAATCTTCCAGTATCCAGCACCTCACCTGATACATGGGAGGTGCTACAAAATATTGGTTGAATGAAAGAATAAATACATAAAAAAATCCCCAGGTGGAAAGCTGTGGATTACAGAGGTGAAGGAGATAGGGTAAAAAATACACACAGAAGCTGCATATGACATCCTCTAAAAAGAATTTCTTAGAGAAGCAGAATGTGTAACTATGAGGCAACCATCCAGAGGAGTGCGGGAACGCTTTGTGCTGCTTCTGTCACTATGATTTAGGATGAGTTTGGGGATCAACTGGATTACCCTAATCCTTTAGAGCCATTACAGTGAACCTCATCTCCAGGAGAGACTATGGAGGGACCCGATCCCTTTTGTCCTCTTTGGCCCACACAGTGTGAAACTATCCCCAAACAAAACAAGACAAGAAGAATGTAATCCATTTCCTACACGTGACAACAAAAGAGAATCTAAAATGGCATAAAAATGTAACGGTAATATCACCCAGACAGGGATGAGCAGAAACAAAATGAAATATGACCAAATGCAATCAGCAGATAACAGTAGGAAAAGGGCGGCTGTCATCTTCATTTCTTCCATACACTTCTTAAAGAAAATGATGTCGTTTAGAATACAAATCATTTTCTTTCTGGGTATTACTTCTTAATGCTTCTGCCCTTTGTGGGAGGTAAAACCTTTTCTGTGTCCCCCAAGTTCGAAGCTGCCTCTGGATTTCACTTGGGTGTTTAATTCCTTAGCGCTCTTCACAGAGCGGCTCCCCAAACACCTCCAGCTGACAGTCTTCTCCTTTCGTTTGCCATCAAATCCCTGCTTAGAACGCACTGTGCACTGATTGCTTAATAAACATGGTTCAGCAGCTCTGGTGCTCAGCGTCTAGAGGGGAAGGGCTTAGCTCAGAGCCCCAACCCTGCAACTGAAGGCAGAGTACACCCGGCCCGAGGGGGCTGCAGGCAAGACGCCAAGTGTGGGCTGCACATGGAGCAGGAACATTGGTGTTAGGTGTAGGCTGCTGGGATCATCCCAAGAGCGGCTCGCCTCATGCTACAGACGAGGAATCCAGCTGTCTGGAGGTGGAAGAATCTAGGGATGGTGCACAATGCAGACACACAGTTTCAAAATCTTTTGGAGGATGCACACATTAGGAAAGAAACCTCGAGACAAAAAACCTGCCGAACACAAACCACAGGAGCATGGAACCTTGGAGGTCAGTCTGCAGCTGTGTAGACGAGGAGTTTCCCAGCTTTTCTTAAATACTGATGGCATGACTAACTGCCCCTTAAAGCAGTGCCAAATACATGAACAACAAATGCCCGGAACAAGCTGCTCATCTTTGGAGAGGAATCTGGGCAGAGCTGCAATCACCAACAGGAGATCTGCAAAGTGGGACGGCCTGGCTCACATGCTTCGCCTGAGACCTGGGCCTGCAGGGCGTGTGTTCAGCACAGGGGCGTTTGCATTCTCAGGATGTCACTACTTACCCAATCTCCTACCAGCTAAGGTGTGGCATGGGAAAGACCTCCGAGCCTGAACCAAGGGTGGCAGAGCACTAATCTGTACTCTGGCCTTGTAAGTTTCTGTCACTCTGTGGGCTGCCTAAGGCACCATTCTCCTTGTGTCTCTTACATAGTTCTTTTACATTCCCTGCCTGTTCTGTAGGAGAAAAGCGCAAAGGTTCTAATGATACTAGGTGCAGGCACAAAGATGAGTGGTGAAGAGAGGTGTGGACACAGGTGCCTGAGCACAGAGCCCATCTTCTGGGCTCCTGGGGCCACCTCCACAGGTCCCCAGGCAGCTGGTTCTCTGCAGAGCAGCCCTTGGCCCTGCCCCCTCTCCTGCAGTGTGCCCAGAGACACTCAGACTGCAAGCTCCAGGAGGACAGGAGTGTTTATGTGTTTCTTAGTCATTAATTATGTGCCTAATTATTATTAGTGCTTTCCACAGAGCCCTGAAGCTATGGCTGGGGACCTGTCTAGTTACTTCCCAGAGCTGGTGAATATTAAAATAACAAAAACCCTAAAACTCTAGAAGTTTCCAGAATTATGAGAACCATCTTTGATAGTCATCAATCTAATTAAATTTTCCCAATATTCTTTCTTTGATCTATAAAGGTACTTATTACACAAAAGTGTTTACACAGGCAAATACATACATACACAAAGACACATGTAATCATGAATATCATTTTGCCAACCAATCCTTGTCTTATGAAGTGACTTGAGCTTTAAAACAAAAAGAAGCCACGTCCATTATATTTTCCCAATAATTTGGTCATTCTACCACTCGTTGTATTTACTTCCTTTGAGCCTCGTGTTCTATAAATTGAGGATAATAAAACCGTTCGCTTCACATGAGAGCACATGATAGAATATGCTAAAAGGTCCTGGAAACCAGACTGTCACCCTGTTCATGGTTGGGCCTTGCCTGCCCTGCTCACTTTGGGCACAGTGGCCAGGAAGGATGCTCTAGACCTCATCCCTGGCTTGGTCACCAGGGACTCTAAGAGATCTTGTGTCATGGTTTCTTTATCCATAACAGGAGGACAGTAATGTACCCAGAGCGTATAATTCGTAGGAAGATTCAGTGAAAATTCAGTAACTTAACTCATCCGAAGCACTTAGAAGAGGCCCAGCAAGAGGGACAAGGCTGAATATGAATGCTTGCTATGACTGTGACTTTAGATCATCAAGCAAGGTTGATTCTGAGCTGCACATTTCCATGGCAGGGGAAGAGTTTGTCAGCATTGGGCCAGTGGTGTGAGGTCAGCGGATTCGGGCCAATGAAGGTGGTGGTGGTCCCAGCTGGAGAGGACCCAAGTAGAAAAGAAGAGCTTCGGGAGTACATGTTCTTTATTCCCAGTTCCTCCTTTCCTCTCGCTCTTGCTCCTTCTTACTTTCTTTCCTATTAGAATAAGCCACCAAATTCAGGACTGCCTGGGAGAAGATGTGAGGGCGCCTGGGAGTCCAGCTGGGAGCTGATGAGCAGCCAGGCTAAGCCCTGCTGCCCCAGCCCATCCGCTCAGTCTTCCCCAATTAACTGCAAGCGAGGTGGAAGTCCCCGTACCACATTTTCCTTTCCGCCACTCAGACCTGCACAGCCAACACAAAGAGGCACTTAGCCTGGACATCCACCTCACCCTTCCCTATCGTGTCCCCACCCAAGAGGGAGGGCCACAGCAACAAACCTCCTTTGTGCCACACTCAGCGCTGTACTAGGCTCCGATGATGCCCACAAAATGCTTTTGCATGACGATAACAAGAAAAGTCCCTTATGGGTGGTTTCGCAAAAGGAGAGATATTCTGTGCGGGCCTGTGTCATTTCTTTGATTATTCAGACTTGAGGTAGGGGCAGGGAAGGTGTTGCTATTTCATTTTGTCCTTTTACATCTAATCAGAATTTCCTCCCACTTCTTTGAACTGAGTCTAGGTCTTTTCCCCTTTTTAAAATTTGCCTCAAAGATATCTTTTTTCCATTTTACCTTAGTGACTTTAATGGTCTGCATTTTAACCTCTTCTTCATGTAATGTGTGTGGTCTGCAAGGCTTCTTATGTCTTATACCTTTTGAATTTCAAATTCCTTTTAGAAAAATAAATCAATTCCATCTTGGCAAGACATTATTACTTTCTGCCTACACAAACATTATCATCCACAATTTTCTCTCATCCACCAAAAAGCATTTACTTAAAAATAATTCTGATACTTAAAATCTAAATACTGTGTTGCATATCAATTCAAAAACGTAATTCCTACAGTAGAAAAAAATGTATGGGTATAAGACATGAAATAAACCTGAGAGGTATAACCTTCCCCATTTAACCAACAGAGGAAATAAATACTCGGGAAGATAAAAAGCCATGTACAAATCTCAAAGAAATGAGTGGCCCAGTGGAAATTAGAATTGAGATCTTCTGATCATTACACAAGTTTTGCAGTCAGAACCACCAAAGGCCACAGTAGAAAAATCATGAGTATCTGAGGATGCAAAGGCATTTACAATGCTCATATTTGACAAATAAATGTTTTCCATAAAGGATATCCAAAGTGCACATTTTAAGGAGCTATTCTTTTTTTTTTTTTTTTAAAAAACCTACATTCTTTATCTACATTTGAATTCTGCGCAATGTTTCATCTAAATTAAGACAAATGAATTTCTCTCTATAGTGGGAACAAATTACTGGAATTTAAACAATTTAAACCCTAATCACTTTACCAATGACGATGAGAGTGCTGCAGCCTTCACTGCAGTTCCAGAGAAGTTCAGATATTGTCACATGTCTCGGGTCTTTCGGAGTGAAGTTAGCATTTAATGAATAATGAGTTCTGTAATATTTCAGTTCTAACTAGAGCTAGGGAATCTAGGATGTTCACAATAAATATAAATGTAAAGCAATGAAATAGCTTTGCTGAGCACCTAAAAGCTAATCTATAATGTTTTAGTGAAATCCAGTAACATTACAGTCCAGTTACACCATTAGTTTGGACACAACCAAAGACAGAATACGAACTGCTATGGGATGACTGTATCCTTCCCACACGTATATGTTGAAGCCCAAACATCAGTAGCTCTGAAGGAGACTGTATTTGGAAATAGCGTCTGAAAAGAGGTAATTAAGTTAAAATAAGGTCATTGGGGTGGGCGTTGGTCCACATAGGAGATTAGGACACACACATCACAGAGGGAGCACTGGCCTTGTGAGGACTCAGCAGGAAGACGGCTGGCTGTAAGCCAAGGACAGAGGCCTCAGAACAGGCATCCCTGGCAACACCTTGACGTTGGACCTAGCTTCCAGAACCGTCGAGTTTAAGCCACCTAGTCTGTGGTACTTCGTTATGGCGGTTCTAGCAAACTAACACCTAAGAAATCTAATGTGGGTTTTCTCCCTCCAGCTTCTTGCCTGTTTCCCACAGACTTAGTTACTCCTTAATATCCCCATAATACAAAGATGGGCAGATCTGCGAGGAGGACTCAGGATAAGTAGAGAATGTCTGTTTTCTAAGACCACATCGTCTCATGAAATTCTGCTTCCCCTTTGTTTGGAAAACCCATCCTGATTTCCTCCAGACTGAAGGCTGGATTTTTCTTTTTCACAGCCTTCATCTCCTTGGGGTGGTAGCTGTGCTACACCTTATAAACCACTTCTGTCTCAGTACACACCACACCACACTGGACTTATTTCCATTGGCCACTTCTTTGCACTCTTGTGCATGCATTCAAAGAAGAGACTCATCTTTATAGCCCAGGACTTGACACCTAGAAGCTACTCATTAAACGTTTGTTGAGTGAATGAATGAATAAATGAATTAAAAATATCTCCACTTCCTCCAAAACAAAACTGTGGCTAATTAAGTGCCTAGCACTGTTCTAAGTACAGTCATATTTACTGGCTGAGGAAGAAATGTATTAAGTGATACAAAGCTACAAGGCAATAAAATCTGTGGAGACAGAGGGCTCATTGCTGAGTGCTTCTTTTTAAAACAGGGAAGAAAGTAAATTGAGTATGAGAAAATAGGAAAAGTAGAAGTAGAGACCTTTACAATCTGAAAGTGCTGTATTTTGTTGCAGACTTGGCTAGACAAATGCTCATGCGAGGGAAGGAATCACAGAGCAATTGCTATGACTCAGGCCCTAGAGCCTCTAACTTAAAAGCAATGCCGTCATCATAAAGTTCAACAACCAAATACTCAAAGAATACTCCATGTGCAGTTGAAAAAATATAGGCAGAGTCCTGGAGGTAAAAATAACTACTCACCAATAAACAGGAACACGAGAGAACAAAAAACAAACAAATAGAAATGCATTATGTGTGTGTGCTCTTTGAAAGGGTCCCAAACAGAGGAGCCAATGGTAATGGTTTGTGTGTGCGGTGGGGGAGGACACTGTACATCACAAAGCCCCAGGAAGGAGCAGCGGCTTGCTGGCTACTGCAGAGTTCGTGATGAAGTCAGGCTGACCGGGGAACGATGGGAGGACACAGCTTCAGATACTAGGCCGCAGTGAGAGCACGCTTGTCTGTCTCTCCTCACTTACATCACTGTCCCCCATAAATAACGGATGTGGATAGTGTAAGACACAGAAAGGACAGTGTAGGCGTCATAAATTAGGCAAAAGGAAAAGACGGCCTCAGCATTCAGACAATGAAAGTGACCGTGGAAATTAATTTGGCAAGTTTGCAATATTGTGCGCAATAAAAATCTGTTAACATCTAGAGGGAATAAACCCAAAAGTAATAAGAAGCTGAGCTTTATGAAGGAAAAAAAAAGCACACCAAATTTGATTGCTTTTCTGATGGAATTACAAGATTACTACTTTAAGGGAATAGAGCAGATGTGATATATTTGAATTTTATTAGAGCACTTGGAGGAACGTCTCAGTTTCTTTCACAAAACTAAGTGACTTTGGCTTGAACATGGACTGAGGTGACAATAAACGAAGGGAAACAATATCTTACACTCACTCTTCCTGGGGGGAAGGTGTTAAGAGGTGACACTAAGGTGCCTGCTGTTTGCTCTGTAAAAAGGAGCAAGAGTGGCAGACCGGAATATGAAGATTCACTGGACAAAGGGATTTGAAATTTGGTTAAAAAATGTGAATTTTGACAAAATGAAAGCTAACAGATCTAAACACTTAGGAAAGTAAATATATTTGGGAAATACTTGCAAAACTATACAAAGAAACTAGACATTAATAATCCTGAGAAGCCCCTTGGAGAAGAGGTTTGCTATAAACTTGAACTGTAATATAGATATAAAATAGAGGCTTTAATAATTTCAACCATGTCCTAATGAAGATACATTATATACCTTTCCCCAAAGTAATTTTTTTAGGTTCAAAAGGGCTGAGTTATACTCATCTTTGGATTGTATCACTGCAAAGTTTAATCTTTAAATTTAGCAACAAAACTATTCAAACAGTTGAAATGAACATTTTGGGTGCAAGGACAGGTCAGCCACAGTCCCTCTGAGGTGCTGTCTTGCTTTTTGTCTGGCTCTCAGCTGTGCCCAACTGTTTCTGGGTAAAGGAGCTTTCTCTGATATAGTCACGACCAATTCTGGGGGGATTCAGCATCACTGTGGAGGTGTGCAACTGTTGCTGCCTTTGGAAATCTCTTTGCAAAGTTAAAAAAGCCCTTGAGCAAATGCTTTGGAGAAGGTTCTGAAAAATCATGATCATGTCCCAGACTTATCTACTTTTTTTTTTTTTTTTGATATCGGGGATCAAACTCAGGACCTTGCGCTTGTGAGGCAGGTGACGGCACCACTGAGCTACATCCCTGGCCCTTGCCTACTCTTAAGTTTATGAATTTGGAATAAAGTCATAATCACTCTTAGCAAAGTGACACAGGGATAAGCTTGAAGCCATGATGCCTGGCTTCAAACTCTGCTAGCTGGGTTAGCCCCGGCCAGCTACTTAACATTTCAGTGTCTTGGTTTCCTCATCTGAAAAGAAGGTGACATTAGGGCCCACCTTGTAGGAGCAAGTGACTAAATGGATTAATATTATAAGGCACACAATGAGCCTTCTATAAATGCTAGCCGTTTAAAATAGACCCTCGGTGAGCAGCCAACAAATTTAAGAGATCAATTTCAGAGAAAAACTGTATCTATAGCTCTACTTACTCATTGATGACTTTGCTGAAAATCAAAACATGAATTCCGTTTCAGTAGGATTACATAATCTAAGGATGTGTCTTCAAAGTAGACTGTGTAGTCTAGAGGTACAGATAGGGAGAAGATTCTAATCTTACCCAACCATGTTAGCTTAAGTGTTTTTGCGCACAGTTGCTCTGTAGCTACGAAGTAAGGATATCATCATTTATGTAGCCTTCCTTAAAGCGTTTGAAGGAAAATTGCTGTAAAAAAAGAGATGGCAACAATTTGCAAGGCTACAAAGGGCTTAAAAGGGAGTTTGATTTATGGGGAACATAAAAATGATTTAAGAAGGAAGAGGCACTGCTGCTCACTATGACTGCAGCGCGGCACTCAAATCTTTCAGAGGGCAACTCCATAGAACAGCAGTGGTATCAGTGAAAAACTCTGCCATCTGTGGACTATGGACCACTTTCTTCATCCTAGATGTCACCCTTATTCATCTCCCCATCCACAGAATCAATGACCTCTGGTGATTTTGCTTCCTTGTAACAGAGACTCCTTTAAAACTGAAAGATCTGAAGGTGCACCCAGTCCATCTAACCTGCTTTAAGTTGATTTTCAGCTTTTTCTCATGCTGGGAGCAGACAGTTCCCCCCCTGTCCCCCGCCCCTGTCCTGGTGCCAATGAACCCTAGAATCACACTTCCTGTTCACATGCTTACCTCTTGGTTCCTCACTTTTATTCTTCCCCCACATATTCCTGAAGTGCTATCAGGACAGGGAAGACGGTTTTGTAGATTAATGGTCTTCCTGGTTTAGCTGAACTAAGAATTAATTCCCCTCTTGCTTCACCACCATTTTTCTCTGTTAATTAGACTACAGAAGTGGCAAGTGACCAAATCTGGTCTGTTGGGACCAACAGAGTCAAGCCTCTGGCTGGGGTCCCTGTACCATCCTTGCTTCTTTTTGGATCCATCTTTATCTCTCTGTTCGGCAGATGCTAACTTGCGCATGGCCCTCATTACTTACTGGCGTTCTGCCCAATCCCAGTATCAGAGGGAAACAGAGGAAGTTTCCCTGTTTCCAGCTTGTCCCTCTTCAATCTTCTTTCTTTGCTGTCAGAATAATCTTTCTGCAAAGCTGATCACATAAATTCTCCCTCCAGTGGCTCCCATGTCCTTCAAGACAGGTGTCGGTGCGGGGTGCAGGCGCTTGTGGATCTGGTGCCTTTGGGTCCTTTTCTTACGGACTCCTTTGTGTTCTCCGCACTCTGGCCTGAAGAACTTCCTGACGTGTCCTTGGACACCCCGTCCACTCTCCCTCGCTTCCTCCCGACGTAGGGGCCGTTTCCTGAGAGAAGCCTTCCAGGCCCCTCCCTCCTCCCTCCTTTCTGCTTCATTAGTTTCTCCACCGTGGTCTTTATTGTGCTCCACGGGAAACCAAGCACCTGTCTGCAAACAGCGGGAGGCGGGGCTGTATTATGTCTCTGTGTTGCCCACCTGGCACACGGAAGCCCCTCCGCCGTCTGCTGACTGAATGGGCCCAGACCACCGTCACACTCACAGATGTAGCTGCTGTTGGCAAACAGGTGCTAGTGATCACAGGGACACTGGTTTGTGAACAGCACGCAGGAGGTAGAAATGGCCAGCACAAGGGACAGGAGACAACCTGCTGACCTGTAGCTCTTAAATTCAGAATTCCTCAGTTTATCTGGCCTAGAAAATGCTAAACTATGAGAGAACTGAAGAAGGGCCTGATATTTAATTGCAAATTATGAGATGTTGAGAAACACGGATTGAACCAAAGTGACCCGACCCAACTACAAATACAATCGCGCCACGCTTCTGCCTCAGGTTCCTCCAATGGCTTCCCATGTCCAGAGGGTGGTGTCTGACGGGCCCGTCTCTCTCCTCCGCTTGCTCACACCCTCCCATACTACCTCCCCAGTGGTTCCCACGGACCCGACGCAGGACAGGCCTCATGCCCTCGCGTTGCTGCTGTCTCTGTCTACTGCACCTCTCCCTGATCCTCTCCTCAGGCTTTCCTGGTGAAGCCCTTGCTCGTCCTTAAACACTTGTCCCTGCTGTCGCTTTCTTTGAGAAGTTTCTCAAGAGCCCCCTGTAGAGCTAATACTTCCTGGGTGCCACCAACGCCCCTGTGATCTGTTTGGTTACAGGTGGACCCCAAGGTTCAATGGTGCCTATCACACTGCGTTCCTCTCCCACAGAGCAGCTCTACCCACCTCTGCATCTGGGATTCTAACATCACACCAGGGCCAGATTAAGAATTCAATTTATGAGTTGAAATGAATTTGCTGAATTCACCTGAAAGAGATACTAGGCTGAAAGGCTAACACAAGTCGTTTTGTTTGATAATAGGGAGCACCACTGGAACAAACTAAAATGACCATGAATATGCAGAAAGACCATCAGAATTGGTAACTATGGGAACATCAAACTTTTTAGTTAAACAAATTGAAGATAGGAGCAATTACAGAAAATACTTAATAGTCTTAGGGTACAGGTAGGAGTCACATGATATTTTTAGACTGCCTTCTTTAAAAATCACATCAAAGTATTGTGAAAAGCCCCAAACAACCTTTTCAAAGTGGCATTTTACACCAGGTATTTAAATTCTATTTTCACTGTGAGCTTATTCAGAGTAATTGTACAATAAGGAAAAGCATTTGGCTTCAGGTCACTATGCATACATAGCTAAATTATGCAATTAGATGAGATGTAATTAACCAGAATAGCAACACAGCCAATCTAAGGGGGCCAGTTTGGGTCTGAGTGACTCATAAAAGCATTCGGTAGTTAAGTGATAGGTACTTAGGAGCACAACGGATTGTAGTTGACCTACAGTATAATGAGTCCCTCCTGTGACTAAAGAGATAATGGAATGAGACCTCAGAGATGGGGCAGTGTCAATGGAAATTCTGCCCAAGGAGTTGAGGTGTCATCTTGATTCTTATTATCCAAAACTTCTAATGAGACTGGAACTCTCGCCAAGCATACTGCTGCCATCACTATCACGTTGACCCTTCCAATACCAGAAGCCTCATGGAAACAACACTGGTTAATGCTTATTTTATTTTATTTATTTTTTTTGTACTGGGGATCGAACTAAGGACCTTGTGCTTGCAAGGCAGGCGGTGGAATCACTGAGCTAAATCCCCAGACCTAATGCTTATTTTAAATCAACCTGAAGAAGGTGATTACTCAGGCAGTACCTCAGATGGAACAGTCACCACATAAAAACTGGTGGCAGAAGCTGTCCAAACAGACCTTCTTCCCTTTCCTTTAACGATTTACATGTGGCAAGCATAAATGAATTGATACAGCTATACACAAGAGATGTTCTGCCTTTTGTAAGGACCGAGGATTTTAGTCACTGTGTTTGTTTTGAGGGAGGATCTTTGATTTCTATTTGCTTCTTTAACATGTGGAAGCACTCCAGTCTTCGAAGGATTCAAAATACAGGTGAGAAAGCATCCCTCTAGAACTGGCCAAATTCCTCTTAACCTTATCGAGAGAAGTCTAGCAAATGTGTTACTTGCTAGTGGGTACAATTTTTTTATCTTCAAAATTTAAGTGAGAAAAAAAGCCATTTAATCACACATGTATTCTGCATTCCCTAACACCAGTCATGCCATTTATGCTTACGGCACCTGCCTTTAAAAAGCTTATCATCTATCAGAGGATGCCAATCTGCCATCACTTTTGTAGTTTCCTTTTCAAAATGGCTGGAGTATATACAATATAAGCTGATGGTTTAATTAAATTTGAATATACAAAAATCTGGAAGGAGACATATTAAAATGTTACCTGGCAGAGGAATGGCATATTATTCTTTCTGCTCCCTATTTTATTTCTTTCTACGACAGTGTGAAAAGGGAGTGAAAAAATTATTTTAGAAAAGGTGTAAACAAATCTTATTCTGGGTAGCTATCCATCTCATCTTATGGCCTAAACCCTAAAAAGCCAACAGAGGGCTTCGTCTGAGGTGAAGTGTGTCCTAACACTGGGGTGCTTATGGGCTCTTCTCGGGTGAGTTTCTGCTATGGATCATGCTGCCTTATAGACGGGAGAAGATGAGAGGACAGGAGAGGAGGAAGAGAGGAGGGAGAACTGGAGGCACTTCTGTGGCTTTTATTAAAACGAGGAGTTAATGTGGTCACTTTGGTGAAGCAAGATTAATAAACAGGTTGGAGGCATAAAAATGACATAACTGATATGATGACCGGTGATTTTATTTCCCAACCAACTCTCCTGTGACCAGAGTGCCTTTTCAGAGATGATGGCTCAGGTAAGGGTGGCTGAGCCCATAAATCCCAGAGCAATTTGCTCCCTGCTTCTCCTCCTCCCCTAGGCCTTTTAGAGAAGAACTTCCAAAAAGGTAAGCAGTCCTAGAATAGAAATTTGAATGCCTTGATTGTCAGCTTTTTAAATGCAGAGACTGTGACAGAGCAGATCTAACAAAATGGCAGCCCCAGCCTTGTGCTGAGGGTGATCTGCGAGGCTGTAGTAAGGTCAAGCTCTTGTCCTGGCGACAGCTTTCCAAATCTGTATGGTTTTGGAAGCGTTGTCCGTGGTCCTAATTTTGGTGATGTACTGACCTTCAGGGTCCAAGGATAAAATAAGGTCTATAATAAGTACAGAAGCCTTACTAAAGTAGCAGTGTTTGTTGAGCACCTACTGTGAGACTCAGGATGACCATGCAAATATCATCACTATTTTACAGATAAGCAAAATAAATCTTGGAAAGGTTCTTTTGTCATTTTCTCCAAAGCACACAGAATTGCTAAGGAGAGCAGCTCAGATGCAACTTCTGGCCTGACAAAGAATCCCAACCTCCTTCCTCACCTTCCTCTGAAGAATGACAGCGGCTGCTACCAGGCATTCTGTTGATGTGTTATAAAACTTTATTTTGCTTTGCTCTTCATGTTACTTTAGGCATTTCTCTCCGTCTCCCCCGTCTCTACTCAGACTCCAGTTTCAATTCCCATTCCTCTTAAAGTTTTGTGGCATTTGAGAAACCTTCATTGAAAATTTCTTCAATGGTGTCTACAAGTCGTCTAAGAAAGTGCCACAAAAATATTTAAATAAAATACCACATAGTATGGAAATTATATTTAGGTTTTTAGGCACCCTGGATATGAGAACAGTGAATTTTCTTTGAATCTTCATATTGTTATACACAGATAAATACGTACACACGCATACATGATTAGAAACATTTTTCAATCAGAAACCTTTTTTGCTTCTGAAATAATTATTCACTATGACTCCCACCCTCTGCCACAGTTTCCATGATGCCTAAATACACAACTGAGTTGATCACGGAGATTCATTGGGTTTTCTTTCTTCCTGGTGTGAAAAATAATGGCTATAAAATGTATTTTAATAAAACAAAACAGAACCATCTCTAATGCTTTGCAGAATGTGGCCTTCATATCTCTGGGATTTTGACCTTTTGCCAGCTATAAAACCAAACCCAGAAGTTTCATTTTCTATGGCCACGGAGTTGTTTTTTAAGTAATCCCTCAAAATGAGAAAATAACAGCTCACATATAGGGTTTTCTAGTTTTTCTAGGAGATAGGCAAGGGCATACATAGAGAGAGAGAGAGAGAGAAAAAAATCTCCATTAAAATAATTTAGCAAAGACAATATCAGCACACACACAGTGATGAAAGTCCATTAAAATAAAAAGTATCTAAAATCATAATGGTGATACAAATGAAGGTAGATAACAATACATCAATTGGAAATAAAAATATATATCAACCTGAAGTATATCCAACTCCAGAAGGTGAACAGGGTCTTAAAAAGTTCTTTATATAGTTTTTCTCCCATAATTACTAGGGGAAAAAGTGGAAAAACTAAGAAAATCTTGAAGTAAATTCTAAATTATAAAGAGAGAAAAATTTTTAAATAGCAGACATCTGCTTTGACTCCCTGTCTCAAAAGGTTTTTGAAAACTTTATAATAAATGATGATTTGAATAGCAGATTTTCTAAAAATGAGGCAAATTTGCATGTCATTGCAAATAAAATAGAAAGTGGAGAAAAAGTCAGAGGGCCGATTTTTAATTCATCTTTGGAATTTAAATGCCACATTGATATCTGAACAGCGTGGCATAAATAATCAAATAAATTGTTGTTAAATTATCTTATAAACTGTGCAGTCCTTTAGTCCATACTCATAAAATATATGACTTGCAAAAGAGAATAGAAAAAATATATATGGCTTGCTGTAGTTTACTCACGGCTACAAAAATTCAGAGTAATCAATCATTCCTGGTGGCTTTTATAGCTTTCCAGGCAGTGAGAGCTGTATTTTATTGACTCTAGGCATTTAATTAGTGGGCATTATTAAAGTGCAATTTTCCATGTTAAACTCTTTTCTGTGTAAACTAGCTTCCCGGTATATTGACTTGTGTAGTGACTGCATTATCTTGAGCTCCCTCAGTAGACAGGGAACAGCTCATCTTTGTTTTCAGACTCTGCAGAATGCATTATTTCTGCTGTCAAAACACTATTTTGACCTTTTATGCAAAAAAGACCATGACAAACAGCTGTTAATCCAATGCATAAATTCTATCCAGTAATGACCTAGATCTACCAATATAAATGAAAGAAGAAAAATTAATTGGAGTAAGTATATTTCATATGGTTCCTGTAAAAATGAAGAAGCATTGGAGCAAATCAATCCATCTGATCAAAGGCATTTATTTTGGAGAAAATCTGGAATTAGTGGAGACAGATTTTTCCCCTCTTCCTTTCTACAGAAATCCACTGTTGTAATGTTTAAGTCACAAATCTTCTTTTTTAATGGTAACTTTTGTTAAAAGATCTCTAAGAAGACACCATTACTGATTGTGTAACAAAGGTGGTATGCTATGTTAGCTCTCTTATCAAAAGATAAAAAAATAAAACAATGAATTGTGAAGGTTTTTAAACAAAAATATCTTCTAAATCAACTGCTACTTCCAGGTACTGTAGGACTGCAGTTCCTGAATGAATATAGAATTAGAAATGACAAATGGTACAAAGAATAATACCAATTTTTAAAAGATTCAAACTCTGTGACATTGGAATGGACACCACGTTCAACAAAACGTTCCTTTACAGAAAGTGTGCTGTACAATGAGTTGGGAGGTTTTGGTAATGCTTTTGACTCTGATCAGTCAGTTGGAAGAATTATCAAATAAATAATCTAGCTGTTGCTGCTAGAAAACTGTTCATTCCTAGTGGCAAAGATTAATCATTGCTTTTAAAAAAGATTAGAACAAAACTAGCTTTGTGAATAGCTGCACACTTTCTCTTGAATGCACAGTAAGTACATCCACAGTTTGTCTAATCATTATCAATGTGGCATACTTTAATAGATTGGATATAAATAATTGTCACTGAGAAAAATCATCTGCTGCATGCTCAGATAAAGCTATAGAGATCTGCCATGTTACCTAGCAACCAGGCAAGTAACTGCCATACTGAAAAAAATCCTTGTTTTCTTTTTTTGTTGTTGTTAGGTAGAAAGAATGTTCATAAAATTGCACATTAAGATGTTAATTAAGCCAAAGTATATATTAAAGTACAATTGCCAGCAATTTTAGATGCACGTGTAGCCTGTGTTTTGAAGTACCAGGTAGTGATAAGAGCTATCAATATTTAGATCTGCTATTTGTGCTGGTCATAAACAATATTCTGAACAGTTTTTAAGGGAATCATCATCATTACTAATTTTTTTATTTGCAGTGTTTTACAGACAAAGGAATTCTGACAAGATTTTGTATACTGACTTCTATGACTTCTGTTTATTGAAGGAGCAATGCTTACTTGTTTAAATACAGTATAATTGTTCTGAGTAATTAGTGGACTGCAAGGGACCCCAAATTACATTTCATATAACAGCTTAATGCATTACATTGGTAACATCTAGGGGAATCTGGCTTGCCAGCTAATCTAAGTTCTATTCCAGTTTTGCCAAAACTCTGGTTCTGAGACTGTTCATAAAGTCTCTCTGAAAGAGCAATAGATGATTGGGGCAATGATATGATTTGAGTTTTGAGGTCCCAAATTCAGCATGTGGCCAGTCTTGAAATCCCAATCTGAACGCAGTATCTGCTGTGTCATGTAGGCTGACTGGCTGCGGCCCACCCAAAGACCACAGGAGCTGGGGAACCCATTCCCCGCTGTGCAACAGGCAGAGATTGTTTTGGAGGCAGAGACAGCTGTGCTGGACAAGGTCAGCTCAGGAACCCAAGTCTAGGGCTTTCACGGCACTCCTGTGCTGACATTATGGTATTTTTACTTATATTCATTTACAGTGATTAAAAAAACTCTCCAAATCATTTCATGGAATTAAAGAAGTCTAATTTAGGAAGAACTGAGCTGGGAATAAAGCACTTGAATCCACCATATTGTTTTCATTGGCTTTTACTCATTCTCACATTACTACCAAGACCCTACTCTTTGAGAGAGTCATCTGTATTCAATGTGCTACATAAATCAGATTTATTCTGAATCAATGGGAGGATAGAAAACAACTCATTTGATTTGGGGTGTGGGTTTAGGAGAGGGCAGCAGTTCACAAATCTCAGTGTTTCTAACAATAGGTTGAAAATAATTGCTTGCATGCCCCACTTCTTGCTTAGGAGGAAGTGAAATGCTTTCTCCGGTTGTAGTGTTTTCTTTTTAAACAAGGACTCCATGTACCTGATCTCATTCAGCCTCCCACCTCTGTAACCCAGGGAAGGCATATTCAGACACTGTCATTTGACTGACAGAAACTATAGCCAGACTGGCCCTGCAGGGGGCCACTCCAGTTGGCAAGCCATGGAGCCAGGACTCAAGTCTTGATTCCCAGTTCAATTTATAAAACACTATGATTTTAAGTTTGTGTAATATCATTTCACTTAACATAGAAAAGTCTGAATTTCATTTGCTGTAATGGACTCTGGAACATAAACATAACTGGTTTGGAAAAGGGGTGACTTGCCCTCTTATGTGCCAGGCACTTTCAGAGTGAAGCAATGTCATGAAGTTTATGGTCCCTGCCCTCAACTAGCTGAGTCTCACGGAATATAATGTGGGCATGCAAATACCAAAACTAAGGCACAAAAAGCTATGGGAGTTCAGGGAAGGGCTGGAATACTGTACTTCCATAGTTATCAAAAGCTCTGGAAAAAAGGATAGGATTTGAAATAGCACAAGCGAAAGCATGAGGGAAGACAGTGTGTGATGGAGACCTAGTGAACCACAGTCTCATAATTTACCCCTTACGCCGGTTGCTTTTGCTATAGAATGCTTCATATTTTCCATCTATAAAAGGGTTTATTTCCATTTGCTTTAGTGAGGTCAGTAAGACATTTTAAAGCTTCTTGATAAATTGTAGCATTTAAAATAAACTACCCTGAATTTTAAAATTGAAAGGAAGACTGCCTAATTCATACCAATCATTAACTTGATTCTTTAATATTAGAAGATTTTAGACATTTGTTAGATTAAAGATAGTTTATTCTGAGTCTAAAGAACTTATGAATAGAGACATCTTGATTAGTGTACAATATGTCCACTATACAGTAACCTATTCAGTATTCATATTCCCTCTCTCCAGATCCAAGCCTGCCTCTTGGATGTGTATCCAGCAGCCCAAGCTTTCCCCGGAGTTCCAGCCTAGTAAACCCAATCACCTGCCTGACATTTCCACATGGAGGCCAAGGTCCTCAGACTTAAAATGCGTAAAACAGAACCTTTGATTCCTTTTTTCACAGGTATCTCAATCTTGTCTATCATTTATTTAGTCACTGAGGCAAAAAAAACACCCCCAAACTGATGAATCATCCATAATTCTGCCTTTTCCTTCATTTTTCAATTTAATTTATTACTGAGACCTCTAAATTCTATCTCCAAAATATATCCCAGAGTCTGATTTCAGATGGCACATTTAAACTGCTTCATAGAACTTTCCTTCCTAAATGCCTAACAAAATGAGAAAAAAGTAGCAAGAATTAGAGAAAGAAGTGGGGAGGGGCGGAGGATGAGGCAGGAGAGAGAAACAACAGAACCACCCAACGAACGGAGCATAAATACAATAAACTTCAAAACTGGCAGCCAAGGAGAAAGAGACAAGATTCTGAAACAGGATAAAGAGGCGCTGCTGTTTTATTCTTAACCTTGTTCGTCCTCCCTAGAGGGGTGAGTCAACAAAATTTGGGAAGTTTTCACTAATTACTCTAAATTTAGAGAAAAGCACCTCAGTGAATCCCTTTACCTGTCTCCTCTCTCTCCCAAGGAGTAATGGAAACTTGTGCAACGGGAGAAACGCAACTCAAGTCTCCAGGCCTGCCTAAGGTATCAGGAGAGCCATGAAGTCGAAGTCCCAAGTTATCTTGAGAGTATTTTCTGGTTCATATGGAAGCTTCAGTTAAGTACAAAAGGGTACTCTTGCTATGTCCTTCCCTCTCTCCCAATTTTGGGAAATGAACGCTGAGGTGAAATGGAGGCATTTAACCATATCTAAGAAGGCACAGCCCAGGAAATCTAACCAAGACTGCATCTAGTTTAGGTTGAACTCCCTCTGCAATCTCTTCAGACCACAGAAAAGCGGATAGGTCCAGGAAATAAATCAGAAATTAAAGAAGAAACACACTGGTCCCCAAAAAGGTAGAAGAGATTTAAGGAGTTGTTCACACTATGCCTGGGCAAAGCTCCCCAAGCACCAGCAAGCGAGTAGATATGCAAGCATTTTAAAAGTAAGAGGAAAAGGGAGGGAGGGAGAGGAGAAAAAAGGGAGGAAGGGAAAGTATACGTATAAGCTGTAAGAGTGACAGCATAAAGGAGCTAAATCTAGAAGACCTTTGAGTAGATAAACAGAAGGAAGCCTTACACAAACTTCCTACTGTGGAAGAATGGCTTCAGTAAAAACTGCAGTTTCAGGACAAAATAATGAGACAATTTGAGGTGAAAGGGGATGTTACAAACCCACACACTGAAGACCAAAGAGCATAATTTTAGAATCGAGAAACCGATTAGGAACAATAAGAAACATGGTAGACATTGCTAAAAAGTGAAATTACTAACAGAAGAAGGCATTAACATACTGTGAAAGGAGATGAAAATGTCAAAATATTAAAAGATAAACTGATGGATATGGAAGAGATACAAAGATGATCTAAAAAGAAAACTGTTGTCACTGATGACAATATAAATAAAACAAAAGAAATGCTCAAGACATGATTACAGTATCAGATTTAAAAAGCATGTGGGAGTGTAAATTTTGACATAGAACATTCAGCACATTGGCATATTCTAGCTATGCGGATAAAGAATTATTTGGGATCCAGGCAGAAAAAACAAAAACCCTACAAAGGGAAGCAATATTAAATGCTATTAAACAATGATGCAATGGGTGCAAAACCCTAAGAGAAAGAAAACACAGCGTAAGAATAGCGTGCTCAGGCGTGATACTGTTCAGTTCTAAGAGCTACAGGAAGACATCCACAGGTATTGAGAAAGTGAAACAGAGCTCAGAAATGCAGTATCCGTGAGTCTTTCTTGAAATAGGAACAAAAAGCAGTTAATAATCTAGGCAATTATGGAACAAGTCAAAGAACTCAATCAGAAATGGGGAAGGCATAGTAAAGGGCTGGGAAACACTGGATATGCTTTGAGAATTCACAAATGACCACAGCAATTGTGATTACAGACAAGAAAGTAAATGTTCTAAGTACGGTCAATACAAATTAATTAAAATGAAATCGTTAGCAGAGGAGAGATGAGCAATGCAAATCTTTCATAGTAAGGAATCAGCCCAATTAAAAAAATCGGAATATGCAATTTAAAAACATCGTAATTCCAGCCTTGATGTGAGTTTACTATACAGCGAAAGAAGCTTAATTTCCAAGACCCTTTACCTGTATAGGTGATTGTTTTTCCTCTGGCTACTGAAAGGGGTCACACAATGCACTCATACTGCCATGGTTCTGTGAGGTTTGGAAAATATACCCTGTATTGTTAAAGAGGGCTCCTAAATTGTATAAACTTCCCACAAAATCTCAATCTACTCCTGCTCACACCATTTTAAAAAAAATCATCATTTTCTTACCACAGAAGGAAATAATGATTCTTACAGTAAGGAGACATTCATTTGACATCCAGCCACTATTCAGCTTTGCCTACCCCTACTTCTTCTGCTGTTAAATGCAAAAACAAATTTGAAGGCTGTTTTTATTTAAAAAGTGTATAGACTGTATTTTTCTATCTGTGCATCCATTTATTGATCCCTTTGATACACACATAGAAAGATGCCTGAAGCGATGTTAGGCTAAACATGGTTGTTTCTAGATGGTGGGATCTGAGGTAATTTAAGAAATTGAATGGTTTACTAGGTGCACTGCCTGAATTATTTATTGTGTCATATACCAAATATTTCAAAAATATTAGTGCTTTTCCCTTTAAAATTCTAATATTAACAGATATTGCCAGCGACTTATTATTTTCTTGTTTCTAAGATTTCAAAAAGTTCTTCAAAATCCGATACTCCAAATCTTTCCACATCGTTTCTTTCGTGCCGCCACTACTCTTGTTGAACCGCTGTCATTTCCCAGCCCGACCACTTTCTCAGGCCCCTACATCGTCCATTCTTGCCTTGGTCCTCAGAAAGAAGCTGGTGTGCTCTTCTCAAAGCCAAAGCTTTGCTTGAAGTTCTCTCTGTGCTTCCTGCCTATGTGTCTGTCTGTCCGTCCATCTGTCCGTCCATCCGTCCATCTCTGCGGTACTGAGCAGTGAACCCAGGGCCTTTACACTGAGCTACATCCCCAGGTCTCCCCTCACCCCACGGACAAGGTCTCACTAAGCGGTACAAGTGGGACTTGAACTTTTGACCCCCCTGCCTCAGCCTCCCTCCGTGCTGGGATTTCAGGCATGAGCTAGTGCACCTGGCGTCAAACTGTTCTTTAGAATAAAGCCCAAACTCTTTGAGGTGACCAGCAGCGCTGACCTGAACTGACCAAGATCTGGCCACACTGGCGGTTCTGCTCCCAGGGCAACACAGCCTTGCTCCCCTGAGCTGCTCCCTTGGCGGGGAGCGGTCCTCCGCAGGTTCTCTGTACAGCTGGCTCCTTCTCACTGTTCAGCCTCTGTCTGAGGGCCACTTTCTCAGGGAGTCCTTCTCCAAGTCCTTTCCAAAAGCAGCCCCCTTCCCGCCCCACCTCTCTCTCAAGCACTTCTCCTTGCTCTCTGGCCCTTCAGACACTTATCACTGTCTGAAATTATCTTCTTCATGTACTTCCTTGCTTTGTATCAAACCTCTCCAACTAAACGCCGGCCCTTGTCTTGTTGAGCACTGTCGTTCTTGCTTGAAGAAGAGGATAGAAGATAGCACACAATCAATAGATACGTGTCTCTCCAGTGAGCACACACACACACAGACGCTTTCATAACGTAAAAGGGGGGTTGTGTTTCCCACATATCTTTTAAGTTAGTTTTCTCATAATTGAGAATGTTCTTTCAAACAAGTCACAGAATAAGCAGTAAATATCAAGGTCAACCTACAAAGTCTACTGGATTCATAATGGGCTAAAATCCAGCATATCTTTAACGAAAATGTTAGAAAATGAACATGAAGAATTATCCCTGGGGAAAAAGAGTTTAAATGGCATGGATCAACTTATCTGAATATGAACACATTACAATTATTATTCATCTTTTAAACTGGTGGAAACTTTTGTGGATATTTGGAAGGGAACTTCAGAGCATTTTTAAGGGCTGTAGAATTAATTCTAGGCTCTGGTTGGCCCTGGGTGTCATCTCACTCTGAAATGTATATCCTTTGGCTTTTTGATAATAGACACATTGCTGGCACCACTGGGTTGATCAGCCATTCCTGAGTCATTGTGTCAAAAACACAAGAGAGGAAAGAAGAGGAGTTGGTGCATAGGTACAGGGAGTGAGGAGACTCAGAAGGAAAGGATTAAAGAGGATGTGTGATTCGAAAGCTACCTCAGCTGGGAGCAGTGACTAGGAGAAAAGAAATCAGTGATGAGAGGTGAGGGGCAGGTGGGGGAGAACAGCTCTCCTGCTAGTGGCGGGGATATTTCATCTCTAAGACAGCCTGGCTCTTGTCTGGAGTAGCTCTGAGTGGGAACAGGAGGGAGAGTCAGTTTGTAAATAATGTTGCAACTTGGGAGGGACTATGTACTTCTAATTTGAGGCTTATCCCAAATTTGGGTTGGCATGAGTTTTTATGACTAATCTACCAGTAGGGTGAAATAAATAGCATCACTCATATCAGGAGTATTGACCAACCCCTAGCAGAAATTGAGGAGGCAACACCAGACTTCCTTTTCTGGATGGAATGCTGCAGTGTAAGAAAACAATTTCAACCAATTATTTTTACACTAAGTTGACAGTTAAGACTGAAAAAATGGTATTAAGAGCAAGGAGATACTGCATATGGTTTGCAAGTCTTTTCTCCAGAAATGAATCATGGGGATGAAGAGAAACAGCATATTTTTACAGTTACACTTTATATTTCTAGAAAAATAACTCCAACATAGTCTTAATTTCTAAGCATAGGGAAATAAGACTTCTACGAACCTTACACAACCCATACATACCACCTGTTGCAGGTACAGCAATATGCAAGTCATTCTCAGGCCTTAATTAAAATAAAAAACACGATAAAACTTACTGTTAAGAAAAATTATTGTAATTGAAACAATCTTTAAAAAATGACAGGATGCGCAAATATTCTTAAAATACAATCTTTTGTTGCCAAGAAAATCTCTTTGTTTTTCAGTGGCCCTAAAATCTATCCCCGCCCAGTGTTACTAGCGTTACCAAACTAAGTATGATCGAAACATCTGGTCAAACAGTGCTGGGGGAGCCGATGACTGCAGGGATCTGCCCGTGGGTCTCAGCCTGCTTCCAAACCAGGCAGAGGTGCCAGAATGGCAAACTTGGGAATCTAGGAACATCTCAAAGCAGTCATTGATTCTTCAGATCATGTTCTTGTAATTAGTCCTCTGAGATTAGAAGTTTCCGTTTTGTTACACTATTTCCAAATTCAATGAGCTGCATCATGAGAATCATTTATAGAACAACTCTGTTTTGAGATTTTTCCTAAAACAATAACACATTATAAAGTATTTCATAACAGAGGAGATCAGAACACGCACTCTTGCTTCTTCTAGTTCAAATTTTGGTTTGAAATTCTTTGTGTTTCCTCCAACTCCCACATAAGAAAACTATCAGTAAGTCTTTGCTCAGCAAATATAAGACTCTAGAGATATCAGACATAAAGATTTTGGGGGAATTAATCTTAGATCTTCACCTAAATAAGCCAATATATTCTCACAATTTTTTTCAAAGAGAAAATGACTCAGCTTAATCATATTTTGACTTCTAAAAAAACCATCTCATGAGTCTTTAAGGAGAAGGCAAAACTCTGAGGAAGAGGAATGGTTTTTATCTCACACTAGAATTAGAAGAAAGGTTAATTTTTACATGCAAATTACATCTATTTAAAAATAGGTTTCTGGAACAATGTGTTATTGACAGTTATGTGGGAAGATATATGCATTCATGTAAGTGTTCCTCCTCAAGCAAATTATTAAAAATATTGACAATATTGCATTTTGAAAACAACCATTTTAAAGAAACCAATATTAATCCAAAAGTAAAGGCATTATAGCTAAGAGTAAGACATTATGACTGTAATTCTTTCACTCAAAGAAATATGTGCACAAATTTTTCGAAGTTTACTGATATGCACTGTTATAAAATACAATACCAAACATTTATGCTTTGCTGCTGGCTACTGCCCACAGAAGGAAAAACCAGGGAGCGTGGTGATAAATTTGGATTCTCTGCATGCTTCTGTTAATTATGGTGGCCTACAGAAGACCTTGTATTTTGATTATTGGAACTGACACCTGTAAATGCTAACCAGGTCTAAGTTACTGCTATAAAAACCAAACACATCAATGGACATATACATGTTTTAGTCATGCGCATTAATGAGTTTTATCAAGCAGATCTTCTAATTAATTTTGCTAATTGTTCATTCCTCCTAGTTAATGTTCATATGTTGACAGCAGCATCTGATTACAAACGAAGCCATCAGTAACCTCTGCTTGATGTCTCTAGACTGTGCCAACGCTATAAACACTTACATTTATTTCAATACCATATTTAGAGAACATGTCTGCCTTTCATTTAGAGAAAGGATAAATGTGCTTCCAAACACATGGGGCTAAAAATACTTATTCAATCAATGGTAAAAGAAGAATGACTTGATAATAAACTGGAAAACATCTGCCAACATTTAAAATACAATAATAACATCATAAATGATCATTTATAATGCTTTTCCCATGCAATCCACTGTCTGCTAATTTATATATACAGTAATTTTGAACAACTGCTACTACCATTTAAAAGGGAGCAATCTCTTAACATTTCTGATCAAATATACCATCTTGTATACAGACAAGCAATTTTATCAAAATTCAATTCATGTACCCAAATTGGGATCAACCTCCAAACTTTTAGATTGTTATTACCTGGTCAGAGGTTACCATTTTATATTGCTGATAAATGAATGTACTCACACAGTTTAAATAACTACTATTCAAATATCACATTAAATATTGCACCATGCTGTGTCTGTATTCTGAAATGCTTTTAATGGAGATTTGATATCCAAGTAGAGCCAAAACACTGTTCTTTCTCTCTGGTTCCCCTTAGGAACAATTAGCAATATGAATCCTCTCACTTCTAATATACTCTATAGTCACTGAGTAGAGAAAAATAATTAATTCTACCAAAAGCGCATCAAGCACAGGGATCCCAATGCAGCAAGATTAAGTTTGGCAATTAGCAACTGCAGGGCAAAGTTCTCATCTTTGAACCTGAAGCGCTGATTCTTCGCTTCTTTTTCCAACACCGCATTTCCCCATGCCTTCCGAGCTTTTTTTTTTAGGCCTTGGAACAACGTTTTGGCACCACGCAGGTCCCTAAGCCCCCAGGTAGCGCGCGCCTTCGTAAATTTCGACTCCCGACTCCCGACTCCTTCGTCCTGCAGCGGATCCGAGAGGACCGCCGTTCCCACACCATGCGCTCCCCGCTGGACGCGACGGAACCGCACAGTTCTGCAGAACCCTTCACGCGGCGCGACGCCGAAACACAGCCTACTCTGTCAGAGCCGTCAGCACTTTGGACTCAAAGAGCCGAGCCGGACACCACCGGCTGCTTGGCAGCGAGCTCCTCCCTGGGTACCGAGAACGCAGGTCTGGAAGGACCCTCGGGGTTCGCTAATCACCCGCCCTTCCCCTCGCGGCTGGAACTTTACGGGTGGAGGCAACCTGGGGTAAGGGCTCGTGAGACAGACTCCCCCTAACTCGCGCCAGCGAGTCCTACACTGGACCTCGACTCCTCACGCTGCCACTGCAACACTGTTTCGTACACTTCTCTCTCCAGACGCAGGAGCCTGCCTTGCGAGTACCTTCAGGGTTCAAGCGCAGCTGAGGACTCGACAGTTCACAGACCTCCGATCTACCCATACGACGACGTGCACGGCGCAGATGTGCAGCCCCCAGACGGGATCCTGAGCCCTCACACTAACACCCCAGTCGCGCAGAGAGGAGAAACGGCAGCCGCAGGCAAGTGTCGCCTTGCTGGCCAATCGCTGAGCAGGCAAAGCCTTCCTGAGCTGCCAGTTTGTTTTAGGGTCTCATGTTTATAGATGGCAGGTTTTCTTGGAAGAAAAAATATGAATAAATAAGCAGCGATGGCAGCGTCTTTTTTGTTTTTTTTTTTTTAAGACCCTGCTGGGCTTTGGGAAGTTTTAGCTTAGAGTAAAATCACATTCAAGTTACAAGCACAGAAACGGGGATGCAGTGGAGATGCTGACCTGACCTTCAGGCAAGCAACAAACTGCAGTCTCTGCTGCTCTAGTAGCGCTCTCCAAGGGGAAGCAGTGCCAAGTCCATGCCCACTTTCCTCTCCGACTGATAGATGTATTCAAAAACGAGACAGAGACAGAGAGAGATGGGGAGGGGGGGGGAAGAGAGGCAATACGAACCCCTCCGCGGCCGTTTTCCCTGCTACTCCTTACCGGTGACTCGAAGCGCACCTGGAAATTACACGGGGTTGGCACGGCTTTTTAATCTCGAAGACAAACGACCTCAGGAAAATGCAGACTTGTGTCTCTGGAGAGACACCCGCAATTTACCTCTTCAAACTCCTCGGGACCCCGAAGATGAGCCAAGGAAATGGAAAATGTGCCCAGCCCGTGGGTGGTGATGGGGACTCAAGAAACCAAACAGGTTTAGAAAAAAAAAAAAAAAAGCCCACAGCGGACCCGGCTGCCCGAGGCTGTCACAACTGCCCGGAGACGATTCCGCAGCCTCCCGGCTTCCCGACTCGGCTTTCCCTCGGCGCCCGCTGCAGCCCCACTCAGCGCCAGCCGCGCTACTTACCCGAGCCGCGGGGCACCGGCGTCGGGGATCCGCGAGGGCTGGCGGGCTCGGGGGCCCGGGGACGCGGACCTGCGGCTGGAGGCTCCGCCGCCCTCGCCCGCGCCTCCGTGCATCTTTCCGGGCGCCCCGCGAGCGCGAGCGGCGAGGCGGAGGCGCGCGCAGAGGGGGCGGAGGGCGCGGGGAGGCCGCGCCGCGCTGCTCCCCGA
>NW_004624750.1:8648524-8694845 GCF_000247695.1 Heterocephalus glaber | reverse complement strand
CCCTCCCGGCCCCGCGGCGCGCGCCCTCCCCGAGCGCCGGCTCCAGGGCCCCGCGGCGCTCGCCATTGTTCCGGGCCGTGGCCGCGCGGGGCTTACCGCTCACGGGCGCCCGGGCTCCTCCGGCGCCGGGCTGCGGTCCCTGGCTCGGCGGGCTGCCGGCGCGGGGCCTCCTCCTCCCGCCCGCGCGCCCGCATCTCCGTTACTATGGATATGGCGCTCGCCGCCCCCTCCTGGCGCCCCGCGACCGCCGGGCGGGAGCCGCGGGCGGCAGCTCCGCGGGCGCGCGGGCGACAACTCTGCGGCGGCGGCCACCGCGAGACAGGAGGGGAGGAGGCGGGAGAAGGCGGGTCCTCGGCGCCGGCCGCCCCGGCCCCACTGACCCAGCTGCTCTGGTGAACGACGCCGAAGCCACTGCCGTCCCGGCCGCGCGGCCCCGCTCCTGACGCTGCGTCCCAGCGGCTTTCGGGGTACCGGAGCGAAAGGTCAGGGTTAAGATTTTGAGTACGATTTTGACAAGCTTCAAATACCCTTCGCCCCCATCCCAGCTCGCCACCAAAGTTCCCACCGTGTGGAACCAACAGTTGCAGAAATGTACTTTGGCAAAGCCATCTTTCGGAAATTCGCCTAATTAACCGAAGGACCTCTGGCCTAAAATGGCAAGGCTGCCCCCCCCCCCGCCCTTTTGAAAGACCTCAGTGTTTCTTCCTTGCCATAAATAAACTTAAAAATTTGTGGCTTAGTCTGCTTAATATCCTAACAGTTGCATGAACATATCTGCCAGCCCACACTCAGTTCTTTGATGCTTCAGCGTTCATCTGTAAGTGTGAGTTGCCCACTTAGTCTCGGATGAGAGCCACAGATTCCCACGGAGAACACCGACGTCTGAAAACAAGGTAACAGCACTCAAAGTGCCTGTGAATAGGTTGGAATACAGGTTCCTCAGGTAAAAGTATTTAAATTAATGTATAACACTACGAACAGTGCTGTTCAAGCCAAATTCACTTTATAAACTTTAAGAGTATGTATTTAGCGCCTCGAAACGAAAGCAAAGGGTTTGATCAGCTGCAAAAATTTCAAGCATTAAGACACAAACGTGAATCATTTTTAAAATAAGAAGTAACATTGAGCACTTATGATTTGCCAGGCATCTGTGCATTATCTCATTTAATTCTCACCACTCCGTGAAGCAGGTTTCATTATCATCCTCGCTCTGCAGATGAAACAACAGGCTTAGATCTGCAGTTTCCAGACAATACTTTGCGCCTTAAGAAACTAAATGCCTGCTCTCACGTCAGCATTCAGCGTCCACTTTTGTGGAATGTGTGAAGTTCTCAGGCCACTCCGCTAGGAAGGACGGCCCAGGATGTAAACCCAGGCCGCCAGACCCTGTGACTGCGAGCATTTGGCCATATGGACACCGTTTCTCACATAACGAAGCCATGGAGCTTTCCGATTTTACACCTTGTAAATATACGAAGAGAAACAGACAGACACGACCTGGCGTCTTGCCTGGCCTACTGCGTCACGAATGTGACCTGCCTCTTTGACTAGCACATGGTTGGATATCTCTATCTTTGAGATTAGTGAACTTTTGAAAGGTTTAGAAGTCTGGTCATCTAGTTCTGTTTTTCATTCTGCAACTCAGACACCCGTGACCGGGTACCAATAGGTGTTTTCTTCCTTGGCCAGTTACAAAAGTGCCCAAAGAAGAGTGACATTTCCCAGCGCCTCATGGTCTTGTGGATATTGTTTCAGGTAACGATATCCCGCAGTTTCAAAGAGGTAGCATTTGCTAGCTGTTTGGAAAACAGGAGTGCTATCACTTTTTCCTGGAGTCGACTCCTCTGCCTTCTGAGTTATTTGGCCCTGTGTCTGTACCATCCCTGCAGGATGACAGGATTTCATTCTCTGTCACCCTTTGTGCTTGGCTTTTTGAGGTGGGGAGGAGGCGAAGTCGCTGTCCATGGTGGCCGTCCCTACTCTCCGTTTAGCACAACCGATTCACACACTAAGTAGTAGACTCCTGGGAAACAACTTCAACATGGCACTCATGAAATTTGACAATAACCCCCAGGTATGCATATTAAAACTAAAGGTCTTATTAGTGTAATTTCTTTCTGGTTGCAGTAAAAACAAATAAAAAAGAAAGACATTTTATTCTTTGGACTAAAATAGCCCCAATTCATTGAAACTTTAGACATTTTTATATTACAGAATGGTCTGATAAGAGATTACTCTGAGATTATCCCCTTCACATATTATGGAAAAGGAAACTGACAGCTAGAGAGGTTAATTCACTTCCCTACGGCCCACTCTCATCAAGGCAGAAGCAAAACCATGAACCCTGGCTACTTGGGCAGACTCCATGACATTACAGTGCCCCAACACACTCAGTGTCAGAGTTATTTTTTTCCTTCAGTAATTTTAATTGTCCTTAAAAAACTATTGTTGAAGTTCCAATTTATGTCCTTGAATATGGATACTATGTAGTCTCATGTTTCTTTGTTCAGAGTGTATCTACATCTTATTTTTTAATATTACTGCTATATTAAGTACTGTGTTGTTCCTTGCAAAATGATACAATTTAGGAAAAACTCCTATGATGTCAATATCCAGCCCATCTCTCCTCAATGAAAAGCAAAGCATTTATTTATTCCATTATAGGTCATCAAAAGTCCAATCCTCTCACACAGACCACTTATTTAAGAACAGCTATTCTTCATATTAAAAACAAATCCAGAAGACCATGTTGAATATTTCAGTCTCACAAACCCAAAGAAGGTAGTAACTTTTCTAAGAAATATGTAAACACCGTATGAGGCCTTTTGTATTTAGTATTTAGTGGATTAAAAGTTTAATAATTTATTCCTTTGTTTTGTGGTAGTATAATGCAATAGTTAAGCTTCTAACTTTGGGATCATACCTGTGGGGTAAAGTCACAGCTATTAGACTTAAAAGCTTGTGTTCTTGAGTAAGTTATTTACCTTTTCTGAGCCTCACAATTCCAATTTGTAAAGAACAATGTGACAATAATGGAAGCTATTTCATAGAGTTAGGGGAAAATTAGATTATCCACATGTAGTGGTCCTTTTGATGTGTTAACTTGGGTGGTTTAAAGTCCCCCGTTAAGCTGAGGATTTTTGTGCTATTTTGTAGAGGTAATTAAAGCCTACAGGCTGTTGGCTCTAAGGGAGATTATCTTAAGTAATTTGATGCAATCAGTTTGAAGCCTTTAAGAGCAGAACTGAGGATTCCTGAAGAAGAAATCCCACCAGTGCATGGGAATGTCAGCCTGCTTCTAGAAATTCTTGGCTACCCTTCCTGATGACCTGCAGTACAAATTTCAGTCTTGTCTGGTCAGGCCCCACTATCACACAGGCCGATGTCCTGCAATAAATCTCTTAGAATACGTCTCTTACTTGTTCTGCTCTATCTGGTTGAAGCCTAACTGATGCAACATATAAAGCATTAGCTAAAGCATTGGTCATAAACTTAACACTCCAAAAATATTAGATGATTTTTAAAAAACCTACTTATTGAACATCTCTCACATCCACAGCATTGAGATTTGCACTCTGATAAAAAAAAGAGTTCTAAAATATAATAGGGCTTGTTACCTTGTACATTAAATGATAGTAATCTCAACCAGAAACAGACTTAATGCTTCAGTAAAATTTCCAGCAAAACAAGGGGAAAGTACCGACAGAGATGTATCCCATCTGGATCTGTATAGGGGAGTCATGCAGACCTCGTATGAGGACAAGGGCCTGTGTAAGAGGGATAAGGAACACAAGGGCAGCCCCCATCTCTCAACAGACACATGGAGATTTAGCATCTAGAAGTAAGTAGATCAGAGATCATGGAACAACCAGGAAATTCCACGGTAGAATACAAATTCATTTATTAGTTGGCATTAAGCCAACTAGAATTATGTGCTTAGGAGAACTGGCTTGGGAATTTTAGAGAAAGAAATACTCTTATATTTGAGTATTATAGTGATAGGTCTTTCTTATCTCAATATTAGCTTATCTTAGTATTCCACATTATTAATCTTAGATCTTCTCATTTGTTTGAAGTATTTTTAAAGAGGAAAATACTTTTACACATCACTAAAAAGGAATGGCACAAACCTAGTTAGAGAGAACTGGCTCTGTTCTTCAGAATTATCATGCCAAACTTACAAAATTTAAGGCTGGAAATACCTGAGATAAGTAAACAAACCCAAGGGAGGTGGTCTCAGATATAAATAGGATTAAAAGGTTATGAACACATAAGAGAGTGTCCCTTTTGGCTTTATATCAAAGCTCTGATAACAGAGTCAACCTTACAAATGGGTGTGTCTCAGACTATGTGTCTCAGTATGTGTGCGTACGTGTATATTCAAATAGAGAGGTGTCCCATGGTTCTTTGTATACCCATATTGGTGACTTTTAGAAGGCAGAGTTATAAAGATACTTTTCTTCATTATGCATAGTTTAAAATTGAATGCCTATGTTGTCCAGTGTTGAGCTGGATGCTTAGGAGAGGAAGATAAATTAAAGATTGACCCTAATGTTGCTGAACTCTTTCTCTGGGTAACTCTAATTTATCCTTATAGATTTTAACTAAGATGTAAATTACTCTAGGATACTTTTTATACTTCCCTTGTTCTGAACAGGGCTAGGCATATCCTTTGGTTCTCATAGTAACTTTGCTCTCACTAATACTGCATTACCATTTTTTGTAATTACTGGTTTAAATATAAATGTCCCCAGAAGACTACATGAGGTCTAGGACCTTGTTTTTGTGATTCTCTATTTATGTTCAGCTCCTGACCCTACGCAGGCATCAGATAAATATTCACTGAACAAGTGCAACAAACCTTGAGACATGTTGAATTTTACTCTCCAAATAGAAACAACTAGAAATCAGATAGCAAATAAATTGAGTTCCAGAGAGGTGAGGGAAGAGATAAAAAAATTTGTTGTCAGAGGATTCCAGGCAGTTGGAAGGCCTGGGAGTGGATTATCATCAATTAGGCTCTGGACAGCAATCCATTGTCCACTTTACACTGTAGATGAAACTGTAGAATGAAAGGTGGATGAAACATCATCTTGGACAAAGTTTTTCAACCATGTGAATAAGGTTTTCTTTTTGGTACCGGGCCTAATAAGTTTTTAATAGATGTTTGAGAACTAAGCTATTCTTGAGGTAGGAGCACTGTGAATATGGATTTATAATTATGATATTGTACAGTCTTTACCTTCTAATATGTAGAAAGCAGGGTTTTATTATTTATTTATTTATTTATTTATTTTTGGTAACAGGGATTGAACTCCGGACCTTGTGCTTTCCAGGCAGATGTAGATGGCGGAACCTGTGAGCTAAATCCCTGGCCCTGAAAGTAGGGTTTTAAATTTTGATAGAGGGTGTGGCATGGGACACAAGTCAGAGGTGGGGAATATATGCAGTGAAGAAGCAATAGAACGAAGGAGTTTCAGGGGAGTTAGGGACCAGAAAGGTCTGAGTGGGAAGTGGATTTGGGTGGCTAGTGGTGTTGTGTGCCCACCACAGAAGCGGTCCTTCCTTATGCTTGGCCTACTTGTCATTGATGAAAAAAGTATGAAACACAGTGACTTCTAGCACTCACAAATTTTATTATTTTTATTGTCTGATCATGCTCTTACTGTGGAAAAATCCCTTTGTTTGAATGACAAATTTAAAACAGACTGCTTATTAACCACATGCATATTTACAGATCTGACTACCAAGCGAACACAACCCAGAGTGAGCAGAAGGGATTCAGGCTTCTTCCTGAAGGCAAGCAGGCCTGCAGTCCAGGGGGAATGAATGTAAACACTGAGACCCATCTGCCAGAAATGTTCTGCCCCAGTCTTCTGAATGAAGACCTGGGGACTCCTTTTGGATGTTAACTACATTTACATTCGGGGCTCGAGCCACATGTGGCTCCACTGAGCCATGGCTAAGCCTGTCGCTGGCAGCCTCTGCTTGCAATCGGCCCCTGAGAGTCTCAGGTGCACAGCGCAGGTGGTAAGTACCTCGTCGTTCACACCTTCAGCCAACCGAGCAGCTGTGCTTACCACTCACAGCAGCTTCCAAGGTTGCAGTGAGCAAGGGCTCCAGGAAGCCAATCTGGATGTGTGTTTTACTCAGTGACTACACACCCCAAATTTCCCAGGAAAGCCTTCTCTGAATGAGCCAGACCATGAGGTCTGAGTTTTGGTTCAGGCACAAACGTTGAAGGCACACTGCAGACTCATTCTTGGAGTTATCAAGGAGAAAGCACAATGTATAGAAAAGTTCGTGGTCTCAGAGCTGGGCTGCAGCCCAGCTCCGTCATTCACTAGTTATAAACCCTGAGCAAGTTGCTTAACCTTGCTGCACCTCAGGTTCTGCATCTGTAAAATAAGGATGATTGTTCTTTAAGGGTTAAATGCATGCACCCATGTAAAAATCTAGCACAATGCCTGGAGCACAATATTTACTCAACCAGAGAATTAATTCACCCTGGTGCTAATTCACAAGAAGCTACTCCATCTTTTCAACATAACTAAATAACAGAGCTCATTCCCACAGCACCTTCTAGTGTGCTCAGCAGCTGAGTAAGCGAGGAGGAACCCATGTATCTGGGAGCAGACAGTAACTTTCTGTATTACAGACTCATGAAAAATAAGCTTTATTGTTTCTCCACAGGATATGGTAGAGAAGAAGATAGTCTGTCATTTGATGGTGATTATGTACATCATTATGATACTTCCCCAGCAATGCACATTAATGCTATTGAATTATGCTAGAAGGACAAAGGAAGACTTACATAATAAATATTAAAAATAATTTTGAGTTGGAGTAATTGGATCTTAGGATAGGAAAGCGTGCTTGATGTCCATTCTTCTGTGCTGCTCAATACTCAGTCTTTCTACTTCTGTCACTGATACTCTGATTCTTGATTGGGAAACCACCAGCCACGAAATCTTATGTAATCTTACAAGAGCTGATCATAGAGTGGACCTGTGGTCCTCTGGCCAATCAGAGGATTCCATGTCTCAGTCACAGCGGTTTGTTCAGGGATGCCCAGGACCAGGAGTCTGCCAGAGCTCTTGAAAAGGAGGAGGACCCTTCTCACTGGGATGTTTCACTGTCAGAGTGCTGAATCTAATGCCTGGGGCTGCCAAGGGGCATCCTGTGGGAGGGTCTGCCCCAAAGTGGAGTCATTGTGGAGTCAAGCAGAACAATAATGTGGAGTGGGAGACTGAGGGACTGATTCAGTGATAGCATTTGAGGATCTGGATACAGTCATGCCTGAAACCTGTGGACTTTGTCTCTTAGGTGAGCTAATTCATTTCTCATTTTGCTTCAGCCATTTTGAGTTGAGTTTCTGGCACTTGTAACTGAAGTATCCCGATTTATTCAGAAGGAACTTAAATATAAGTTATCTCAACTTCCTATCTGATGTCTGAATCTCCTCTGTGACTTCTAATGAAAGAGTCATCACACAACCAAGGCATGGACTCTTCCAGGGACAGGGAGCTTATGCCAACTGAAGAAGCCGATCCCATCTTTAAGGCTTTCCCTACTACAAATCCTTTCTTATACTCCATGAACGTTTCCTTTCTGAAACTTTCAATAGTTACAGCTTATTTTGTACCCGCCAGAGACCAGCGGTCCCATGTCATGTTACACTAACGAATGTAATATATGTTGTCTCATTTAACTCTCAAATAACCTGATGATACAAAAATAATTTTGCAAGTTCTGCATGAAAGAAATAGCAAAAGGCTGAAGTAAGGGCTGCAGGCATGGGCATGAAGGTGAGGGTGAGTTCAGAGATGTTCAGGTGTGGCATAGGGTAACTGAGTGGGAGGTAAGGGCAAGAGAGAAGGGGAGGTTAAGATGACCTGGAAGTCAGAGAGATGGTGAAAAAGTGGTGAGAAGCAGCTTGCATGGGGAAGGATGAAGGTTCTTCTGGTTATCCCAAGAGTTACAGGAAGTGGATAGGGTCAATACTTCCGAAGAAACTGGATAGCTGTACAAGTTTCTTTAAGATTTTAACTGAATATAGTTCAATATTGGGAAATCACCAAGAACAGAATTAGATGCACAAGAAAAGCAAATAATATGAAAGAACCTGCCATTTTTGCAGAGATTTTTAAATGAGGATGGCACTTTTATGTTCAGCCCTCAAGGGTGGTTTCTCCCTTCTCATCTGGTGCTACTGGAGTCCAGCCTCGTGGGCCAGGAACAGAGGGAAATGCACACCTGTGCCAGATGTTTCTGGCAATGGGGAAGAGGCAGAGAGGGAAGAAACATATTTCTTGGGTACCAACTGTGTACCAGGTCCTTTATATGCATTACTTCAATAGCCCTGTAGGGTCATTATTAGTTTAGGACTCTTTTTTTCCAGATGAAAAAGAATCTAAGAAGTTAAGTAATTTCTAAAAGATCATATCACTCGAGAATTATCTCCTTAAATAACTTGCACTTATTGTAGTCCCCCCTTAACTGCCGGAAATACATCCCAAGGCCCACAGTGGATGCCTAAAATCATAGACAGTGCCAAATCCTACATATACTATATTTTACCCGACACATACATACCTAAATGAAGTTTAATTTATAAATTAGGCTCAGTAAGAGATTAATCTTAACTAATAATACAAGAAAAACAATTATAACCATGTGCTACAGTAAAGGGTATTTAAAACGTATGAGTAATGTATTTCTGAAATGTTCCATTTAATATTTTTGTATTGGAGTTGACTGCAAGTGATTGAAACTGAGGAAAGTGAAACCATGAAGGAAGGATTCCTGTATAAAGATTTTCTAGTTGCCAAATACACCCACATGATATCTTGCTGAATCCTGGACACAACCCAGGAGGTTAGATTTATTAATTTGATTCCTACTTTATGAATGAGGAGACTGAGTCCCTAAAAGACCCATTGACTACCTGAGGGTCACACAACTCGTAAGTGAACATGGCTGGAATGAAAAATTCCTAACTCCAAGTGTCTCATATTTGCCCCTGACACCACAGCTACTTCACTGGGCAAGGTGTTACAAAGCTGTCTTTATCAGAACAGTAACAACTATCAGCTTTGCTCTGAGATGCTCCTTCCATTGAAGGATACAAGTGAGCTTGATGCTTGTGGGAACAGCTGCTTTCTCCCCCACTGGCTCATAGGGCAAAGACCCAGGGACAAAAGGAACATAGATCTCCTTTTGACCATAGCTGGAGGGGACAGTCCTCAAGGGATCCAGTCCCTTTCTCCTGAGCACTAAGGTGGGATCTATATGGCAGCACTGTGAAAATCCATAAATCCATTCAATCTTTTGGTCTGAGCATCGTCAGGACCTAGGATACAATAACCCTGAGTATTCTTAGGATAGAAATGACTCCCTGGGTGGAATAGAGTGGGAAGCCACATTAACTCTTTCAGGCCATTAGGCTATCATTTAGAAAATTACTGCTTTCCTCTAAATGGGTCCCTAGTGGGTATATGGAATGAGAATCCTCTAATTTGCCATTTCTCCCTTTTCTCTCAGCTGCTTTCTCCAATTATGATATAGACCAGGAAACTGTTTAATGATTGCTTTATTCTGAATCATTGGATACTCTCATAAATATCAGTAATGCCCCTGCAGATATGCTATCTTGACATATGTGGAATCAACTCTATGCACAAGCTGCTGGCAGAGGGAAGGGCATAGGTGGGCTGAGGCCCAGTCCCCACAGGGCTGAGAAGCGACTCAAGGCATCAGGACACCCCTGAGCTTCAAGTTCCAGGTTAATGGAGAATGATGTGCCCCTGAGGATGTGGGTAGAGGCAGGTAGATGTGGCCTGAAGCCTCAGGACACGAACTGCTTTGCTGCATTTAGAAGGGAGGATCCACAGTTCCAATATGGGGGTCAGTATCTCCGGCTTAGCTTGTGTGTTACAAGGGAGATGCACTGAAGGGCAGGGATGTTCCCTTAAGACCAGCTTTACCTGCTTTCTCAGAAGGCATGAGCACTGTGGCCTCACAGAGGAGAACACATTTCCTTTGTGAGGGGGTGACAAAACTATCGAAGCTCTCCTTTGCTCTTCCAAATCTAGGGCCATTAGGTAAATGCTCAACAGAGTTGCTAGGGCCTAAAATGATCACACAATGGTGATCATAGCAATAATCTTGTGCATTTATATAGCATTAAAAGTTTTGTTTTGTTTTTTTTTGTACCAGGGACTGAACTCAGGACCTTGCACTTTCAAGGCAGGTGGCGGAACCACTGAGCTAAATCCCCGGCCTAACATTAAAAGTTTTTTGAAGCATTTGCTTATTTATTAATATTTTAAGGATTTTTAAAATTTATTTTTCAAGCTTTATTGAGTCACAATAGACATATAAAACTTGAATGTTTTCAAGGTGTACAGTGTGAGGTTTTGATGTATATTGTGAAATGATTTCCACAATCAGCTAATTAACATGTCTGTTACCTCACAGTCCCCCCAGCCCCTGTGTGGTGAGAATATTTAAGGTCTCTCAATGAATTTCAAGAACATAATACATTATTATGAACAGGAGACATCATGCTGTATATTAGTTCTACCCTTTGACCAACATATTCCCACTTGTACCTTCATCACTGATCAGGACTGGATTTGTGGACACGTGACCAGGGTTATCCCACAGGCCCGAACTCTCAGTAGGGCCCCTTGCTTGGTTTAATGTTTGCTGCCGCGGTCTTGTACTTCTAAATAATTTTAACCTTGAATGAGCTTTAGTTGTGGCTAGAACCTCTCCTGGCATGAGTCTTTGGCTGCCTACTCCACCTTGTGTGCCTAGGGCTTTGAGTGGCCGCCCTTTTCTAGCTCACTCCACAAGCACCATAGCACTATGCCTGGGTAGTGAGCAGGTGGCACTCACAGGAGCGGAGGAAGGGCTGGCCTGTGCACAGTCATTTCCCTGCTTTCTCCCTCCCTAGTGGCAGTAAGGGGTTTCTGTGTGGAGGGTTTCTTAGGGTAGGCACAATGGTGGCCATTCTTGTGGACATCAGGGGCCCTTTACCCATCCCTGACCCAAGTCCCAAGCTCATCTGGCCCAGAGGTTGTAATCCCTTTGGCAGTTACTCATCTGCTCTAGGCTGCAGTCACAGGCTGTGTGAGGGAGGTGATGTCTCCCCTGACCCCAGCCATGTCTCACGGTTTCATTGTATTCTGCACCCTGAAAACCATATAGCCAGCCTTGTTGCTGGCGTTGCTATACCTATGCAAGCCAGAAAGGACAAGGATGCCTACTTCCATTACTTCCAGCTAGTGGGGAGCATCATCCTTTCTCTGTCTCTTGCTCTGAGGCAAGCACTTCACAATACATTATCTTATTTAATCTTCCTAACAAATATCCAAGATAGAGCTTATATAGTAGGCTGGCTCCTAGCTTCTCTGAGTTTTCGTTTCCTTCTCTGCAAAACTGATATAATAACTCCTAATTCACAAAGATGTTTTGAGACTTGAATATGATACTGTGTGTGTTAAGTGATGGAGAGAATCGTGTCTAGCCATACTCCAGCACTATATTTGTTTGAAAGAAACATTTTGATAAACAGCCTAAGGAGAAGGGTGAGGCCCGAGGGTCATACTCAGGTAATGCAAGAGGGTCGCTTACCTTTTGCCCTTATGATAGAGTTTAGATTGTTCCCCAGAAGAAGGGGGATAAAAAGAGAAGAATCAGTGAGGGCAGAGGTTTTGTGAGGGAGAGGATACCAATGACAATATGTCTTTCAGAGAATGGAAATACTGAATGCTGCCTTGAACAAATTGTTAATGTGGGGTTTTTGCTTTACATACTCCCACCCACCCAGCTTCATGAAACCTGTAGTAGAGACTAAATAATTGAGTACTGCCTCTTACGTGATTAGATTAATGGAGGTGGCCAGTGTCTCAGAGAGGTTGAGATTCGCATCTATGTTGCACAAATGAAAATGACAGCACATGCCAGACTATGAGTGTACAGCTCACGCTGAGTTATGACATTAGTTTTTGACTCTTTCCTCTGGTTGATCTCTCTTTTTTCAGGCTGTGGATCTGGGTGTGTGGATCTGGGTGGATATAACAGCTCTTAGGTGTATTCTGTTGGGTTTAAATTCTTCCACCATCAGGCTCAGCACACACTGGGTACGCAAATGTTCAATGCTGATCAATATGTGTAGCAAGCACTATGGGAAAGAGAGCACAGGATTTTGTATACTTATTTCAATGATTCTATGATGTAGGAATAGTTTCTCCAGTTTACTGATGAGTTATATGAGGCTCAGAGAAGCAAGAAATTTGCCTGGGGTCATATAGTTACTAAAGCTTCAAAACAGAGACCCAAATCTGTGCCCAATATGCACTGTCTCCCTGAACCCAGCGTTTCCTTTAGCAGACTATCTAGACTTGTAACATATTAACCAAACATTACTCATATAGGTGTATTTTAAAATTTTATTAAACAAGGAGGATAAAACAAACTGACTTTAAGCATCTCTAGGGAATAAAAAGTAGAAAAGGGGAAGGAGAACAAGAATATAAGAAAAACTACATAGCAGAACTCAGTTATTCCTTAGATATTGTAGGATCGTACTGATATTAGTCATTGTACTGTAATGACACCAAAAAGGGGAAGTGTGCCAGGTAGTGGCAGCTTATTGTGGAAGAAAAGTCTGCCTCAATGTGTCTGAAAGCATGGTTCTTTCTTCTGCCAAGTCAAGTTCAAAGGAGCACATGAATAATTGGCTACAGCTACCCTTTAAGCAAGTGCCAGCTCTCTCTGCTCAGGCTGATGCATCTCCAAACCTCAGGGAGCTGGGAATCAGCTGCCAGCAGCCAATGGGCTTCCGAGCATTCATAACCAGACCAGGTGCTGATCCATCACACTAATTAGCAGCCTGTGGGCCACAGTTAGCTAGGAAGGTGGAAGTTTTTAACTCTTTTCCTGACAGACTCCATACCTATCTCTGCTTTTTGAACTTCTAACAGTAGAGCCACAAAGAAGAAAGTATTTAGAATTCAAAAGGAGGGAGGCTAAAAGGAAATATAGGTTTGCTTTAAATAAAACAACAGAGACTAAAAACTAGTGAACTGTGGCTTACAAATATGTCTACGTATATACACATCCCGTTCTATATATCTTCATTTTACTTAGAATAATGCCATCACCGCAGAGTGAGTAGTCAGTAAATGTTTGCTCTTCTTGATAATGATATAAGGATATACAAAACAGAAATAATAAACAGCAGGAGAAAATAGGACCGAATTACAAAGGAGTAAGACATATGAAATGTGGCATCTGAAATGTATTTAAACATCAGGGTCCCAAAAGAGCAGATGAAACAGAATTAGCTGCAATTAGAAATATACAAAACATGTTGGAAGTTCAGAAAACTGGAAAACCTACTTTAATTAGCAAATGAAGGTAATGGGAAATATCATCTGCAAGTTACCAGACTTACAAACCGGTATGTAAATCAGCAGAGGAAAGAATCTAGTGAATTTTAGGAAATTTTTACAAATGTTATAAATAATGCATTTACAATTAGTCTTAATGTGATGATCAAACAGTAAAACAGAATCAACAACCCAGCTAATACCATTCCAAATGTCTCCCTTCACATAAGAAGAGCATCCTGCAGCCACTTTGTTCAACATTTATGACTTTAGTGAGGTTTTGTTTCTCATGGATCCAAAAACCTCCAGGGAAGTAGTACTAATATATGGTCCAGAGATATAGAATAATAAAAAGTATCCTAGTTCCTGAGGTAGCCAAATTTGAACATCTGAGGGAACTGTAAGGCAGGGTGCTGGCAGAAGTCTTGAAACACAGAGGCAATGTTTATGGAGAGGTCTGCATGGGCTCTCTGTCAACACACGGAGAACTGAGGAAGGGCTTCAACTGAAGGGGGCTTCAATGACACCTCTAACATTACTATCTGGAGATAAAAACCCTGTGTTTTTTTAAACCATGATATCTTACTGACGAGCTTTATATTAATGACAAGATCCTAGCCAAATTTCTCTTGGACTACTTACTAAAAAACTGCTTGCTGCTTGATTCTGGGGTTAAAAAATGTATTTGTGCCATAGTGAGGAACAGCTGTCATTGTATTTGTAGAACCTAGAGTCAAGATAATGAAACTGACATGATTCCAGAGTCTTCAGGGACCGAAAGAAAGCATTATACAGCTTGAGGGAGTCTGGATGTACTGGCTGTAATGTAAACTCTACTGCCCCAAGAAACTAATCTACATGTTGAGATTACAAGCACACATCTTTCCCCAAATATTTACTGAGTAAAAACATAGAGAGTGGTTCCTTAGGGAGAGTAGGGGCATGAGTTGGATTACTTTTGCTGTAAGAAATTAATGTACTATCCTGGACTATATTCATGGTTGTGGACTTTTAAACAGACTGTAGCAGGTGATTCAGGGTCAGTGAGCCATTGGATTTGTGCCACACGATACTCCTCCATCAGGCACCTTTCAGCATTGGTGTGCAAAGTGGATGAGGTACAAGTCTGTTCTGTGACCACTTTGTCTGTGGGTCCTGTTACTACTGTGTCAAAGCAAGCCCTCCATCTGTCCCCACCCCTACAAACTGGTTCCCCGTGGTTTGGTCAGAACTAACCCCTGACCCAATCCACCTTTCTAGCCTTAGATCTGGTCTCTCTTCACCTGAGCCCCCTTGGATATGCCTACAGGGATGTCTCAGGTGGCTTCTTTTGCCTGTGGGACACTCTGTCTACCTTTACCATCCTTTAACCAGTTCTCTGCCTGGAAAAACTGTTCATTCTTCGTGTGTTACTTCTCCTGAAAGCGTTCCTTGATAATAACAGCAAACACAGCGGTTTTTCCTTGGTACCAGGTCCATTAGCTTCATTAAATTTTCATAATTCTCAGTGGAACCTTATGAAGTAGGTACCCTTACAGTCCTCATTTTAGAGACAGAAAAAATTAAAGGCAGAGTTGAGAAGGAATTTACCCACGTCTGTGTTAGTCACTTTCTTTTGCTGGGACAAAATACCTGATGTACACAACTTAAAGGAGAAAAGGTTTATTTTGGCTTACAGTTTCAGAGTTTTCACTCCCTGGTTGGCTGGCACCAAGGCAAGGTGGAGAAAAGCTGCCCACCACATGGCAACCAGGAAGCAGGCAGGAAGAGCAGGAGAAGAGACGCCTTTCAAAGGCACGCTGTCAGGGACCTGCTTCCGCCAACCAGGGCCACATCCTCTAACAGCACAGTCAGCTATGGATTCCTCAGTGGATGGGTAGCCTGATGTGGTTAGAACCCTCAATACAGGGCTCTTCGGACACTTCATATTTAAACCATGACAGGGTCACTGGTAAGAGGCAGAGCTGCGGTAACGGACCAAGGCAATCTGGTCCCAGCATGTCCATCCCTCATACCACCCGAGCATAGGGCTCCTGGGACTTTGCTGAGGTGGCCTGAGCTCACCGCACCTGTAATGCAGCTGCACCACACAGTGGTCACGTCGCAACCTCCTCTCTTCTGTGCTCTGACACCAACAAACCCATCCGCACTCAGGCTAGGCAGCATTTATTCCCCCTGAAGCCTTCCTGATCCCCTTCCTGCAGCCTTGGAGAACTGAGTCCTCCTTTGCCCACACCATGCGCTTCTGTGCTGTAGCACTCAATGAACCATGTGTGTTTTCCCGTCTGTTACCGCGTCATCCATCTGTGAACTCCGTGAGGTTCTGAACACAGAGATGGCTTCATATGTTAAGATACATAACACGTGGGGCCAGGGATTTAGCTCAGTGGTTTCGCCACCTGCTGTGCAAACGCAAGGACCCGAGTTCGATCCCCGGTACAAAAAAAAAAAAAAAGATACCTAACACGTTACCTGGCATATGGGGCTGTTGGTTTAATAAACATTTGTCTGTTCAACAGATAGACATTGTGCTAAGAAGTCTTCATTTCCAACCCTGGCTTCCAGCTTTTACAAACAGGTTAAGGACAAAACGGATTCCATCATAAATCCCTGGAAAATCATGACAAATGCTTAGCGCCAGTTCAGAAGGAAGCAAAACTATTTATAGCGCAGGGGCTTAATATGAAATGACCTACCCTTAATTTGTCCACATGGCTTAGTTTCATAGAACTTTTGACAGAAGTGCCTTTGGAGATCATTTAGTCCAGGTATTGCAAACTGGTGGCCTAGAGATATTTTTATTTGACATATTTCTATTTTTTATTAGAATACCTTTAGGCAGGACATTTACTCTTTATTTCTTCACTTATACACTTTACATTACCATAATATTCCAATTTACTCATTTGTATCATCTGCCTGGCACCTCCAGGCATTTGAGCATGAAATATCTCATTTAGTCCAATCCGTTTTTCTCCTTTATCATGAAGTTCCTTAAGTCTGTACTTAGGGTCTCCAGTTTTCTTTACCCCATTCTAATCAGGTGTTCTTCCTGCATTTTGCAGTTGTGGCAAGATGGCCAGTGACCTCTGTCTTTCTATATCTAGTTCCTGACTTTGACCCAAGACCCTCCTTCTTGATACTCAGAACGAAACTCTCCTGTTTCTTTTTCCTTCTGTTCTAAGAGCCTTTTCTTTCCTGTCTCCTTGGCTGGCTCTTTCTTAAATCCTTGATCTCTAAATTTTGTGTGCCTCCAGGTGCAGTATTTGGCCTGCATCTTTTATCCATCTACTCTCACTTCCTTAGTGATCTTGTGCAGGCTCATGGCTCTAAACACTGTCAAAATGCTGTCACTCCCTCAGTGTACAACTCCAGACTTGGTTGACCAACTTGTCTAGCAGGCTTGTACAACTTACTCTGTCCAAAAACAAACTCCCAATTTCCATGCCAAACACACTCTTCTTCCAGTCTTCTTCATCTCAGTTAAGGGTACGTCCAGCCTGCCAGTCGATCATGCCAAATCCATGGAATCCCTCTTCTGTCCCTTTCTATTGTATGCCATATCCAAATCCTAGCAATTACTTTCGCACTCTGAGCCTCCAGTACCTCCCCAATTCTTTCAGAGTAAAGTCAGAGAAAATCTTTAGAGTGGTCCACATGGGTCTTGACATTGTACTTGCCATCCTTGTTCCATCCATCTATCTTTAGTCACTCCTCTGATTCCTTTTCCTACTGCCACATCCTTATTGGTCTGTTTCAGCCACAGGAGCCAGGCTACTGTTCTTGAACAATCCAGGCACACCTGTACCTCAGGGTCTTTGCATTTTGCTGTTTCCTTTACCTGGAACATCCATACCCCACCTTCCTCTGACACCCAGGTATCTGCCTAGGTTGCTCCCTTCTTTCATTAGAACTCAGATGAATCTGCTCATTGAAGCTTTCTTTGCCCACCTTATCTAAAATGGCCTCGCCTTTCCTGCTTTACTTTTTTTCTAAAGCACATTATCACTCTCTACCATACTATATATTTTACTTATTTTGCCGGTCTGTCTCTAGAATGCAAACTCTATGAAAGAAGCATTTTTGACTTCTTTTGCACTGCTCAAAACATAATAGGTGCTTGTTATGGGTTGAATGATGTTCCTTCTCTCCCCAAATTCATATGTTGAAGTCCCTGTGATCATTCTTGGAAATAGTCATTGTAGACACAGTGAATTACATTAACATAACATGCAGAGTAGAATGCGGCCCCAGTCTGATATGATGAGGCTCCCTATAGAGAACACCTTGTGAAGAGAAAGGGCTAAGCACAGAGAGAAAATGATGAGAAGAGACAAAGGGAGAAGACAGACATCCCATCTGTGTGCCAAGAAGGAAGACCTGGAGCAGAGCCTTCCCCAATGGCTCTCAGAAGGAACCACTCCTGCCAACATCTCGAGTTTTGATTTCTAGCCTCTGGCATTGTGAGACCATAAATTTCTGTTATTTAAGCCACCTGGTCTGTGATACTTTGGTATGGCAGCCCTAGCAAATAGATATAGTCCTCCAGAATATTCTCAAGAATAACGTATGGGTGAATAAATGAGTGAAGTAATTTTCCTAAAGAAGTTTGGTGAAGTAGAGCAGTTTGCCAGAAAAAGAGTCTTGCTTCACTGGCAGAACCAAGAGGCAACTTTCCCCTGCCCCTCTCCCTCTGAGCCACCACAGTTTGAGGCAATGTCCGCCTGCCTCACATGTGCTGAGCAGTGCTGTGCAGAGGGCGATAAGAATGAATCCCTGGAGCCTCATCCTTTCTGCCTTCCTCCTTAATGCCCCCTCCACAGTCCCAGACCCTGGGTATGTTGTGGCTGGACAACTATTGACATGTTTGCTACGTGTTCTGATCTCCTCTCAGGGGAAACCCTTGTGTATGACTCTTTTATTATTCAGGAAGTAATAAAAGTTAGAGTCCTAACGTATAGGAAAAAAAGAATGATTCACTGCTGAGCCACTGAGCTACGGGGAGCAATCCAAGGTTTAGAACAGACAATCAGCTAAGATAAGTCATGATGATGTCACAGCAGAATATACAAATGCCTCAGTGGGCAGACCCAAAAGAACAGCGCAATTAAATCAGCTTACTGCTGAGAACTCTCCTACATCTGTGAAGAGCTGCTCTCCATTCTGACAGCCACATTAAGGAGAGGCGATAAAAGGAGGTGGCAGAAAGCAGGAACATACTGTGTGCAGGAAGGATGATTTCAAACTGCTATTGAGTCAATGAACATCATTCACACAGAATGTTCTCAAAGAGGTCATACATGTTTGCACACTTGCCAAATGGGTCAGCACCAGAGTGTTCTTTTTAGACTGGATTTCTGCATGACATTGAGCAGGAGAGACTGACAAGAGCCATCAGGAATGATTTAAAAATATTTAACAAAATACTGACAACATAGGCCATCAACTGTCAACATAGCCTTATTAGCGCACAGTGGTTGAGGGCGGCCGTGATGAAACCCACTTACCTAGAGTGGAGAAGTCGCCCTTCACCTCTCTGACCCTTTAGTTTATTCATCACATAGTGACATATTATCATTCATTTAAGTGTTACAAAGATTAAGAGAGTATGTTGTGACAATGGCTGGTACATACCAGATTCTCAATGAAAATGACAGCAAAACCTTTGTGTGACTGTTATATGACAGAAATTGACAAATGCTAATTTATCTGGTACAATAACTCTAAAATTTAATTATTGTTGTTGTCATTTTACAGATAAAAACAAATGTAGAGAGAGGTGACTTTCTCATTGTCACACAGCTAGCAAGTGGCAGGACTGGGTCAAAGGATCCAGGCAGTCTGGATCCCAGTTCAATCCTTTCCCTACACTACCCTCAGGAAATGTCAGCGCTCTCCCTTCCCACTCTGTGCTCCAGAGAGCCAGTGTCCTTACAAGCCCAATGTTTTATTGCCTCGGAGGCCCAGTTCAAGGACAGTAGAGAGGTCACTATAGGTGCTCCGTGAGGTAGCCCTTCTTTATATGTCACCTCAGTTCCCATTTGAATGAAAAGAGGAAGAGAAAACCCTAATACAAAAGGTAAGATCACAAGTTCGGAAGCCTTTTGCTCAATTTTCCTTTAAATTAACATGATAATTGTACAAGTTTATGGGGTGCCATTTCCTCTTAATTATCAACTTGACTGGATGAAGAGACTCCTGGAGAGGTGATATGCTTATCAGTGGGTTATTCCACAGGTGTTCACAGCTAAATGTGCTTTTAGGTGTGAGGCCCAGCTGGACGAGGTGAGTCATTGAGGGGGTGACTTTCGGTGGTGCTCTGCTTCATAGACACCATGAAATGAGCAGTTTTGCCCTGCCATGCCCTTCCACCATGATGCTTCTACCTGGAGCCAACTGATCATGGACTGAGCCCTCTCGAACCATGAGCTAAAAATGAATCTCTCTCCTTTAAATTGCAGGTGTTAGGTAGTTTGTTTCAGCAATGGAATGGCTAATAAATGGAATAGAGTGTGATATTTCAAAATACGTATACAATGTGTACCAACCAAATCAGGGTAAGTAGCATTTCTAGCTCCTTATCATTTTTTTAATGTTTGCAGCTTTCAAGCTCCTCTCTCCTATTTCTTCATAAACTATATAATAGGTTATTGTGAACTATAGTCATTCTACTGTGCTGTAGAACGCTATAGAACTTATTCCTCCTATCTACTTGCGTTTCGTGTTTTTAAATTTTTCTATCAGCTAAACAGCTCTATGCATGGGGCAAGAGTTATTTATTCCAGTTAGGATTCTCGTGATAACAAAAATGCCCTAGAGCTCCAGGACTAGTGAGTAGCCCTTGTCTGGGGACCACTTAATGAAGCAAATCCTGCATGAAAAGGAAGAACAGAATTTGAGAGAATGAGGCGGGAAGGAGATAAAGAATGAATATTTGTTGAGCAGCTACTTCACTCCATGTGTCTGACTTTCATTATTTTCTTTAATTCTTACAACAAGTCAATCATTCAACAAACAGTCATGGAGTGCCAGGCACCATAATAGGTACTAGGGTTAGAAAATTAAATATATCATGGTTCCTGACCTTCTAAGAAAAATAGATAAAGACAAATAGAGGAGCATTTTGAGCTCAATATGACAGTATTTGGATATGAGAACATACAAGCAGTGAAACTATGTTCTACAGACCAAGACGGTATCTACTATGTCCGTGGCTCCCAGATACAAGACATATCCTCCCTGAGCAGCTGTATTCTAGGCTAGGTGACACCTCTGCTTTCCCCTGCCCAGCCCCTGCCTCCCTGGAAATAGCAGCAAACTGGCTGAATGAGTGACTCCCTCGGGAGTTTACCTTTGGAAGTAGAAGAGAATCAAGCAATTGGTTGTGGTAACAAAAAATGAGAAGGGAGTCAAAAAACTGGTGGAGTAGAGGGGGGCCAAATGACTTGTGCAAGCAGAAGTTATAGGTGAGCAGAAGCTAAGAATAAGCAGAGGCTGAGGGGACAGAAGGCACTGAGTAGTGTGTTAAGAAGTTTGTTGGTAGCAGGAAGGGAAATGCATAGAATCAGTGCTCTAATTGAGGTATGCAGCACAATTTTAAAATCGTCTCCCTGATATTACATCATTTTATTTTTTTTTGTACTACAAGGAATTCTTTGATACCTTCATATATCAATATGTGTGGCAGTCCTGATTAATATATTCTTGGGTTAAAGGATATGTACATTTTAAAGCTCTTGATACAGATGTTCATCTTTATTTCCAGATAGATAGCTCTGGTTTTCTACTCCCTCCAGTATTACATGAGAGGGTTTATCTCAATACATTATAACAATACCGAGTCTTAGTCAATTGAATAGGGAAAGGTAGGAGCTATCATTTGAATTTTTATTTTCTCAGTCACTTGCATATTTTTCATATGTTATGGGATATTTGTCTTTTGTGACTTGAGCTTGTTCATGTGATTTGTGCACTTGTCTACTAGGCCACTTATACTTTTCTTACTGATGTACATGAACTATTTATATAACAAGACCTATGTTCCCTGACATATTTTGCAAATAGTGCCCATAATTTATTGTTTGCCTTTTAATTTTTGAGCATCCAAGTTCTATGTTTTTTAATATATTGACCTTTTTCTTTGTAATTTATTTCAAAATCTTTTTCCTCTGAAAAAATCCTGATCTTTTTTCTAGATCAGAAAGCTACTTGGCTTTTCCTTTTCCTTCCTAGTGTTAAAACGTGTTTTCTACTTTGAACTCTTTTGTTCACTTTGAATTTATTCTGATGTGTTTGAATCTTTATGAAGAAAGATTTTGTACAAATAAAAAATAGGATTGTGTGATCCTATTCCAGAAATATTTAATCTGTGATAATGCCTGTTCCCAGTACAATCAATCATTAAAGACTTTCAATAACCAATGCAATGAACTGAGGACACACAGATCCACTGAAGTGCACAAGGAGGGACAGCACATGATGAAGGGTGGGGATGTCATCATTTGTGTGCTCTGTACAGAACATATTCTTATTCAATGGAAATTATGGTTGCTGAATAATTTAGTCTACTTAAACTCTTACGGGGAATCAGAAACCCTCAATATTAAGCTGGGTCTGTACTGATTTACAATGGGACTCTTAAATATACTGCATCTCTTTGACCCCAACACCTACTTCCCAATTGCTTGGTTTTGCAAAACTAAGCAGATTCTTTAAAAAAGGAACACTTGGTCATTTAGAAGAAATTTTCTTTTCTTTTTTAGTTGGTATTATTTAAACCCTGGGGAAAATTCAACTTTATATTTTTGTAAAGTCTCTTTCAAATGACTGAATGGAAGCCGTATGGTTGGTGAAGTCTTTGTATATTTCAAAAAATATGTGATTGTGATTATAGAAAACACAGCAACACATACCAGAGGACAATAAAAACCAGGGTCACACTCTAAAGAGTGACTACACTCTAGGCTTTCCATTTCAACAACTTCAGGAATTGAGAGAAGCCCACTAACTCAATGCCTGATCTGAAAAGTATAGTGTATTGGTGAGGGCTGCTATAACTGAATACCATAAGCTGGGTGGCTTAAACAGCAGAAATGTAGTGCCTCATAGTTCTGGAGGCTAGAAGTCCAAGATGAAGTATGTTAGCAGTGTTGGGGAGAAAATCTGTTTCATGCCTCCTACTGAGCTTCTGGTGGTTTGCGGGCAATTTTGGCATCCCTTGGCTTTTAGATACATCACCTGATCTCTGCCTTTGTCATCACATGGTATTCTCCTTGTGTGCATGTCTGTGACCAGATTTCCTTTCTTTCTTCTTTTCTATAAGGACATCAGTCATATTGGAGTAGAGACTACACTAACAACCTCATTTTAACTTGATTACCTTTCTAAAGACCCTGTCTCCAATAAGGTCACATTCTGAAGCTGGGAATAGGGGTTCAACCTATGAATTTTAGGAGAACACAATTCAAACCCAAACAGGTTATACAGTAATTATTTGAGCTATTTACTCTGACATAATGGATAGAATATGGGTATCTTCATTGCCAAACTGGCTCTTATTAGACCTGGAACATTGGGAAATCTCCCTCAACTTATGTTTTCAACTGTAAAACAGAGGTGGGTTATGCTAAGAATTTATCCATCGATTCAACAAATGACTGCTCTTTGAGGGTCGGTGACATGTAAAATGTCAGGTATGTATTATTTCTCTTTCTGTGTACATGCTTATATCCTAAGGATACTCTGAGGATACTAATGTATTGCCAACCTAAGCATTACTAAATGAAATTAAAACATAATGGGAAAATTTTACTTATATTGTTTTCATTAATCTATTTCAGAATGTATTTCTTCACTTATGATATAGCCATTTGAATTTGACAGGTCTTTGGAGTACTTTAGATTTGGTACCATATTTTGCTTGTTGTAGGGAGACAAGGGTATCCTTTACCATTTAGTGACTCTTCAAAATTAAAAAGATACTGAAAAGTAGCCTGGACATGTAAAATGATTACAAATGGAGTCGAATCAATGGATTGATTCACATTTTTCCTTTCTATAGCTGCTGCTGTAACTACAATACATTTAGGTGAACTCATGTTTACTCTTTGGAATATGTGACCCACTTTAAAACTAAGTAAAAAACCATGAATCAATACTTAACAGGATTTATGATATTTCATTGTTCACTAAATTTGATGTTTTACTCATTGGACCATGGTTTTTTTGTGTGTGATATTGAATTAAAAAGAAATGTCTTGCTAGATTCCCCATGGAGGCTGGGTAATATGCCAGGCAGAAGGCTCCTCGTTTTGATTTCTCTCAAGATCTCCTCTTGCCAGGCATTTGGGTTTCCTTCCTAGGGAATCACAGTCTCATTGGAAGATGCTTCTTAGAGAAATCTCTAAGGCAGTGGATTAAATCTTTTAAAAATTACTGTTAGCTTTCATAGAGGAATATTCATTTCTATAGAAACCATAATGAATCCCAATATTTATCATTCATGCAGGGTGGAAGTTCTAGAAATCTCTTAGTCCAGTTTCCCTGTTACTTAGAGCACGTTGTGCCCAAGCAATGTCTGAACCCCAGGGCCCATTGGAACACAGTCTGAAAACCCTGTGGTAGAGCCTGGTCTGTAGAAGAAATAAATGCATCATGATAAGCAGGTTTTATACATCCCATCTGATGTTATAAAGTGAGAATCACAGGAGGTATCCTTCAAAGAAGAGAAAAGGAACCACATTCATACATATGTCCTGTGATCCATTTGGAAAGTCTAGCAGATGATGATTCCTGATGACCACATACAGGTTTTTCATCCATTAAAGAGGAAGGATTTCATTTTAGAAACTTACTTTAGGTCCATGTGTCATTTCTTTAGGGAACACTCATTGATTCCATAAACTGTTGTGAAGTACTTGCTTTTGCCTCCATAGTACCCATTGTTGTACCAGTGTTACATTTATATATTTACATTTATATTATAATGGCCAGGTTTTTTCACTAGTTGGGTCTTCCAGTAAGAAAACTTGTTGAGGAGAGGACTGTTTCTTTTTCATTTTTATATTGCCAGTGCTTAGACCAGGAGATTACTGCTATGATTATTATTGTCATTACTTTAAAAACAACTAGCATTTGTGAAGCAATTACTGTTCTGAGAAGTTCACCTGTTGCATCTTATTTAATCTGCACACAATTCAATGAAGTACATTTAAGGCTTATATCTAGATGTCCCCCTCAAAGCTTCATACAGTCTTAAGTGGGGGTTTAGAAGGTGATTGGATTCGGGTGTGTGATGCTGAGATTAAGGAAGCGATGATGGGATTAAGAGTGCCCCACCCTGGGTGTGGGTTCTACCACCCAAAAGACGGTAGCATGGAAGGGATAGAAGGGACAGAAAGAAGGCAGCTCTGCTGCTGTTGCTTGCTGCTTTGTTGCCTTCTGCCTGCCCTGCTACACCATGGACTGTTTCTCCTCTGGGATGTGCCTCTGCCATGCCATCCTGCCTCAGAGCCAGCCAACTATGGACCAAAACCTCTACAAACTATGAGCTACAATAAACCTTTCTCCTTTATGTTTGGGTGTTGGGTATTTTTTCTCAGCAATGAGAAAAGTAACTAAGACAGTACATTCTGTTAACAGTGACCCATTTCATAGATAAGAAAACCATGGCAGTGGAATAGCTTGCCCTCAGGTCATGCAGCTAAGAAGTGAAGGAACCAGATTTCAAATCCAGGCACTGTGTTTTTCTACTATATTAGGTAACATCATTTAACAATATTTTTGGAGGACTGTCCATGTATTAAAGCCCTGTTCTAGACACTGAGGAAGGCTATGTGGTGATCTAAACAAAATCCCTTTTCTCCCAGAGTTTATGCAGTGAGATGCTCTCTAAATAGGTTCACAGAAAATATTTGTTAAGTGAATGAATTAGATTATATTTTCATTGATACTTCCATTTTTAAGATAAAGGAGGTAAATCTTGGGAAACCAAGGAACTCTCTCAAGATAACATGAATGATCTGTGGTGAAGCCCAAGCCTGATTCCAAGCCCGTTCTGTCATCTCTGATCCTTTGCCTTCAAGCCAATCTAAACTATCCAAAGTCGTTTACCTTAGTAGAGGGTCCTATTTTCAGAAAATTCAGAGAGAGAGGGAGAGAGAGATTTCAGAGCAACTGCTACAGCTCTAACTCAACTTTTGCTTCACTGTCTCTTCCTGTTTGATGTTCTGTGGTTCATGACTTTTAACATGTGCACATGTAAATCGTAGCATGATGAGTGCTAGGAAACGTAGTGAGCTGTAGCATGCCTATGTCCACCTACTCTGTTTTACTTCCCTACAACCTTCATATCTTGTAGAAAAGAAGAATAAAGCCAGAATGTTTAAAGCAAGCACTTTCACAAACAGCAATTCCTGCTCTCAACAAGCTCATAGTCTGATAGAATTTCAAGGCCACTTAAAGGTGGAGGCTGGCAGCACACTTTCTCTGATATTGGGGTCAAAGGAATCATCTGAGATCCCTGGCATGCATACCATGACTTTGTTCTTTCTCTTGCCATCATTTTTCCAGCTGGGACTCATCTTAACAGCCATAATGTTATACCATTCCTTCAAGTAACTCAGCATGTTTTCTATAAGTCCCATCAATGACTGCCAAGTTCTAATGAGGTTTTAAAGAAAATGCTTGACCCTTTGGGGACCACGTGATTACATAAGAAACATCATCCCATTCCCTCGCCTGTCTTCTATCCTCTGCACAAAAAGCAGAAGAGGTGAAGAATGAATTAAGAGTCCTTCCAAAGCCCACCGCTGTGATCTGTTTGCCAGCTTTGCTAGGCTTTGATTACAAGGCATATATTCTCAGAGGAAATAATTTTGAGGAAAGTGATTGTAAATGAAGATGAAAATCCATCTCAAAAGGCAGTAACTTTGAGGATTAATTTGAAGGGATTTTTGGACATTTAGCATACAACCTCCTATCCAGAGTTTCAAGTCTTAAATTTTAAGAAATTCCATGGTTTGAACTAAATTTTTATTCCTTTCAAAATGGATCTTAAAGGGAAAAAAATCTATAGCACAAAAAATATTTTCCTCCCACAACCTCAAGCAAATGCAAGGGCTATCTACTCTTGCAAATTTTATTACTTCACAACAGCAGCAAGAAAACTATGATTCAGTTAGTTCTTTCCTTTCACACATTCAGAATTACTCTGCAATTGCTCAGTGCTGGTGGATCTACCCTCAAGTGGCATCTCTGCCTGAATGGTATTTTTCATTATTTAGAGTTTTCTGTAATTTTATTGTGTGATATTAATGTTTAATAACACCAGAGCCCCAGAGGCATCTTTGTGCAACTTTAAAATGTACATATTTTTGTCCCCTTTTACAACTTTAACCCTTTAGTCCTCTAGTTCTCTGAATATAAGGAAATCCATATGCTTTGAGTGAGTGCTTTTCATCCTGGGTTCATAACTGGCACTCATTGTAGGCTTTCCTTTGAGGACATAAATCCCAGATCCCTGTACACTGTTTCCATTTAATTCACCAGAAAGTTAAACCTATGTTACTGTGCAAGAAAAGGAATTGAATTGATATAACTGTTGTAAGATCTTAACATGAATGTTGCATACATATATAAGGTTTTGATTTATTTATGGAATTCTCCATAAAATAAGATTTTCTCCAAAACTTGTAGAAAAACATGACAGTTCTTATTATGTGTACCAGTTGATTCCCTGGTGGTGGTGGGGGTCTCTTCCTCAGAGCTTAATGGAGGGGAAGGGTCAATATCAAAAGATGATGTATTTCATGTGTGAAAGAGGCTTTGATTTGTCTGTTATAAAACAATCACAGTAGGTAAACACAAAGTTTTCTAGAGGTTTAGTTTTCAACAACTTTTGTTCTGTAATTCACAAACAAATGCAAAAAACATACCTCCTCTCTGTATGGAATAGGTATGCCACAAACATAAATACAGTGGATTTGAAGAAACTGCTTTGTTGGAGAACTGTTTTGGTTTTCAATCATGTCACTGCTGTTTCTAGCCACTAATCAGTATTTTAAAAACCAAAAACATTTCCCACCTACCTTTGACAACCAGAGAAAAGCAGGACTTTAATTCAAAATCAAGAGGAAGCACAGCCTGATAGAGTTATCATTCAGCTCCCTAAATCATGGCCATTGTCATTTTTCATCTTCCCAATTTTTCCCAGGGCCATTTATTTTTTTCTAATGCCTCCCTTCTCCTTGTCCTGTTTTTCCTCTTAATATCTCTGGGGGACACCAAAGAAGTCATTAAAAATGGCTCTCTGTTTTGCCTTCTTGTTTAGTTCCTCCTTGGGCTGCATTGAAGCAAAGAGAAAATAAGACATGGTGAACCCCAGACGTGGAAATTGGGCCCTCTCTGTTTCTCTCATTCTTCTCTCAGGAAAGAAGAAAAAGAGGTGGCAGGGTCTGATTGAAATAGGAATTAAGCCACAACGGAGCCACCACTGCAGGGCTGAGATCCCTGCAGTCCTCAATGTCACAGAAAGGCCTGCAACATCGCTTTAAGATTAAATGTGCCAATAGTCTCTCTAGGATGACACTTTTCACACATTCCTGGAGAGTAATCCTTCAGTGTCTAAAAGAAGTGCCATCTTTTCATTGTCATTTATTTCCCTGTTCAATAATCCAGATGATACAGGCTGTAAGAATACATGTGTTTTCTTTTTAAAAAAATTAAAAATTTTGTTTTATTAGTCCATGCTTGCAGTACATAATGATTACATTCATTGTGGTGAGTTGGTACATGTGCAGAACACATCTCAATTCTCTGTATTTTCTGATGCGACTTCGTTTTTATTCCTATCTATACAAAAAAGGTTGTATTTAGTCCTGAAAATGCACACTAACTTCACGTGTTTTTGTATATTTGTCTTTGGGAAACTCAGTAGCTTTCTTCAAGCTGCTTTCTGTCTCACCTTTCTATTTTGTTCCTCATTGGCCAATATGACCTTGTTCATGTACATCACCAACCCAAAGCCACATGGCATTAGGGACACAAATGTGGAAATGATTATTTTGAGGTCATGCAACCCTTCCGCTAATCATTAGATTGTCAAATGGTATCAGAAGAAAATTTCCTTCTATAAGAATGCTTTAAGAATCAAGGCTAGTTCTTTTTGTTTCTTAATCAATTTACTAAATACAGTAGTCTCCATCCCATAGGGAAATTATTCCCTCACTTCAAACTGAGACATTATTTTGAAGCAGATTATCAAATAATAGTGCAGACTATTTCTGTATGTTATTTGCTAATGCAAATGCTTGAGTTTGTGCCAAAAATTTTAATATTCAAATTCTAGACAGGACATGGAGACAAAAAAGTGTTTGCTTCAAAATTTTCCAAGCCAGAGTGACCTATAACACATGAAATATGGTTCTATTATGTGTGATGACATTTTCTTTGTTAAGAATAATGAACTACAGCAGAATAGCATAATGTAGAACTCCACAGCTGATAAGCTTTCTGCATAAGAACAGAAAGAGGACATTTCTTATACAGTTGTGCCCATTGCTTGCTTTGAAGATGCACTTAATGGCTATTTTGGTTAATAGCAACCATATGAAGTTAATTGGCTTATAATGAAGCAGCAGAACATAGTGATGATGAGATTGAACGCACAAAGGGAGAAGCAAAAATATGTACTCAGGCTACACAAAAACTATGCTTAAAATGTAGCTTAACTTTGATATTTTACTTTTAAGTGAAGAATTTGTTCACCACATTCATTCCCTAGGTGACTCATCAAATCTCATCTCTAAGTTCATGTCTCAAGTTTTTATGTGAGTGCTGATTTCTTTCTTAACCACTACAGATATTCCTTGTTTAACAACCTAATTAACAGCTCTGGACCTATGACTGAGGTACACTGTTCAGACTTGCAACCCACCACTTGGACTTACAACTGGTCCTTTTTGTACAGTTCTGTACATCTTGTTTATAGAGCCTATTGTGGCTTGTATCTAGATGTGACCTCAAAGCTTCATGCAGTCAGGTGGGGGCTTTTCAGAGGTGGCTGGATCTAGGGTGCATGATGATGGGATCAAGGATGAGATGCTAGGATTAAGGGTGTGAGTGCAGATAAAATACAGGGGGCAGAAAGAGGGTTGTCACTTGTCATTTGCTGCCTGGATGCTTTTACTGCTTTCTGCCTGCCATGAACTGTTTCTCTCCTGTGATGCCCCTCTGCCATGCCACGCCACCCTGCCTTGGAGCCAGCCGATTATGGACTGAAACCTCTACAAACGGTGAGCTGAAATCTCTACAAACGGTGAGCTGAAATAAACCTTTTCTCCTTTAACTTTGGGTGTTGAGTATTTTGTCTCAGCAACAAGAAAAAGTGACTAAGAGCCTCAATGTCGTTTTTGGGGGGGTACCATACTGTAATTTTTGCAAATAAAAGCAAAGTCATCAGGTTGGGGCTTCCTTTGACCATTTCTTTGTTTTGAATATTGTAATGCACATATTATATACATATATATATATATATATATATAATTTCTCATTTAATGACCTGTTCATTTAATGACCTAGATGCAGGAATGGAACTTGGTAGTTAGAGGAGGAATGTCTGTACAGCATACCCAAATATCTACCATCCCACTTGACATCTATGCTGTAGAGCTAACAGATATCTGACAGTGTATCTGAGACCAAATCTTTGTTTCCCTTTTACCCTCTCTCCTATCTCCACCCTTCCCAATATCTGCACCCTTCACTTGGTTGCCTAAACGCACAGCGCAGGAATCAATCTGGACTTTTTTCTTTCTCCTTACAATCCCTTAACAAATTCTACTGCTCTGTATTTAAAATATATCTTAAATCCAAGAACACATATCAGGTCCATTGGACCATCTCATCTAGGCCACGGATCATGTCTCTTCCCATTTGAGAGCCTCCAGTGGCGCTCCTCAGCCTTAGAGTAAAGTGAAACTCCTTCCCCTGCCCTCCAAGGGTATTTTCTGATTCAGGCTTCTCTGTTAGACTTCATCTCTTATCATTCTTCCTGTTACTTCATACCTAAAACTTCCTGGGGTTCTTTGAGAAACCTGATCCCATGATTGTGTAGAGCATTCAAATTTACCACCGCTCTCCCTGGGCTTGCTGTTCCTCTGATGTCATTTATGCTAGCAACTTTTTCCTCTTCAGGGAGGGTTTCAATGGACTATTCTCACATAGCTTCTTACCCTTCTGATGCCAAAGCTCTCCATATAACCCACTCATCTTGTCTTGTGTAATTCATAGTGCTCATTGTAACCTAACTGTGTCATATACAACACTTCTCATTGTGCCCCCCACCCTCATCTTCAACAACATAAGCTCCATCAGGTCACAAACCATTATGCTTGTACATTGTTGTGCCCCCAATTTCTAGAACAGTGCCTAATGCGCAACAGATATGCAATAAATATTGTTAAAGATTTTAATGATTTCTCTGCTTAAAAAGTTTCTATGACTTTTTATTATTTAAAGCATTGAAGTCTAAAATTCTTAGTTTTCTTTAGGCTGAAGAAGGCACAACCAAGGATAGAGTGATGCATTTTTTTCTTTTTGGACTGAATGTTTGTCTCTCTTCTCTATTTGGCAACTTCTAAGCCATCAGTCATGTTTAGCTCTGATATCACCACCTCCTCAAACTCCTCAGACTGAGTTAATTTTTCCCATCAAAATTTGTTATTATATTTATTATAATAAGTAGCATGTTGCATTACACTTAGTTATTTATGTATCTGTTTTCTTTGGTAGAATGTGCATCCTTGAAGGGTATTGTGCCTTTTTCATTCTGTGCCCCTGGTGCTCATACCATAGTCAACCCTAAGTTAATATTTCATAAATGGATAGGCTTTCTTTCAACCCTCCTCCATCACACCTTCTGTAGATGATTTATGTAATGTCTTAGACTCTAGATGTTTCAGAAAGACTTAGACATCAGAAATAATGTAGTTGTGAGAGGCATTTCTAGAATGGCACAGGAAGGGCCTATGAAACCTGGATCCTCTACAGAAAGCTAGAGCACTGGCAAAACTAGTCAAAATTAACCTTTCCAGAACTTTGGAAATTAACCAAAATTTTTCAACAATGCAAAAGGCATTTATTTTAAAAATGACTATCAGAAGGAACAATAAGCTTCATGGCATTTTAACTTACTACACTGTTGCCACAGCTACGCAATATCCTTGGAAATAGCAGCCTTACCACCAGAAGAACATGGGCAGCCCAGCAGCCAAGGATGGGGCAACACCATTTGAGCTCCCCAAAATGTCTCGTTCTCAGAGATCTGTCACCATGTAACCCATCTGGAAGCTCCATTCTCAGGATTTATCTTTATTTGCCTTGACTCAGCGCTCACTCAGTGGGTACAGTCTATCCCCAGGGCGTTTATTGAAATATTAGCAGTGATTCTTTAACATCAAAGCTTCCAGAAGTACTGATGCTAGTTAAATCTAAGAAAAAGGATGACCAAAACTGCCCAGGAAAAACTGAAGAATGAGCCATTCATAAAGGACTTGGAAAAGCTCTGTTATATTTCTGGTAATCTAGATGGCTATGCTCATGCGCAGGACTATTTCACATGCCCAGAGAAGACTGGAAAGACCATAGTCTTCACTTCTAGCTGACTCTGAGGTTCTGTGCAAGCCTGGGATTGAAGTTGTCTGCTAGAGCACTGAAGGTGTCCCTGACATTCACACGGAGCCTCTTAGTGACTGGTCAGAGGCTTACTAGTTCAAGGCATTTCAGGAAATACGTCCTACCATTAGCTGACCACTAAGCTAACTGAACATAGACTTCTGTGGTTGTACTGAAGGAGAGAATACACCCTACAGTAGTAGCCCAGGAAAGTCACTAAGTAAACAGCAGCAGCAGCAGCAACATAGAACATCAACAATGAACCCTAGAGAAGAGGGAATAAATGTGACTCTAGAGGTGCCACAGTATGATTTTTAAAATGTGTAATGTTCAATAAGAAGTTAGAAAGCAAGCAAATAAATAACAAAGTTTAGCGCAGGCACAGGTAAAAAGGAAGTCAGTAGCAACTGTCCTTGGATGTTGGACTTGCTCGACAAAGGCTAAATCATCCATCATAAGTATGTTCAAGATACTAAAGGAAACCGTATCTAAGAATTAAAGGAAGCATGAAAACAGTGACTCAGCAAATAGAGAATTTTTATAAAGAGAGCGAATTAAAATAGGAACTGTGGAGTTGAGCAGTATGATGACTGACAGGAAATTACTGTGGGGTCACCAGAAGAAACAATAAGCAAACCTGAATGTAATCTCAATTGAGATTAATAGATTTGGGGAATAAAGGAAAATGAATGAAGAAAAACAGCATCAAAGATCTGTGGTGGCTACCAAGTATAACAACATATGCATAATGTAAGTCTCAGATGGGGAGGAGAGAAAGAAAGGGAAATAAAGAACATTTGAGGAAATAATGGCTGGAAATTTTTGAAACTTAATTAAATATATTAATTTGCACATAGAAGAAGCCCAATAAACTTCTCATCAAACTCAAAGAGACTCACATCTTAACACAGAATAGTCAGACTGTCCAGCTAAAGCCAAAAAGAGAATCTTGAAATCAGAAATGGAAAAGTGACGTGTCAAGTTCAAAGCATCCTAAGTAAGATCAACAGCAAACATCATCAAACACGATGGTGCTTGGAAGACAAAAGAATGACTTATTTTTGCCACCTGCTGCGCAAGCACAAGGGCCCGAGTTTGATCCCCAGTACCAAAAAAAAAAAAAAAAAAAGAATGACTTATTGAAAGTGCTAAAAGAAAAAGTGTCAACCAAGAATTTTATATTCAGTAAAATTATCCTTTGAAAATTGTAAATACTATACAAGTAGTTGTTTTACCATATTGTTTAGAAAATAATGACAACCAAAAAGTCTATACATGTTCAGGGCAGATGCAATTTTTTTCCTGAATGTTTTCAACCCGGACTCTGCTGATGTAGAACCCATGGATATAAAGGACTGGGTGTATGCAAACATTAGTTGTATTTATATATTCTAACAATGAACAATTTAGAAATGAAATTAAGAAAATAATTCCTTAAACAATCACATCACAAACAAAATATCTAGATATAAATTTTAAAAATACATAAGACTTTTACATTGAAAACTATCAAACATCATTGCAAGAACTTATAAAAGACCCCAATAAATGGAAAGACAATTCGTGTTCATGTATCAAAAGAGTAAATATTGTTGGGATGGTAATAATCCCCAAATCAATATAGAGATTAAATGTAATCCCAGTCAAAACCTCAGCTACCTTTATTTGCAGAAATCTATAAGCTAATCCTAAAATTTACATGGAAATGCAAAAGATTCAGAATAGCCAGAAAACTTTGACAACTAAGATGGAAAACTCACATTTTCTGATTTCAAAACTTATTACAAAGCCGCATTAATCAAGACAGTGTAGAATCTATATCTGTACCTGTCTATATATCTCTATCTATCTCTCTATGTATATCAATGGAATAGAATTACAGGTTCAGAAATAGCCCCTTATTATTAATTAATTTCCAATAAGGGTGCCAAGATAATTCAAAGGAGGCAAAAAGATGTTCCTCAACAAAAGGTTCTGGGACAGCTAGATATCCACTTTCAAAGGAATGAAGCTGGACCCTTACTTCACATGCTATACAAAAATCAACTCAAAATGAATCATAGGCCTAAAAGAAAACACTACCACTATAAAATTCTGAGAATAAAATACAGGAGTAAATCTTTGGGACCTTCAGTTAAGCAATGGCTTCTTTGTAATGACACCAAAAGCACAAGTGACAGAAGAAAAAATATAACTGATCTTAGTCAACATTAAGAACTTTTGTGATTCAAAGGGCAATCTTAAGAAAGTGAAAAGACTATAAGATGAATAAAATATTTGTAAATCAAATATCTAGTAAGAAATTTCTCTCCAGAGTATATAATTAGCTGTTACAACTCAACAATAAAAGACAACCTAATTCAAAAATAGGCAAAAGAATCTATGGCTATATCACTGAATGTACCTGATCTCGTCAAAAGTAGATAAAGGATCTGAATAGACATTTCTCCAAAAAAAAAAGAGATATGCTAATGGCCAATAAACATATGAAAAGATGCTTAACTTCACTAGCTATTAAAGAAAAGCAAAATAAAAACCACAATAAATACCACTCAATTCCCACTAAGATGACTAAAATAAAAAAGACAATAACAAGTGTTGACAAAGATGTGAGAAATTTTAACCCTTATATATTACTGGTGAGATTATAAAATGATGTGGTCACCTTGGAAAATCATTCAGTACTTCTTCAGAAAGTTAAATTTAGAGTGACCATATGAGCCAGCAATTCTGATAGAATTGAAAACTATGTCCATGCAAAAATGTATATGTAAATATTTCTGGTAGCATTATTAATAGTTATAAATGTAAATAATCCAAATGTCCATCAACTGATGATTGAAAAAAAATAAATCAATGAATGGATAAAGGGTATACTCAAACAATGGAAAAATTGTCAATAAAATAGAATTAAGTACTTATATACACTACAATATGGATAAAACTTTAAAACATGGATGAACCATAAAACATTATGCTAAAGAAACCAATAAAAAAGAGTTCTTTTAAGAATGGTGAACATGTTCTTAAATAAGATAGCAGTCGCATAATTTTGTAAATACAGTAAAACACCCACTGAATTGCACTCCATAAAAGAGCAAATTTAATATTAGGTAAATTAGATTTCAGTAGAGGTTTTATTTAAAAATAAGGTATAACTTGGGCACTCATTGTTTTCATCTTTCCTGTTTTCTTCTCCCTACTTGGACAATTCAGAAGTTACCATGATGCTGGCAGCTCTGGCCTAAAATGACGGTGATAGCAAATGGCATTTTGGGAGTGGGTTCTAAGGCACCAGAAGCAATAGCCTGAGGATAATCAGAGTTGTTAGGCTACTCTTCTAACCTGGAAAGGGAAATCAACCTGATTCTGTCTGTCATGGACACGGGTGACTTGAGTTGTTGATGAATGCTCTGAAAAGTTTAACATTCCCTTTTATGCTTTGAAAACTGACTACAAACAATAGTGTCTTTCAAACTCAGGCAATTTCAAACATAACTAAGTAGAACTTTGCAACTGAAGGGATATAAGGCCTTCTGACCAGAAGAGAAAAATCACTTTTGATGACCTAGAACTTTATTTAATATTAACATAAAATGATTTCTTTAGATGAGAATAAGGGAGAGGCAAATAACCAAATTTGAAGTTCTAGCTGAATTCAGCAACTAAACAGATACTCCTTTCTCCTGTTTTCTGTTACAATTGTAGTTAAGGACTGTATCTCCATGCAGTCATGGTTCTGTAGACTTTGAAGGAAAGCTAATTCTAAAATTGAGGCAGAACTCCCCTAATTTACTGTTTTTATGTTGACATCCTGTTACAATCATATTTTTTGTCCTTGGAGGAAAAAGAGGAGCCAAACTCCTTTTGCTCATTGTCAAATATTTCACAGACACTTTTGTGTGAAATAGGAAGGGAAATCTGTTAGTAATTCTTTCTTAATTAATACCTTTCATCACTGTGTTTACTCTTCAAGCTTAACTTCTCTGTTTTCTGATTAGCTTGTCACATTCCAAACCACAATTCTATTTCTTTAAGAAAAGCATAAGGAGAAATTTTTCCCAGGCGAAATCAGTGCCTTTGATTATACTATCTCAAAGCCTTCTGTGGACGACTGGAGAGGGATACCCCTGTGCATTTGACCTTACCAAGCTCTAAATCTATATTGTGTTGCTAAATGGTTGCCCGAAGAGCTCAGTCCAACGCAGGGACAAAGCCAACAAGGCTCAGCTTTCCTAGCTTTCCCTGGCTCCTGCCTCTCTCTGCATTCTGTGCACTGTGACGCCCACCTACAGCCACAAGACCCTGGCAGGGATCAGCAGGAACCACAGATTAGCATGTGTGCTACTCTCAGTTTTCTGTGCAGCTCTTTGCATTTTCCCCAATCTGGCAGGCGCCATCTCTATCAGCCTGCAGCTCCACCACTGAGAATTCTTCAGAAGGAGCAAGTTAGTCATCCCACTTGGGTAAGAAGAAATGTTTTCTCTTAAGAAGTGTTTGGTATGCAGTACAGTCATTCCTTCTGGTTTGACAAGCCCACACTAAATGGGATCATTTAATTTCCGGATGCTCAGAGTCACTTAATAATATCTTTGATTTTGTCTTTCTAAAACAAATTTTGTGTTTGTGAAAGGGATCAAGTTCAATGAGTGGCAAAATCTGTGTGGAATTATTGTTGTAGAAAAGAGCCATATAATCTGCCCTGTTCTGTACCTACTAAATCTTAGAAAGGGTTAGGTGAACACTATTTCATCTGCCATTAGCTTTGTGATTATGCCAAATACACATCAAATGGAAACAGTCTTATGGTTTCTTCAGATGTGCATTTGTCAGATTACTTTTCTTTATTGAATACTTGTTCCTGTATGATGTTAATATGTATTCCTGGAACCTAAAAAAGCTTTGCCTGGTCAAATAAATTTGAGAAATTTGGGTTATGTCAAAATAAAGCGATTTCTGCAGAGCTTCAAAGAATCTTTAATGATACCAATGTGGGCTTTTGGGAAACTTTTAAAGCAGCTATGGTAGATTGTCTTTTTATTTTTAAATATGTGATTGTTTTATTTAGTGCTATTCACCTTAAAATTAGTTCTATTTTAAAATTCTTTGTTTACATGCTAAACTTTTTGTTTTACATTTCATTTCATTGTGGCAAAAGTACTTAACATGAAATCTACCCTTTTAACAGTATGTTAAGTGCACAACACGTAATTGTTGACCATAGGTACACTGTTGTACAGCGTATCTCTAAGCTTATTCATCTTGCTTAAGTGAAACTTTTTGCCTGTTGGTTAACAACTCCCCATACCCCCTTCCCACAGCCCTGGCAACAACCTCTGCACTCTTTGATTCTATAAATTCGACTATTTTAGATGAGCTCTTACAGGTGGAATCATGCAATATTTGTCTTTCTGTGACTGGCTTGTTTCTCTTAGCATAACATCCTCAAGTTAATCCATTTTGTCTCACATTAAATAATTTTCTTTAGCTAGAATAGTATTCTATTGTATATAATTGTGTATGTATAGACCACATTTTCTTTTTGTCTATTCATCTGCTGTTGGGCATTTAGGGTGTTTCCACATCTTGGCTATTGTGTATACTGTTGCTAGGAACATGGGAATGCTAATATCTACTAGAGATCCTGATTTCAATTATTTTTTGCACAAATACCCAGAAGTGGGATTGCTGGGTCACATGGTAGTTCTATTTTTAATTTTTTGAGGGACCTCCATACAGTGCTCTATATCAGCTGTACCATTTTGTATTCCCGCCAATGGTGTACTGTGTAAGGACTCCAATTTCTCTGCATTTATTTACTGGTTTTGTCTTTTTGATAATACAGCCATCCTGGGCTGGTACCAAAAGAAAAAGAAGATGATATAGCCATCCTGATAAGTGTGAGGTGATATTTCATGTGGCTTTGATTTGCATTTCCCTAATGATTGGTGACACTGAACACTTTTTCATGTATCATTGGCCATTTGTGCACCTTCTTTAGAGAAAGGTCTAATCCTTAACCTATGTTTAAATCTGATTATTAGTTATTTTAAAAATATTGAGTTGTAGAAGTTATTGGTATATTTTGAAGATTAATCCCTGATCTGATATGTGGTTTGTAAATATTTCTACCATTCAGTAGGTTGCTTTTTCACTCTGTTGATCATTTCCTTTGCTGTAAGTTTTTAAATTTGAGGTAGTCCTACTCATGGACTTTTGTTTTTGTTCCATCTTTTTGGTGTCACATCCATGAAATCAGTCCCAAGACCAATGTCATGAAGCATTCCCCTGTCTTCTTCTGTGAGTTTTATAGTTTCAAGTCTTTTTATAAGTCCTTAAACATAAAATAATCATTTTGATGTGATTTTTATGTATGGTGTAAGGGTCATGTGACTATCCAGTTTTTCTGACATCATTTATTGAAGAGATTATTCTTTCCCCAATTGTGTATTTTTGACACCCTTGGTAAAAAAAAAAATCACTTGATTTGGGCTCTTTCTTCTGTTTCATTGGTTTATATATCTGTCTTTATGCTAGTACCATACTGTTTTAATGACTGCAGCTTTGTGTTATATTTTGAAATTGGGAACTATGTGGTTTCCAGCTTTGTTCTTTCTTTCTTAAGATAAATCTGGTAGTGACTTTTAGAATTGTTTTTGTTTATTTTTATAAAAAATGCTACTGGAATTTTTATAATGGTTGCACTGAATTTATATATTGCTTTAGGAATGAATATTTTAATAGTATTATATTAAGTTTTCCAATCAACAAACATGGGATGCATTTCTATTTGTTTGTATTGTGTGTGTGTGTGTGTGTGTGTGTGTGTGTGTGTGTGTGGTACTGAGGATTTGAATGCAGGGTCTTATACATGCTAGACAAGTGCTCTATCATTGAGCTACATCCCCAGCCCTTTTTATTTATTTATTTTTTATTTAGAGTCAAGGTCTTGTTAAGTTGCCCCAGCTAACCCCAAACTTGTGGTCCACCTGCCTTAGCCTCCCAAGTAGCTGGGATTACAGGCTTGTGCCACTACCCCTAGCTTATTTAATTTCTTATTTCAAAGTTTTGTAGTTTTCAGTGTATACATCTTTCAACTTCTTAGCTAATTTTACTTTTCAGTTATTTATTCTTTTTTGTGCTATTGTAAATGAGATTTTCTGTTTTTCTTTTCAGATACATCATTGTCAAGTGATTTTTTACACATTGACTTTATATCCTGCAACTTTATTGTATTTGTGTATTAGTTTTATTTGTTAAAAAGTGAAATCTTTAGGGATTTTTCTATATAAGATAATTTTACCTGCAAATAGGGACATTTTTACTTCCTTCCAGTTTTGATAGTTTTCCCCCTGGTTGACTGCTGTGGACAGGATCCTGTAGTATGTTGAATAGAAGTGATAAGAATGGGCACTGTTGCCCTGGTCCTGATCTTAGAGGAAAAGAGTTCTGTTTTTATTATTGGCACCATGTTAGCTGTAGGCTATCCATATATGGCCCTTATTATTTGACATATTTCTTTCTATTCCTGGTTTGTTGAGAGTCTTTTTTTAAATCATGAAGAAATGTTGAATTTTGTTCAACTCTTTTTCTATACCTCTTGAGAAGATTATGTGATTTTTATCTTTTATTTTGCTAACGTAGTGTATCATGTCAATTGATTTTCATATGTTGAACCATTTCTGCATTCCAAGGAGAAATCCCCCTAGTCATGGTATATGATCCTTTTAGTATGCTATTAGATTCAGTTTGATAGCATTTTGTTGAAGATTTTTGCATCGATATTATCAGGGATATTGGCTGTAGTTTTCTTGTGGCCGTGTTGTCTGGCTTTGGTATCAGGGTAATACTGGCCTCCTGAAAAGAGTTTTTAGGAAGACTCTGAGAAGGAGTGGGATTAACTCTCCAACCAGTGAAGTCATCTAGCTCTGGGCTGTTTGTGGTGGGAAATTTTTATGGTAGATAACCTTGCCTCTTGGTGAATATTCATATGACCCATAAGTGAGTATTTTGTGAGAGTTTTGAAGTGAGGTTTTAGATCAGAACCTTTAACTGACTGTAATAATTAAGAGAGAAGACTTTGCCCAAATAAGACTGGAATCTATTTGTGGGTCTTCTACCAACTAACTTCATTAACAAAATTGGCACAATACAACTTAGTGCCAATGGTAATGTGAAAATTAAATGAAACATTATGTTAATAATATCTTAGGCACTCAATGGACCTTTAATAAATGGTAACTATTATTGTGCATAGCAAAAGCTAGTTTAGTCAACTCTTTTTTTCCCAAGAAGAAGCAAACATATCTTTAATTTAAACATGTAATAATTTAATGAATTTCCTAGGATGCCTTCTACATGACACCAGAAGGATGGAATTATATGCAATGCTCAATCCAGTTTTAGCAGTAAGCATAATTCTTGATGCTCTGTTTATTGAGGCAGAAAAGAACATCTATCCAGAGATTATTTAGTATTCACTTCTGTTTATGGAGTAGAAATTATCAAACCCCACTTCACTGGTGAGTAAGCTTAACTGAATTCTCCAAGTTCATGCAAAGTATATTAAGTATCGGAGTTAGGATTCAAACTCAAATCCCTTGATTCCAAAGCTAGTGCTCTCTCCATTGTATGCCATGTTCCCTTCTTGTCTAAATTCTCTTTACTTCCTAAGAAATTATGGTGAGAAGTATAACTCAAAGAAGGTGATATGGGGTGGAACACTGTCCTGAGTCTTAGTTATGAATCCTAGTTATGTTTTAACTAGCTGCATCACCTCAATGTGTCACTCTATATTTCCAGTGTTGTTTTCCTACTATTGATAGTCCTCACTTTAATGATCTTAATGATGACTTGACTTCATAATTTTTGACTTTACAATGGTGCGAAAGAGATAATGCATTCAGTAGAAACTGTATTTTGAATTTTTATCTTCTCCCTAGCTAGCAATATGCAGTATGATGACAATCTCTCAAGATGTTGGTCAGAGGCATGGAGCTGTAGTTTCCAATCATCCATACAGTCATGAGAGAGGAAATGACTGGTAATCTAATATTGCTAAGCTGTGATATTTGATAAGTTAGGTGCATTGAATGCATTTTTTGGTTTTGTTTTCTGGTACTGGAGATCGAACTTAGGTCCTTGTGCTTGCAAGGCAGGCGGCAGAACCACTGAGCTAAATCCCCGGCCCTTGAATGTATTTTTTGATGTACAGTATTTTAAATATATTACAGTATTTTAAATGGGTTTATAGGGATGCAAACCCATCCTCAGTTGAGGTGCATATGTATTTTCCCTGCCTATATACCCTGTGAAATATAGATCAAGTCTTTTTCTGACTCTCTGTGTCTGTAGTAGTGGTTTCAAGGTGGGAGGTGCAATCTTGCTCCAGGGATGAGCAAGGTGATTCACTGGGGTGAAGAAGGAAGATATCAGAAATAGTAACTGGTGTGGAAATGTATTTGATCTCATTTACTAGTCTATATGTCTCTGAATGACAATTTCTGTGCTTTCTTCATCTTTTTTGCACTAGAACCTAGTGTGGCCCTTGATATGTGCTACATAAATACTGGTTAATTATGCAAATAGCAAATGAGTTGTGAGAGTACTATAAAATATTAAAATCGCCAGGTAAATACAGAGCCATTATCATTAACATATGTTAAATTCCCATGGCTTTCAGTGGAATCTCTTTCTGAAAAATCTGGATCAAGTGACATGGGCAAAAGAATCCTAAGTGATGTTTGCAGGAGCTGGTTTTCAACCCTGGCTGGACTTTTCACCTGGGAGTTATCAAAAAAGTCAATGCCCAGTCCCTATGCACAGGGATTTAAATTCAGTTGGTATGGATTGAAGTTCAAGCATCTGTGGTTTTTGAAAGCTACCCAGATGATGTTTACATGTACCCAGGGCTGAGAACCACTGTGCCAAATGCTATAGATAGAAAAAGAGAGGTGCTTGGGTAAACCTGAGTGAGTACTTTTCTGAAAAAATGCAATTGCAACTGCAAAAGAGTCTATACTTCCCTGGCTTTGTAAGGTTAAAGTCTGACCTTGGGGAAACATAACCACACACACACACACACATAGCAGTTATTTATTGAGACAAAAGTACTGAGTCATTTAGAGGAAAATGTGAGAGCATAAGATGCCCCAGCAGAGGTTCACTAGAATAGAGCATCTCAGAGAAACCTGACATGTCGCGGAACGAAGGGCTGAGGACACTGGCAAAGTTGAGCAGAGGATGAACTTGTAAAGTGAGGGCTGGGCAAGGTGAAAATGCATGGAGCATCCGTAAGGGAGTGGAAAAGGCCTTGGTGAGAAGGCAGCGGAAGTTAATGTTAAGAAGTGGTTTGAGTTTTAGGAAGATAGCTTGCAGGAGAGTACTTTGAGACCTGTGAAGATGATGCATCTGGAAAGGGTTATTATTTTTGTTAGTATTATAGTCAAGGTGGGGTGGATTCACTATAAATTACTCTTTGGGAAGGTGTGTATCTCAATTAGACTGCACAGATAACAAAAAGGCAAAAGTTTATCAAGTCTGATTCTGATTTTGCAAATAACACCTCCCCTCCCCTCCTTTATCACCTTGGGGCTGTTAGAAAGCCAATTGAGGTGTCAGATGGAATTCAAGTTGCATCTCTGGGTGAAAACTGTGGGTGAACATCAGCTAATATTAGCCTAGAGTATATGGAATTGAAGTTTCTATAAGGATGTTTTTGAGTAACCTTGTTAGGATTAATGTATATGTTGTCAGTGTTAGATTTTCTACAGAATCCAGTGAATAGCTGATAAATAAGCCATAATTAATTTGCATCTTGGACATCAGGGCTTTTGGATAGAAGCTGTCTACTTGTATTGCCTACTAATTTGAACATTGCTGCTTTGGAATTGATATCAGTTTGAAATTTCTTTTGAACTAGAAAGAATTTGCTAAGCAGATGGATGGTGTGCTAGAGGTCACTGTGGTTAATCTTTTTAAGAAATAAATGTTTCCAGCATTTAAGTGCCATGTGTTATAAATTATAACACTTGTGGACTAGTTGCAGAGGAGTCTTACCTGTGTGTTGAAGTCAGGCAGGCAGGACCTCTAGTGGCAATGGCTAGTTAGCGGATTTAGTGTTAACATTTTAGAAAGTACACCTTTCATTTCTTTTAAATACTCATTGATAAAGTCACACTGACACTCCCCAATAATTCCCAAACAGGTTAGCTTTGCATGTCCCAATTCCTTGATGATCAAATTGTCACAAGCTCTCTCTGTGTGTTTATTTCTTACAGGGACACTATCATAGAAAAAGGTTTCAAAGATTCTCTAGCCAAATGGACATGTGGACTTCTTGAAGAAAAGCTTCCCTTAAGGCATGAAATGAGGTCAACAAATGTTTTTAATTGGTTCTTGAGTTTTACATCATGGCCTCATTCTCATAGTGGTGCTCCTGAATAGCCATTTTTCCTTGGAATTTGATTTTCAATCAATGGAAGGGTGGTTTTGGAGTCTGCTCTATTGGAGACAAGCACATGGGGGAAGGGGTTTTGACTGGTATTTGTAGTGGCCCCATCCCCTGCTAAAATAACCTCTTGGCTGAGTTCAGGCCTGTTCTGATTAAGCCTGCAGTGATATCCATCCCTCTTCTCCTACCAACTGAGTTCTACGGGGTCTTGTGAATGTGAGGTACTGGACTCCATCCAAGCATGAGTCCCTCTGCTAGCCTAGTTGCTCCCCAGCCCTCTTGGGCCTTTCCCCTCTCTGTGTTGGGGTGGGAGAGAGTGTGGTCCTGGGCTGCATGCAAGCAGCTAGCTGGTAGCCTGACCGTGTGGTCACATGCACACAGCAGGCACAGCATACTGATTCACCCTTTGGCTTTAGCTTTGGGGAAGGTGGGCAGGGAGGAGGAAGAGAGAAGAAAAATCCATTTCTTCTACTTTTAAGCTAGGAATCTAGTGCTTTCCAGTCCTGAGTTTCTTCAGGGCTCAGATGCAAAAGTTACTTTAGGATATCTTCCCTGATCAAAGTCAGGTCCTCTAATGTGCTTCTGTAGCTTCTGATTCTTGTCCTTACTAGGACTTATTATAATGAATTATGGGTGTAAATTCTTTTTTGTTGTCTCAGTTGATTATAGGCTTCATGAGGGCAAAGACTGGTGTCCTATTAGTTTCTGTATTCCTATTCAGAGGCCTGAGATATAAGGTATTCAATAAATATTGTTGAGTGAGTGAATGAATAAATAAATGAAACACACAAAAATATGTGTAAGAATAATCATTGGAAATAACCTAATATCTAGCAAGGGGAAAACAAATCACAGAGATCCATTTGGGTGAATATGTTATTAAAAAGCATATCTTAAAAATATTTAATAATATTAAATAATGCTCAGAATGTAAGATTAACTGGAAAAAGAATACAAAAATTGACATATGGTATGTTTTCTTTTTCTTTTTTGGCGTAAAGAAAATATAATCAGGCACGGGCACGTGGGCTCCCACTGGAGGCCCTCTATTCCATCATGAGTGCACTCAGATCCCAGGGAGCAGCTGTGTGGCTCAGACCAGTGCAGCTGCAGGGGGATCCCAGCGGGGGCTCTGCCCAGACCCCAGAGGCTTGGGCACACCTGCCCAAGCCAAAGTCTCACCCAGAAAGGGGCTGCCCGGGCACATGGGCTTCAGCCAGTGGCCCGCCATACCATCATCTACAGCCAGGGTCCCACCTGGAGAAGAGCTGTACAGGCACACAAGCAATACCCAGAGGCTCACCCGATACCATTAATAAGTGTGAGGAAATGCTAGCCAAAGCCTGGGCAGACAACAGAAATGCGGGTGCACAGCCCCCAACCAAAGGCCCTCCCAGACAACAGCTACATAGGGGCCCAGTGAGAGGCACACCTAGATACCATCCCAAGTATGCTCAGGCCCCAGCCAGAAGCCTGCCCAGACAACAGGTCAGCTCAGGGATCTAGAAGGCCACCACTCTGAACGTAGGAATTGGTGTACTGGTGAGCAGCAGAGTAAAGGCTGCATGGTGGCTTGCTGAGAATTCAAGACAATTGGGTGAGCAAAAAGTCGCCTCAACAAAGACACAGCAGGCTGCATCTGCTGAAATGAGAAGACACGTAAATAAGTACAAAAACCAGATTTCCAGATCACCTAAGGGAACCCCAAAGGGCAACAAGATGGAGCAATCTGATACTCAACCACCTGGACTCTCTGAACTGGCAATGAAAGGGGACCTGGAAAAAAATGAAATCAGAAATAATTTCTCAGAGAACAGCAGAGATTGTGCCCATAGTACAAGACATGATTAATAAATCTAGTGAGGACACAGATAAAAAAATACAGGAGCTGAGGAATATGATGGAATCTCAACATAGGAAACAAATGGAATCCAGAAAATAGATGCAAACAGAGTTCCAGGAGATTAAAAACTCCACTGAACGTTTACACAGCAGAATGAGCCAATGTGAGGATAGAATTCCAGATGTAGAAGATAGGATTGCAATTAGTGACCAGGAAAAGAAAAATTTATTAAAAATAGTAAGGGACCATGAAAAATCAATCCAGCAGCTGCTAGACAATACAAAGAAGAATAACATAAGACTGATTGGAGTCAATGAAGAAACAAGAGAAAGTGCAGATGACATAAGAAAAACTGTTCACAGAAGTAATGGCAAAAAACTTCCCAAATAGGAGAAAAGAACTTGACATACAGATAAGTGAGGCATATAAGACTCCAACTAGACTTGATCAAAAAAATTTACACATAGGCATATAATTGTTAAGATTGCAGAAACCCAAGAGAAGAACAAAATTCTACAAGCAGTGAGAGAAAAGAAACAAATCACATACGAAGAAAAGCCCATCAGAATCACAGCAGACATCTCAACATAAACTCTCAAGGCAAGAAGAGCTTTGAGTGACTTATTCCAAGCCCTAAAGGAAAACAACCTCCAACCCAGACTGATGTACCCTGCAAAACTATCTTTCAAAATCCATGGAGAAATAAGAGACTTTCATGACAAAGAGTACCTTAGGGACTTCATGAATACCAAACCAGCACTGCAAAAAATTTTAAACAATATCCTAGGAAAAGACAGTGAGGATCACAAGCCCAGGAAGCCCTACAGAATGAATCCATTGGGCACAACAAGAAATTAAAAGCAAAGGGGGAGAATCCAACAAAAAAGAAAAAGTCATGACAATGATAAGTCAATATGTATCAGTTATAACCATCAATGTTAATGGTCTCAATTC
>NW_004624750.1:8611537-8644339 GCF_000247695.1 Heterocephalus glaber | reverse complement strand
GATTATGTAAAGGTGCAAATTTCCAATGATGAATGTCATTATATTGTATATGTTAAATGTACCAATATAATTAATAATAAAATAAATTTAAAAAATATAATCGATCCTTACTATTCCAGGCAGTTATGGTCTATAAAGTCAGTACAACCCTAAATTAGCAAATACTGGATTGTTTCACGAAGGGGAATTCAGGGTTAGCTATCTGTGAGCCTCTGGCCACAACATTTTTGTCAACCGGACAATTATGTGTGTTTCTGTTTAAGGATATCTTATTTAATATATAATATTGATCCTTAGCATTGAATTCACAACCAACAGCACTGTAGCTCACACTTGGATGCAGCCAACCTAACAAAATGCATTTTATCCCTAAGGCACATCGTAGCTTCTTATGCTTAGGGACATTACCCCAAGCACCATGCTTGAGGACCATTTTAAATAGTGAAACCACCAAGAAAAAACACACAAAAAAATGTGAAAAACATTGCACCAAGTAGACCACAAAAAAGACACTGGTTTGTATATAAAAAAAGACAGTGGCAGAGCATTGTCTTGTTTGCCCCGAGCTGGGGAGTGAGCACCGGCCAGCTTTTTCTGCTCTGCATATGCACAGGTCCATAAAGGGTTGAGAAGCACTGAGTGTTATTTAGGGGTTAAAGAGAGCAGGCAAACCCTTAAACATAAACCTAAGACTAAAGAGGATTCATTGTCTATGCTTTTAAAAACTAGGCAAATACATGCCTCGGGTAGTGGGATTATGATGATATAAACATTTTTTAAGTGTATACCTTTCTGCAACTTCCCAAATTTCTAAAATTAACTGGTATTATTTTGTAACTGGAAAAAATATTATTTTTCTTATATTAAGAAATAGCAAAATGTGATAGGCAGTGTCTAAAAGCTATCAAAAGGCTCTTTGGCAAGCTGTGGTATAGTAGGTTTAAAAATAGGAAGGCCAAACTACCAGTATTGTTTGTTCAAAAACCTATTGAGCAATAATCTTGAAAGATATTTTGAATTCCTTCCTATAAGAGTTTCTTGACTGGCCAATGTGCTGCACAGTGAAGAACAGGGAGAGTGTTTGAGCACGGGCTTTAAGCTGACCAGGAGGGAGATAAAAGCATGAAGAAGCAAACTTAAATCAGCTATCTAAAGAAGGCAGTACAGAGAGGATGGCTTTCTCTAGAAATCCATGACTTCAGCTATTCACCTGCTGCCCATTGCCAAGTTTGGGCTAAGTGTCCCTCAACAGGGTCCTTCTATTATTGTACTTCCCAAACCATGTAGTAATTACTTGGATATGTGTACACTTTCAACTCAACTTCAAGGAAGGAAGGGCTGAAAGTAGCTTGCTGACTCTTGCATTACATGGCCTACATATTGCTTTGTACACAGTGAGGGTTAAAAAAGTATTTGCTCAATGTATGATGGGGTGATCATGCATGAAGCACCCCAAGAGACAATGAGTTCTGTTGGAATTATCGTGTTTGAAGATGAAAGCCAGTGTCATATTTAACAATACCAAAAATGTCGAAGAGTTTAACAGAGAAAATTTCATAGAAGCTCAAGATTTCCTATACATGGGCAAGCAGAAATAAAAGAAATAAGAATATGCCTGTGTATGAATGGCACACACAATTCTTGTTCCCTTTGTAGTCTTACAGTTGTATGCCATGCTCAACGGTCTTCCAGATTGTGATTACTGAGTAGTACACAGCTATTTCTTGAAATGGCCATAAACATGGATAGCGGAGCTCCATTCTCAAAATGTGCTCCTATTTGAGAAGGTGGATTGGACTGGATCTTGTTCAACCTTTCATCTACTTCCTTAAGCATCTGAAAATGTTCCAAACTCAAGTTTCTTTCAGTTCCTTTCTATTTTGAATGTGTGGCTCTATAAAATGAAAACTGCATTAATTTTCTATGGGCACCCTAACAAACTGCTGCAAATGTAATGGCTTACAACCACACAAATTTATCATTCTGCAGATTTCTCCATCAGAATTCAGACACACATCTCATTGGGCAAAGAACAAGGTGCTATAGGGTAAACCTTTTTTCTGGATGCTCTGGAGAGAACCCACTTTGTTGCATTTTCAATTTTTAGGGGCTGCCTGCTTTTTTGGTTCATGCCCATTGCATTTCATCTTCAAAACCAGACTGAGTTATTCCCATGCTGCCATCTCTATAAGGTTTTTTTCCTTCCAATTCCTTTTTGTACTTTCAAAGACCCTTGTGATTATAATGACCCCGCTGGGACAATAAAAGAATCAATAACTCCTTACTCTGAGGTCAATTGTTTAGCAATGTCAATTCCACCTGCAACCTTAATTTGCCATCACTCAGCATTCAGATTCCAGCGGTTAGGATGTAGGCATCTTTGGTGCCATTGTTCTTCCTACCACAACACCTGTGCACACAATTATATACACGTAGAATCTGGGGAACACAGTAAGTCATTTAAGAAACTGTATTCCCCCCAGCCTTCCGGAACAAAAGAAAAAGCAAAAAACTATCCTGAGGTCAAACCACACAATGAAATAATTTTAGACTTAAAAAAGTACATTTCTTATTTTGATATATGGGTTTAAGAAAATTGCTGCGTGTGGTGGTGCATGCCTGTAATTCCAGCACTCTGGGAGGCTGAGGCAGAAGATTACAAGTTTGAGTGCAGCCTGGGCAGTAACTTAGTGACTCAATGAGACCCTGTGTCAAAATAGCAAGAAAAAGAAGTGTTGAGGATGTAGATCAGTGTGAAGACCCTGGGTTCAATTCTCAGAATTGCCAAAAAAAAAAAAAAAATCACCTCCAAGTATCACCTGTTTGGGAGTGAATGTGTAGGAATTTATTTCCTTGAAGACTCCTCATAGTATAATAATGGGATCATCTGCCCACTGTTGGCCTGAAATTGTACATATAAGTTTTGGCTAAAACTTTGTCTTCTTAATCACTCCTCTCTCAGGATTTTTACCTTTCTAAGTTGATTAGATGAGGCTTCCCATCCCACACTGCTTTAATCAACAGCACAGATAGACTCTGGATAATCTTGGGAGGAATGATTATTTTTATTTATTTATTTTTTTGGTACTGGGGATCAAACTTGGGACCTCACTCTAATGAGGCAGGTGCAGTGCCACTGAGCTAAATCCCGGGCCCTGGAGGAATGATTATTGATTAGAAATCTCCAGGGATGATAGTGTTTCTGTGGTGGTTTATGCAGAAGACAAAACACTGCAGAATGAGAAATATCAGATTCCTTGTCCCATCTGTCCCTGTCCTACCCCACGTCACACATTTAACAAATAAAAAGTAACAACTAGCAGCATTCCATATTTCAGCCACTTGTCTCTATCTACAAACTGTAAGAGTACACAACATTTGTTATATCTGGTTTTGAGTGACAGCAGGATCAATAACAAATTTGCTTTGCAGTCATTCCTAAACATATTTGCCATGTGAATATGGATCAGCAGGGGTGGCCTGAGACTGCCACACTTGAGCCCGCTGTCTGTTCGATCCAGCTCTTCCAATTCTCCCAAGTGAGGCCAGCAAACCGTAAAGCCCATGTGTGCTCCTGAATCTCAGGGCTTCACACTAGCAAAATCAATAGAGATGCTTTCAGAGTTTCAAGCTTCCGGCTTCTCTTCTTGAACGAATCTCTTCCCCCATTCTTTCTGTCTGTCTGTCTTCCCTGCCTAGTGTTGAGGAGAGGATCCTGGGTTTGTCTCCTGTCTACCCAGCACTGTGAAGTTGCCACCTGGTAGAGGTGGACCTTGATTTCTTGCAGCCAAGTCAATTACAGTTTTTCCATCCCTCTCCAGTTGAGGCAAAGTCATTTTTCATCTCCTTGGCAACAAAAACTGGTTCAATTTGGGCAAATTAGATGGTAATGAAAATTTGTGGGGGCTTCTATTTAAATCATCCTTGCCCAAGTGAGAGTCTCAAAGAATCATCTTTGCTCATTCCACCTGGTCCCAGAACATCTGCACTATCATCTTGCTGTCAGCCTGGTGAAGTCACTGACCTAGAAGAATCACAGGACAGTGGCGCTCGGTCCCCATGCCCCACCTTGTCTGAACTTCCAGTTATAGGGGAAAGTTTGTTGTTGTAGAAGTTTGTTTCAATGGGATTTTTGGTTATATTCACTCAGTTTCTACAAATAGTTATAGATGTCTGCTGTGTGCCAGGCACCTCTCTAGGCATCCGGCTTATGTCACAGAGAAATGTCCCTGCCTTCTGGTAGGAAGAGTTAAAGCAAACACTAAGTGTAGTAAATCCAGAAACTCAAGGAGTGTGTTAAAGGAGATAAGTAGGGTAAGACGTGGGAGCAAGGGAGTGGCAGGAGTTATTACGGGGTGAAAGTCAGAAGTAGCTGATTACAATTTTAAATAAGGTGGTCAGGTTTCACCTCACAGAAAAGGTGCCACTGGAGTAAACTTCGGTGAAGTGAGCTCACACAGATATTTGGGGCAGCGCGTTGGAGGTGAGGAGGCTGCTGATGCTTTTGAGCAACTTGGAAGACACAGATCTACATCGTGCTGGAGCTGCTATCATTACGGTGATGGAGGTTGTGGGGCTGGTGGTAAGAAGTGGTTTGGACTCTGGGTATATTCTGCAGGCAGAGCCAACAGGACTTCCTGACAGAGTGTATGTGGGATGGGGGAGACAGGGGGAAGGATGGGAGCAAGCTGACTGGTTCACTCTCCGATTTACCTGACTGGCCTAGAAACTACTCATAACGAACAGATGCTACAAACCACGTAAAAGTTCAACCCAAACACTGGGGTCATAGGAAGCCAGTAATTCAGTGTTGGGTTATGTTTTCCATCAAACATACCCCTCCAGATTTTTATTGGCTGAATGACGTTATCTTTCGTGGTCTGGGGCATTAACTCGGGCAGGTCCAGATGAGTACTGCGGGATCCTGTGCAGCGATGTGCTTGCCATTCTCTTTCCTTTTGTGTGGAGTGGTTTACCTTTATCCATGGCCCTGTGCTATAGGATGATGATAGTCCTTCCTTGCTGATGGACTCAGCATCCGCATACAGGATATTTGGACTGTAATTTTGCTGCTGCATCATCCTAATTGACTGGTTGTTACTGCCTGTCACTTACCAACCGGTGTGAGATATTCTTTAGCTCTTCATCTGGAACAGAATTACAGCCTCTATCTTTAGAAATGATATATGCTGAGGATTATTCATGTTTGTAATTACAAATCTTCTAGCAGAAGCACAATTATTAAAAACCTTTGAAAATGACATTTGTCTCACACTGCAGAGCCTGCTGTTACCCACTCTTGCTGGTATTGCTTTTGCTGCTGTAATTTCCACCTGCACTTTAATTGCAATTTAACATTATCTCTCTTCTCTGCATCTTTCTACCTGGTTGTAATGGTTAGGTCTCCTGCTGTTTATCCTTAAATACTTTCCCCTCTCTCACCGGGCTATTTTCTGTGCTTACAGCCTAAGACATGGCTGCTGCAACACGTTGCATTGTAATAATTTGAAAGGGTTGGTTAGTTTAATTCTAACCTAAGACTGGCGAGGGAAAGAGCCAGAGGGAACTTTGGAAGTCATTTTCTTTTCTTTTCTTTTTTTTATCCTTTTCTTGGTACATTTTAGGTGTACAATATAATGACATTCATCATAGGAGATATGCACCTTTACATACTCTCTTGGTTTGGAAGTCATTTCCATAAGTCCATCATCTTAAAGATGAAGAAGCTGAGGTTCTGGGTGGTTCACTAAATTGTTTATGATCACCTGGCTTCTTATATGCAGCTGTGCTCTGGAGTTGCAGGTGTGGATATATATTCAGGGATAGATTCGTACAATTCAAATTGATTAACCAATGGCCTGAGTATCAGGGCGGGAATGGAAAGGAAAGTGATACTGAATGCTTGTTCTGAACCTGATGCTTTTCATCACGGATCACAATGGTATCCATTACAACTTGGTACATGATTATTCTCTCTCTTTCTCTCCCTCTTTCTCCCTTCATAAGATACTAAGGAGCCCAGGAGCACAGATATGGTGAGGAAATGTCTAATAGTAAGATCTATTGGACCTCCAACCACTTCTTTTTCTACCACATCAAGAACAGAATAACATACAGGTTATTTTGAAAATGGTGTGGAGTGAGCAGGAGCTACATTGTTTTTTTAATTAGTGCATGTTTGAATTACAAATAGTGATGTTCATCGTGAGGAACTGGTACCTGCACACAACATATCGTGCTTGTGGCATGAGCTATTTTTTTTTCTTTTTTTGGTACCAGGGATCAAACTCGAGTCTTTGCGCTTGCGCAGTAAGCGGCAAAACTACTGAGCTAAATCCCCGGCCCTGCATGAGCTATTTTTAAGGCAGTTTAAACATAAAGCTTTTGGTAAAAGGTGAAGACAGTGTCGGGGACCAGGCCTCAAGACAGCTGCTGCTTCCTCAAGTCTAGGCAGGTGCCTTCATTCTTTTATTCTGAGCAAACTAGATGTTATGGTTGAAATCTAGAATGTACCCCCAAACTCTCATGTGCTCAGAGATGAGCTTTCAAAAGGTGACTGGATCATGGGGGTGCTGTCCTCATCAGTGGATTAATTAATTGAGGAGTTCATAGCTGCATGTGCTATTAGGAGGTGGGACCTGGTGAGAAAAGGTGGGTCACAGGGGCCATGACCTGGAAAAGCGTATCCTTCTTGGTCTGTTATCTCTGCTTCCTGGCTGTCACGGCCTAAGTAGTTATCTTCCACTGTGCCCTTCTGCCATGTTTGTGCCTTGAGCTAGTCTACCATAGACTGAACCCTCTGAAACTGTAAGCCAAAAGAAACCTTTCCTCCTTTAAATTGTGTGTGTCAAGCATTTGGCCCTAGTGATGAAACAGCTCACTAAAACATCACACCTGCCTAAGCAATGTCACCTACTGTTAAAAAAGAAAACTCAAAAAGAAGGAGGTAGGAAGCCAGAGACTTTGCCCAATATTCAAATTTTCAATTGTGACTCTTCATAGTTTTGTTGAATATCCTTGATGAACAATGGTCCAATGTGGCTGAATTTGACCTGGGGAGGAGGGCTGGAGGAGGAAGGAATTGAAAAAGGAAAGAAACTGGCAACATTTCTGTGATAAAGGACACTGCCTTAGGTTGCCGGTAGATAAATGAGATTTTGACCATACAATAAAGGTATCTTCCTGAAATAGTCAGGAACACTGGACAGCACAGACATGAATTAAATAGTGGCCCTCTGAGTGTTAATTCCTTGGTCATAGCTATTTCCATCATCCCTGAGGAGACAGGAGGCTAGCAGGAGAAGGAAGCTCAGGATATATATATAGTATGGAGGTCAAAGATCAGTTAAGAGAATAATGCAGGGGGTATTCATCAGGAACTCAGTCTGCCTCATTCTCAAGAGACAACTCTAGAGCACTAGGCTATTCTAGTAAGCCCTGAAAAGTCAGGAGTCATAATGATAACAATGAACTAGAACTAGACAGTGGGAAAGGTTGGAACTGGGAAAGGTGTAAGAAGGGAGTGAAAGGAGTTAATGAAAAAAAAATAAAAAAAACAAAAACCAACCAACCAACAAACAAAAAAGGAGTTAATGAAGATACACTGAGATGTTAAGGTCAAGTTTAAATTGTGTCTTCCCAATGGTTAGCTTCATAATGACACATTGAAGGATTTCCATTCATAATTTAAGAAACATCAGGATACCCTACCTGCTGAGGAAAGACAATAGCTAGGGTCCTGAAGAGACTTGGTTAGTGGCTTCAAACCCTGATTCCTTATCAGAATGACCTGGGTTAATTGACAATTCAGAGTTTGGGGTCCTGCCTCCAATATCTCTGCTTCACTAGTGGGAATCAGGCCAGGTAATTCCTGCAAGGGTCTTAAGAGGAATCATCTGGGGCTGGTGACCTTGACTTTGTTAACTGTGGGTTTCTGTGTTCCTACTTCTGACGGTGCTTCTGCAGCATCCTTTGTTTTTCCTTTTCCAGTGTAGAGATTCTTAATTTGAGTTTCTGGGGCTCAGTGCATAGGGTCCAGAGAGTCCAAATCCCCCCTGAAATTGTATGTACATTTCACGTTTTTGAACTCTGTGCAAAGTCTCAAGGGCAACTGTGGTCACTCATGGGCTTAGAACCGCACTTCAACAGTCCTACCTGTCTCCTTCCTGCCCTTACCTAGGGCAGCTGGCATGTTGCTCTTTGCTCTTAGTGGACAATGTATTTTTCTTCTATTCTCAAACTACATTCAACCATAAAACGGAGGATGAAAAGACAGGATAAATGTCACATTTCTATTAAAATTAATTTCCTTTGAAAGGATATGCTGTGACAGTTTTCATAGGATCCTGCTGTCTCAGCTACTTTCTTCTTCACTGCGACACCGTACCCAATACCCAAACTTGAGGAAGGAGAGGTCCGTTTGGGCTTACAGTTACAGCTCACAGTTGGATGGTACCAAGGCAGGCTGGCATGGCAGAGGGGCATGGAGGAGGAAAAGCTGCTTACATCATGGTAGCCAGCAGAGAGGGGAGGGAGAAGTTGGGGATGGCTACATACCATTCCACATCACACTCCTAGTCATCTGCTTCTTCCAATCACACCCCACCTCCTGATGTCACTTTTAGTTATAGTGCCCTCATAATTCAGTCACCTTCTAACAGCCCCCCTATAAGCTCATGAAGCTCTTGGGGGGCATCTAAATATAAACCATAACATTCCAACCCTATCTCCAAAGACTCACGTGCATCTCTTTAGGCAAAATACATTTAGTCCATCTCTAAGAGTTGCCAAAGTCCTAACAGTTCCAGCATAGCTGATAAGTCCAAGTCTAAAGTCTCTTTTGAGACTTGAAATTCTTAGCTGTAAACCCCTGTAAAAATAAAAAAAGTCACATACTGCTGACATACAATGGCACAGGATAAATATTCCCATTCCAAAAGGGAGAAATAAGGGGATGGAAAGAAATTGGACCAAAGCCCAGTAGGACAAACATTAAACCCATAGTTCCATATCCAGCATCCGAGGCAAAGATGTGAGCTCCAAAGGGCTTTGGTGGCCCCACCCCTACAGCATTTCTGGTTGCAGATATCATGGCCTCTCTCTCTCGGGGTGGCTTTGTTCATTGTCTGCTGCTTTCTTCACCCAATGTTCCATGTTCCTGGTGCCTCTCATTTCCTGGAGCCTCCACTGTACCTTTGATTTTATTCTCAAAGCTTCACACACTGCCCTCTCAGGGGCATACTATCTGGCCTCCCAGACCATCCTCTGAAATCCAGGTAGAAACCTCCATGACACCACAACTCTTGCATTCTGTATGCCTGTAAAATCAGGACCACATGGATGACACCAAGGTCTGCCACCAACTCAAGCAGTAGCCTGGCCCCTTGTATCATGACTGTAGAGGCCTCTGAGTCCCTGCATGGCTGAACTCTGAGAAACTCTTTCCTAGCTGGCACTGAATAAGCTCAGTTTCCTGGAGTTCTCTTCTCAAAGGAAAGTCTTTTCACTTTTGCAACTTTGAGCCTACAAATGATGAGGTCTTGCTAGTCCTAAGGATGCCCTCAAGTCATCTTTCTTATTGTCCTGATGTAAATAACTTGTCTTCTTTTTAATCTTTTCAGCAACAAGCTCTCCAATACACCAATTTTTCTGGTGCTTCCTTTCTAGTGAAGCTGAAAACTTAAAAAATCATTTAGTTGTGCCATTTGCTCTTGATTCTCAATATAAATTTGGCTAAAGCTTACAACAGTATCCATGCCACAGACTGAATATGGGGCTGAAATTTCCTGTGCCAGATTAATTAGCCCACTGCCCTTAATATCAGTGTTCTGCAAAGTCACAGGACATGAGCAACATATAGATAATTTTTTTGCCACAGCATGACACATATGGTCTTGAGTTCAACTACCAATGGAGGTCCCAACTGAAACCTCCATGGCCTGGTCTTTACCATTTACATTTCTGTCTTCATTCTAGTTTTCTGAACTCTGACCAGAATCTCCTATCAAGTTCAGCCTACAGCATTCTAGGGCTTCTCTAGCCAGCATCTTCCAACCTCTCCAGACTCCTGCCATGAACCAGTTCCAGGGGCTTCTGAACCACATGGTCACGTAGTGTCACAGCAATGATCACAGTACTTCTCTGGTACCACTAGGACACAACATCTGACACCCAGAAGTGAAAGGAGAAGAGGTTTATCTTGGCTCTCATTTCAGTCCATGTTCGGCCAGACCTAAGGAAGAAACAGCATAGCAGAGTGGCCCGGTGGAAGAAAAGCTGCTCATATCATGATAGGAAGCAGAGAGAGAAGGGAGGAGCCAGGAATGGAGCATACCCTTCCAGGCCACACCCCTAGTGACATGCCTCTTCCAACCGCACCTCGCCTCCTGACATCACATTTAGCTCTAGTGCCCCCATAATTCAATCACCTTCCAAAAGCCCCACCTATGGTTCTGGGCACATAGGGTTCTTGGGGGGATATCTAGATGTGAACTATAACCTCTGCTCTCCTCTTTTTAAGTGAGAAACTTGAAAAATCATCTTATCACCAAATTTTATTTTCTCCATCTTCTCCCAGAAGCCTACCCCCTGGGTGGACCTTTTTTTTAAAAAATTGCCCAGTCTGGCCTTGAACTTGTGATCCCCCTGCCTTATCCTCCCAGAGTTCATCACTATGCCTGCTGGACCACGTTAAGCTTTGGCCCAATTGTGTTACTTTGCTTCTCTGGGTCTTTTGTTCTTATCATGCTCCACTGTCTGCAGAATAAAGCCCTGACTCCTTAGCCTGGCATCTGCCCCCTACATGTACAATCTGCCTGCCTCCTGCTGTTCCCCTAATTGTTCCATGTTCTGAGCTAACTGTGCTCCTTGCCATTGTCCAAGCCTGTCGGTGCCTCTTCCCTCTGGGGCTACATACCATGCCCTCCTTTTCTTTCCCATCTGTCACAATTTGTCCTTGTTCAAGGCCCTTTCTTCTCTCCATCCCTCAGCCAGGAATTTCCTGTTCTCCAAATATCAATGGTGCTTGGTTCATATGGGTTTTATGGCATTTGTCACATATTGATTTATGTTTTATTATTCATGACTCCTGTTTTTCTTCTTTATTATTAGACTCTGAACATTTTCATAGCAGAACCCTTGTTGATTTAACTTTCTATCTGGTATATTGCCTGCTGCAGTATCAAGCATGCAAAGGACCTTTAATAAAATATGGTGTATATATTGAAAAATCTCGCTCTGCCTATTTAAATTCAGAAAAATAATTCTGTTTGTCTTTTTGTCTGGTAAGCTAAGTTTGGCCATGGTTTGAGACCTGCACATGAATTTCATTTATTTTTGATGAATTAGAAAAGCAGCCTGATGGCTTCATTGAAATGTGTACTTTTAAAATTAGTTATGTGTTTTTGTTCTGCACAACATTCTTATGCATCTTGTGGTATTACAGCATTATTTCCCTCTTTTGACTGGTGATCTTATCAAGGTGACAGGTTAAGGAGGAGTAGACAGGGAACAAAACTGAACCCTGGACTCGAGTGTTTCACTAACAATTTAGGAAAACACAGCATTGAGTGTGCTCAGAATAGAGTACAAATGTTTTCATACACTGCCAAAGACAATCAAGGTAATCTGATGGGTTAAAAAGCTTGATTTAGAATAGTCAGCGTGGATAATGAGCTATTTGAAATGATCTCTTTCACCAGCCTATTTTGGCTTTGCAGGCTCATTTTTCTCTTTCTGTCTTCTAAGTAAGGATGTGCCTGTAGTTCTGTTCCTCATTCTTTGTCTCTGACCTCTAGAATCCAGGACCCTCAGAGACCTGTCCTTGTCTCATGGTTACATTTATCACCACCTTGCTAGTTAGCTAACATCTTTGTCTGTACTGACTACCTGCTGCCTAATCTACACTTCTGATCTCTTAAGGTTTACCAGATGTTTCTCCTTGAAGTTCAGCCATCGCTTCGAAGTCCAGATATCTAAATCCAAACTAATCATTTGATTTCTGGCCAAACTAAGCACTATCTCAATATACACTCTCCCCTTACCATTCTCCTCATCATGCAAATTCAAAATAATCGTTATCTTCAATTTTTTATTATCAATGTTTTACTAATTTTCCTTCAAAATATCTATTACGTCCATTTGAGAATATGGCAATTTTCCCCAAGGATTACATTTTTGTCAGAGCCTTTCACTGCATACATGTTCCTTTCTTTCTTTTTTTTTTTTGGTACTGGGGATCGAATTCGGGTCCTTGCACTTACGAAGCAGGGGCCAGAATCACTGAGCTAAATCCCCGGCCCGCATGTTCCTTTCTTTCCATTACTATCAGTATATTCTCAGGCAGTATCTGTTGTCTCATCCTTATATTATTGTAATAATCTCTACCAATTAATGTTTCTAAGACATAAATTCAAAGATGCTACTTCTCCCTAAATCTCCTTGGTGTCTATTTGATTGTGGTCTTTGGCCTGGCACAACAAACTTCCCACAATCTGGCCAACAGAGGTTTCTATCTTTATAGTTCAATCTTCCACAATATACATTTTTAAAAGGAACCCTAGGCACACTGTTCTATCTCCTACCCCCTATCCTGGAATGGATCTTCTGCTGCCTGGTTCTGGTACTCAGCCTACTCGTCCAGTCTAGCTCTTCAGGTCCTTCTCATTCTTCAAGGCCCAACTCATTTCTCATCTATTTGATACGGCCTTTCCGAAATATCTAAATCCACACCTCCAAAGGTCTTTTCCCCTCATCGTCTACATCTTTGCCACTCAAGTGTCACCATAGGATCAATGACAATGGAACTATCTGGGAACTGAGAGATACAGAATCTCAAAGATGTACTTTGGGCATGCTGCATCCATGTCAAGAAATCCTGATCTATCCCACTTACAGGGGGAGATAATAGTACTTAATCCAAACACCAAGTGTGGTGGATTAATTAATGGCCATTTTGAGTGGGAAAACCCAGCTGAACTGAGTCAGTGTGGTTCTGGGAGTAGAACATCCATCTGAGGATTGCTGCCAGAATGGCAGAAGAGGAGAATGGGAGAGGAGAGGAAGATACTGTTGATTTTCCTGGAGAAGCTTCCCGAGGCTAGTTTTCCTCATGGGAACTCTGCTGTTCTTGTTGTTGGAGGAGCTCGGGTCCTTGCTATCACCAGGGATAGCTGTTCTCTTCAGGAGAGCTCTGGTCCTCACTTTGAGCATCACTTCCTGGCTCTAACACAAATCCCTCAGCCTGGTGGCACAAATCCTTCACCCTGCAGGCTCAGACTTTCTAGCTTCCACCACTGGACTCTGGGCCTTCTCGGTGCAGATCCTTGATACTGACTTGCACGGCACATTGCCATGGGCTCAAGGCCTGTAGCTAGACTCATGCAGGACCTTGCTGTGGGATCCAGGCCCTTGGCTGGATTCCTCGGATCTCTATCTCATGGACAGATCTCTTGCACTATTATGCATTTGACTATTTGGGTGGATATTATAAAATAATCCTATAAATTATATGCCCTGTATTAAATCTATTCCCTTGCAAATCCTGACTACAACACCAACCTATAATTTATCTGTACTTTTCAGGGTCCTTGAAGTCTGGAACATGTTTTTATTTTTCTTTTGCATTTTTCTCAAACATGATTTCATAGAGAATAAGTGCTTGGAGGATACATTTTATCATCTATCCCTTTCTTTTTCTATTAAGGGGAAAAACTCCCAGACTTCTGCACTCCAAGACTGCAAGGCTTCAGTGGATTCGACCTGCTACATGCTCAGGTGTGGCCAATGTGAGAGTAAGACGAGGTGAGGGCTAAGGAGGTCATCAGGCCAGGACCCTCCTCCCTCGTGAATGGGACCAAGGCCCTATAAGAGGGGCCTTAAACAGCCTCCTCGCTTGCCGCTTGCCTCTCCGCTTTCTGTCAGATGACCCTGTGGAGGGTGGATGCAGCCCTCACCAGTCAACCAGCCTGCCTGTGCCTTGGTCTTAGAATTTCTAGCCTCTAGAACTGTGAGCAAGAAATTCTTGTTCTTTGTAAATTACCTAGTCAGTGGTATTCTGTTACAGTGCAACAAAATGGATTGAGACATTAGCCTTGGTTGTTGCTTTGATAAGGGTAGGTTGATGGATTCCATCTCAGTTGTTAAAGAGAGCAGTGCCAGGGTTTTTACCTATGGATCTCCTCATGCTCCTGAGGCACTGTGAGCTCTCTGCCATTGGAGCACTGCTGTAGTCAGGGTTTACAAGGGAAATAGATTTAATACAGGACACATAGTTTATAGGATTATTTTATGACATTTACCCAAAAAGTCAAATACAGAGAGAGGAGTGCAAAAGATTAACTGCAAACTAGAGGCCCAAAGAATCCAGCCAAGGGCCTGGATCACACAACAATGTCCTGCACAAGTCCAGCTACAGGGCTAGAGTCCAAGGCAGTGTTCTCCATGAGTCCACCCAGTGGCCTAGAGCCCACGGCAATATCTCTTGCTTGTCTGTATTGAGGATCTGTACCCCGAAGGCCCAAAGGGCAGTGCTGGAAGCCAAAAAACCTACACTGGTGGGATGAAGGATTTGTGCTACCAGGCTGAGGGATCCACCTTGGAGCCAGGAAGTGATGCTCATGGTGAAGACCAGAGCTCCCCTGACAAGAACAGCCACCATTCCCAGTGACAGTGAGGCCCCAAGCTCCTTCTCTGATGAGAACAGCCAAGTGCACATCAGGAAAACCATCTGCAGCAAGCTTCTCCTAGAAAATCAACAGGCAAGATCTTCCCCTCCAGTTCTCTTTCTATGGCTATTGACAACAATCCTCAGGTGGGTCTTCCACCTCCAGACCATGCTGATTCAGAGTTAAAAGTTGCCCATTAGTTAATACACTACAAGCACCTTTCTCTTTCCATTACAGCTCCGTGCACACTTTTCTTACCACCGGACAGGATGCTCTTGGGGACAGAGTATTTCATTCATAGCTCCATTTTATCCAGGGCACCTCGCTCATCTTAAATATTTAATAAATATCTCTTGGTTGGATTTGTAAAATGAGTACATTGTTAGGTAAATAAATAGTAGAGATGAGATCCAAGCCTTTATTGGACATTTCTTATAATGGACAACTAGCCTACACTTGTCACCATATGCTACACAGCTCTCAGATTACTGAGAGGATTTGCAAAAGCAGAGGTCTGCTTCTTCATTTTAACTCTGTTGTCACAATATCTCAATTTTTTAAGGCATAAAGATGAGAAATACTAAGCCTGAAAGTAGAAACAAAAGAAATATAAGAATCTTAGATAAAGGGTATATTATACTCAAATGATTGTGACTTCAAGAGACTTTCAGATGAATAGAATTTTTTCAAGTGTAAATGTCTCCATATTCACATTACAGAGCATTCACCTTTAACAACTTTGTCGAACTAAAGAGTGGTAAGGAAAATGGCTGTGGAACGAAGTGGTATTTATGTGGCTTGATGGCACAATTTCATTTTGTGTCTGAAAAACATATGGAAATTTTTCTGAGCTGAGTGGAGTAATGCCGACTTGGTAGCAATATTGTCCATCAGTTAATCAAAGAGAAATGGAGGAATTCAATATGGCTGAATAGAAGAGGATCCATGTTGGTACTACTCAGAGAAAATTACTAAAAACACAGGTAATTGGAAGAAAAGGGGGATATACATCCTGATGCCAAAACCAATCTGAAACAGGAGACTTGTAGATCAAACAAAACATAGGTATAGGACTTTATAAAATGATTATCCAGTTCACAGGGCTCCCTGTGAGTTTACCATCTGAGTACAGAGTGGGAACCACCATTTCCAGGAAGGCTCCCTCCCCCCAAAAACCAGAGAGACTACAGATGTGTGGCAAACTCACATCCACACAGGATGGATCTGTGATATATGGCCCCTTGCCTCTTTTGCTTTCCTGCAAGCAGAGGACACTGCAGCCTGGCAACAAATTTCCCCAGCACACACAAGGGTGAGTGACCTGGAAGCTTCTCCCTCCTTGATGGGCCACCAGTTTGTTTCTTGTCATGTGTCATAGTGGCTAACTGGAACCTCTAGCTGTTGCTAGAGGTACAAGGTCAGGTACCAGCAATGGCATTGAAGACAGTGAGTAGAAAAACATGACCCATCCTGCCCTACGACTGGCTCAGGAGACTCAGACTGTGGATGTGGCTGTGATCGGCAGTGCAAGCCACAGTGGTGGAACAAGGAGGGCGGTACGTGAGAGGGGCCAGTGGTGTGGAACAGAGGAGGCTGTGCCAGGTCCAGGAGGGGCCAACTGTACATGGGACAGGAAGCAGCCTTGGCCATCACTACTGCAGCATTGGCAGAGTTACCCAGCACAGATTTGGGCTCTGATTTGGACAGGACCACAGAAGTTTAGGCACTAGAGGAATGGTTTTTTTCTTCCTTCTCCCTTTATTTGTTTTGTTTTCCTTTTTCTGTCAGTTTTTTTGGGGGGGGTTGTTTAAGTTTTGACTTCTATTGTTTGTTTTGCTTGTCCTATTTCTCTCTTTCCTCAACTGTCTTTCTTGATTTTTTGATATTTTCATGTGAATGAACATTGTCACCATCTTCCTGGTTTGCTTTGATATTCTTTTGCTTTCTTCTCCATTTGTTCTCTCCTGTCCTCTTCTCTAGGTTCCCAAAGCTTGAGTGATCATCCTTGCTTCTACTATATTTCTCTTCTGTTATTGCTCTGTTTTGTCCTCTATAATCCACCCTCTTCACAGTAAAATCACTCTACCAATGGGAAAATCATAGCATACAAGATTCTGGTTTATGTTGAATGTTGTTATATAACCATAGATCTTGCTCCTATGGTTAAAGGTACCAAATTAGCATTTATTGCAATTTGTCAGTTTCCAGGCTGTGCTTGATGATATTGTTATTGTTAATTATACTACTTTAGCCAGGATTCCATACCTGTTGTAATCAGCTGTTCACCCTTGTATGACAACACTGTGATTGTCTGGGGTCATAATCATCACCATAGTCCAGTACCAAAGGACTGGGAACTGAGCCAAATAGATAGCAATTTCTTATCCCTAATAAATTGGGAAAGTAAGATCTTGGGATAGACACAAAGACCAAGATCCAGCTATACCTAGAAGACATCTCTGAGGAATAGACATTTCCTAGAGAAGTCTTGATACTAGTGATAAAACTACCTAATATAAAAAAACTTCACATCAACAAAGAAAGCAAATTAAAATAAGAAAATAGAAATGACAAGATGCAGAAGCAAAATGCAACCACAGACCTCCAGCCCACCCAGGAGAAATCCAGGGGACAATGAGACAGAGGAAGTCAGAAGCCACTCACTGAAATTTTCTGAAATGATATCAGCAGGAGTAAATAAACAGATAAATGAGGCTATAGAGAAAATCAGAGAAGAAATAATCTCTAAAAAAAAAGATGATGACCATAATGAAGGACCTGTTCAGCAAATCTAGAATAGACATAGATAAAAGAAACAAAGGAGCTTAGGAAAATTATGAAAACCATGAATTCCCAATATAGGAAAGAAATGGAGTACATGAAACAGATTCAAACAAATATCCAGGAAATTAAAAATTCCACTGGAAGTTTGCAAAGCCAAATAAATGAAAGTGAAGACAGAATATCAGACCTGGAAGACAGGATTGTGGTTAGTGATTATGAAAAGAAAGATCTCTTAAAAACAGCAAGGGTTTGACCAGGGATTTAGCTCAGTGGTTTCACCGCCTGCTGTGCAAGCACAAGGACCCGAGTTTGATCCCTAGTGCCAAAAATCAAAAAACAAAAAAACCCAGCAAGAGTTCATGAAAAAACAATCCAACAGCTGTAAGATGATGCAAAGAACAACAGCATAAGATTGATTGCAGTCAATGAAGAAGCAGGAGTCAGTGCAAAGGACATTAAAAAACCTGTTCACAGAAGTAATGACAGAAAACTTATAGAGCAGGGTAAAGAACTGAACATGTAGATAAGTGAGGCATATAAAACTCCAAGTAGCCATGACCAAAATAAATCTACATCAAGGCATATAATAATCAAGATTCCAGGAATTCAGCCCAAGAACAAAATATTAAAAACTGTTAGAGAAAAGAAACAAATCACATACAAAGGAAAGCCCGTCAGAATCATAGGAGACTTTTCAACATAAACCCTTAAGTTAAGGAGAGCTTGAAGTGAAGTATTTCAAGTCCTGTAAGAAAAAACTTCCAATCCAGATTGATGTACCCTGCAAAACTCTTTCAGAATCAATGGAGAATTAAGATACTTCCATGACAAAGAACATCTGAAGAAATTCATGACCACCAAACCAGCTCTAGAAAATGTTCTGAAAGATATTTTAGAAAGAGATAACAAAGACCACAATTCCAAGAACACCAATAAAAAGAAGCCACCAGGCAAGGCAAGCAATTAAACAGAGGGAACCAACAACAGGAAAGTAATATAATAAGGATAAGCCAATACATATCAGTAATAACCATCAATGTAAATGGTCTCAATTCACCAATCAAAAGAAACAGACTGGCAGAATGGATCAAGAAATAAGATCCAGCTGGGGATTTAGCTCAGTGGTTTTGCTGCCTGCTGCACAAGTGCAAGGACCCAAGTTTGATCCCTGGTACCAAAAAAAAAAAAAAAAAAAGATCCAACAATTTGCTGCATACAGGATACATATTTAAGTCAAAAAGAAATTCATAGACTGAAAGTCAAAGGATGGAAAACAATACTTGATCCAACAGGAACCTGGAAAAAGTAGGAGTAGCTAGTCTATTTGCAAACAAAGTGAACTTCCCTTTCTTTCTTCCCTTCTTTCTCATATTTGAGTGATTGAGATAGAATATTCAAATGTTCTATCTATAAAATAGATCTAGAGTAGCCCCAGGGACATCACAGCCACATAAAATCCTCAGATGTACTTCACTGTGCAAAACAGCAAAAAACTGGAGGAGCAGAGCGCCCCCCCACCTCCCCCCCCCGTGCTGAGGAGGTGAGCTGTGCAGGTGCCAGCAGCACCACTCTCCCCCACCCCAGTGGCTGTGCTGAGACAGTATCTGGATCCACAGCACAGAGGCACAGGGGGTCATAAAGGGCATTGTTCTGAGCTCCAGAAGACAGAGCAGAAGTGAGCAAGAGAAAGAGGGCCTCTCTCAGGCTCTTTGATGAAAAGGGAAGCCCATTGGAAAAGTGAAGAAAATCTCTGCAATAAAGGCACAGCAGACCACTGTAGTTGCACACTGAATTAGGCAGGATGGTGAGTGACTGCAGTCCCAGCCCTCTGGACAGCTGAGGTAAGAAGGTCACATGGTGGAGTCCAGCCCAACCAATTTGGTGAGTTAGTGAGATCCTTAGTGGGTATCTGGAGTAAAATGTCTGAGGATATAGTTCACTGAGGAGATGCAGAGTACAAGCCCCAGTAATGCAAAAGTGAAAAACTAACAGATATATGATAAATAGATAAAAAATATTCATAGATACTTAGATAAAAATAACAAAAGAAGTGGCCACTGATTTATTTAGTATGAAGAAAAAATGGCTGTCATGGGCGGAGACAGTGGCAGAGTCCTCACAGTCCCGGGCCTGACTCTCCCAATGACGCAGAAGGTTATGGAAGAATCAGATAGAGACCGAAAGCATAGAAGCAAAGTTGTACTTTTATTCAGCAAGCATGCAAGAGTACAGCTGCCTTCTTGCAGAGAGACAGGCAGGGGTGCCCAAAATGGAGGCACCATAACAGGGGGGCTCAAGATGCTGGTTTTATAGTAGTTGGGGCCTATCCCGCCTTTGGGCTGAGGGCATCCCAACTTGATTGGTTAATGATTAACTTAGCTCGCTACTAGAGACTACAGGGAAGGGTCTTTTCAGGGGCCCTTTACACCTTAGGGCCAAGGTTCTTTTTCCTTTTGATCTTAGCAAACCAAGCTTTGCAGGGTACAGCCTGAAGAGGAGGTGCAGCCTCAGCAGATTGTCAGGTTTTTTTGGTGGTTAAGCCTCTTCTGCCAGCTATCTGAACTCCTTTGGGGAGGGGCTCATCTCTCCCTGCCTAGGGGTCTCTATCCCTACAGGGCTATAGGCTTTTCTATTACATGGAGACTCCGGTTGTGGAACCCCAAGACATGAGCTCACTTCCTTGGCAACATCTCCAAACAGAACTTGGAACCCTTGCTAACGGGCATCACAATCTCGTAACTGCTGTCTCCCAAGCTCACTTGGCCAGAGACAGTCAACAGTGAACATGCTGAGCTGCTTCTCCACTTTGAGAGGCTGCAGCCTCAGGACCCCAGGTAGAGAAAGTATCTGTGAAAGATTAAGAAGATGGCTGACTCCATCCAGAGGCCACAGGCCATGCTGCAGCAGCCGCACGACTGTCACAGACACCCCAGGGAAGGTCTCCCGGGAGGGACCACTAGTGACCTACCAAAATCAAGGTACCCCAGTGAAGTCTCCCTAAGCCCAAATACCAATGGCACAGAAACTGGGAAGAGCACGGGGCAAGTATCACCAGGCCCAGCAATACCCAGTAGCTCTGGGCAGGCCTCCCCAGAGCCAGGCACAGAAAACCTAGAGAGTCAAAGTTTAGGGTGGGGAGACCAGAGTCACAGCCACCGGCCCCCGAGAGACACTGAGAAGCCTGATGTACATCCACCCGGGCCTGCCCACCACTACTGGAAACAACTTCACAAAGAGCCTTGCAGAGTTCTGGCCAGTGTGGTCCCTGCAGGCAGTCAGGCTGCTCTTGTTCTCTGAGCCCTGCCTGCCTGTTTCCCTGGGCAACCAACCCATCTATGGTCCCTTCTTCCCAGGCACCTCCACTACCCACACCTCTACCCGATCAGCCCTGATTTTGGGGAGAGACATCATGACAAGATCTCTTGAGAATTCCATCCCCTTTGAGGGCCTGTGTGATAAAGATCCAGATGTGTGGTGTTTGGACAATAAACAGCTTTTCACCACACACTGGGTAGAGGAGGAAGGAGACCTGTATACTGTGTCACCTCAGTTGGAGTTAGAAGAGGCCATTAGGCTTTCTGAGCTAAAGAAAGATTCTGAGCTCTTAATTCATTCATCGCCTTGCATACCAGAACATCCTAAAGTGCCTTGTCCAGGAGAAGAGAAATCCATCCACCACAGAGCTGCAGGCTACTGGAGAAAGCTGTATTATGCAAATGGCCACACTTTTCAGGCCAAACGCTTCAGCAGGCGAGCTCACTGTGCTGTCTGCACAGACCGTGTATGGGGACTTGGCCACCAAGTGTATAAGTGCACCAACTGTAAACTCTCGGTTCACAAGAAGTGCCACAAACTTGTCACAATTGAATGTGGGCAGCATTCTTTACCAACAGAGCCCAGGGTGCCAGTTGATCCATCATCCATGGCTTCAGACCCTGCACACACAGTGATCCCACATAACCTTTCAACTCATGAGGCTTTAGAACAAGTTGATGAAGAGAATGAGTCAGGGAACACCAGGGAAGGTGGCAATGCTTCATCTGGTCTAGGTCTTGAGGACTTTGACTTGCTTCGAGTGATTGGCAGAGGAAGTTATGGGAAAATACTGTTAGTCCAACAGAAAGAATCAAATCATATGTATGCAATGAAAGCAGTGAAAAAAGAGCATGTCAACGTTGATCAGATACAGGGAGAGAAGCACATTCTAGAGCAGGCATTCAATTGTCCTTTTCTAGTTGGACTGCATGCTTGCTTCCAGATGGAAAGCAGACTGTTCCTTGTTCTAGACTATGTCAATGGGGGAGATCTACTGTTTCATGTTAACCAACAAAGCACCCTTCCTGAAGAACATGCCAGGTTTTACTCTGCAGAAAACAGTTTAGCAGTCAACTACCTTCATCGGCAAGGAATACTTCACAAAATTTTAAAATTAGAAAATGTATTACTGGACTCAGAAGGGCACATTAAACTCATCGATTTTTGCTTGTGTAAGGAAGACTTACAGCCAGGAGACACAACCCACACTTTCTGTGGCACTCCTCATTTTGTGGCTCCAGAACTTATAAGAAGGGAAGATTACAGTTTCAGTGTGGACTGGTGGAATCTTGGAGTCATGATCTATATCATGATGATGGGAGAGTCTCCATTTGATCTTGATGATAGCTCTGATAACCCTTATGAAAACTCACTCAATCGAGCATGTCTTGCAAGTAATTTTGGAAAGAGACATTGTCATACCTTGTTTTCTGTCTGTACAAGCTGCAAGTGTCCTAGAGGGTTTTCTGAACAAGGACCCAAAAGAATGACTGGGTTGTCATCCTCACAGGGGCTTTGCTGATATTCAGGAGTATCCATTCTTTCAAAATGTGGACTGGGACATGATGGAGCAAAAACAGGCGGTGCCTCCATTTAAACCAAGTATCTCTGAGTGATTCGGTTTGGACAACTTTGATCCTGAATTTACTAATGAACCTGCCCTACTCACCCCAGATGATAATGATGTCATGAGGGAGCTTGATGGATATGAATTTGCAGGTTTTGAGTATATCAATCTTCTTACAATGTATGAAGAAGAAGGGGTCTGATCCTCATCTTTCAACTATGCATTTTCCTTATGTTCCCATTTAATGCTTGGAAAAACTTGTTACCAGCCTAGATAGAATTAACCATTTCAGAGATGTCTGGAAGCTAACTTTAATTTATAGTTTTGAAGCTATATTTAGATGTAATGCTTGATTCTTATAGTCTATAGTAGAGAATATGGAATTTTTTGTTCATAGATTACATTTTTATGAACTGATTTAAATAACAATGAGGCAATCACTTGTTAAGCACACTTGTATATACATTCCATTTGTTGAGTGGGACATAATGCCTAATATTTTTTATTTTTATTTATGATACAAGAAAACAATTTGTCTTTTCAGTAAAATATCTCACCTATGCTAGTTTCTCTCCAACCACACTTTTGAAACTGACCACCTTTTGGGGTCAGTTTATATAGACTTCAGGAAAATCCAAAAAATACCAACAATTGTGAATAAAAACACATATACTTGTATTTTTTTATATGAAGAAAATACAATATAGGACTACAAGCTTTGGAAAGGTAATAGTTCTCATGAAATGGGGCATCTAAAAAAAAATTAAAAGATAATTTATTAAATGTTTATAAATTTTAAATTGTTCTAAATTTAAAACTAGACCATTAACTAAAATTAAATTAAACTAAGATTGTATCGTTATAACTTATTTACATTTAAATGATGATGGTTACCTTTCACATCCTTGGCATAAAAATGATACTAAAACAGAAGGATGATATATAGCATCCTAATTTTAGTTAATGATCTAGTTTTAAATTCAGAATGATTTAAAATTTGTAAACATTTAAAAAATTATCTTTTAACCATTTTTAGATGCCCCATTTCATGAGAAATATTACTTTTCTAAAGCTTGTACTCATGTAGTGTCTTTTCTTCATATAATTTAGTTTGAAACTAATGAAAACATCAAAGGAAAATGTTTATAGCCATTCTCCTGTTCATTTCCAAGGCATGTACGTTTCTCTAAATGCCTGGAACTTGTTTTAAAACAGAAAGCAGTATTCACAACATAAACTTATAGAGAATTCTAACATGTCAGAAATATGTTTAGGATCTTGCTTTTAAGTGTTGCTCTTTTCCGTAGGGCAATTCGGAGTGTAGAATAATCACCCAGGGTGTTTGTTTACCATGTTTATTACTGAGCCCACATCAGAACTCTTTTGGACTTTTGAACCTCAGTTTGAGAAACACTTTCTTCAAGATATTCTTTTGTCCTCCAGTTAAATAGTAGAAAGTGTGTTCATGGTATAATATTTTAAGATGTTACAAGCAGAAATTTACAACTTTATGAACATTTTTGAACAAATTTTACATGAATGACTTCATTAGATACCTTCCTTGTTTCCCTCAACAAAATCTTATCAGTTTTCTGCCAATGATATCCAAATGATGAGCATTTTTCTTTGTTGAAGTTTTCACCATTACTCAGGGTAGTCTTTTGCTTTTCAATTTTGTAAGTAATAAGATTAACTATATTTTATAGAGAACTGCATTACAAATATGTTTTCAACTATTTTTGTAATATTTAAGTGTTATGTCAGTTCTTTTTATGTCATACAGAAATTGTCTCAAAATACTCTTTAGGGGAATAAGTCATTTTATAGTCAGAATGGTTGACATTCTGGTGTTCTAAAAAAATTTATTTTGCACAATCCTGTGGTCAGATCATTTTATGCATATGCAGCTTGGGTTAAATTTCAAGTACTGTGTTCAGCACTGGTATATTTACTGTATAAATTTGTTTTGTTTTGATTTCTGTCATGTAGAACACTGCCTTGGTCATCATAATGTAATCTGTGTTGTGTTCTTCTTTTTTCATGTTATAGCCTTTTAAAACCATTTAATATAAATTCAAAACAAAAAAAACAAAAAGAAGAAAACCACATCCTTAACTTATATTTTGACCTTAACATGTAGCAAGTACATACATTTGGAAACTTTTGATCATTATAAGGTCCATATTTTACCTTGTATGAAATCTTGATGTAATGCATTTATCATTATATTAAAAAACAGTAATGTGTCAAAAAATAGAACTATTCCATTCTGGTACTGTTAAATATAACAAGGATAAATCACTTATTAAAACAAAAATCTTTTCATTGACCTTGTATTCCAATGAAACAAACAAACAAACAAAAAAGACAAAAACAAAATAAAGAAGTGGGATAAATGATTAGTTCATGATATGAAGAAAAAAATTTGATAGCAAAAAATTAGAGAAAGTTGTTTGGGAATTGAGAAGGCATTTTTTAAAGTAAGAAGTTAGAGAAAACTCTCTTTATGAGTGTGAAATTTAGAGAAAGTCAGTTTAAAGAAAGACCTGAAGGAAGTGAATGGAAGAGAGTAGAACAACAAGTGCAGGGGCATGAAACGAGCATGTGCTGCAATGTTCAGGAAGATCAAGAAAGGTCTGGAGTTTGTATTATAAGGAAGTAGGGGAAAATGACAGGATGGATAAGTTGAGATCTTATATCTTAGGATCTCCTTGGCTTTAGATTTAGAAAAGCCCAAATGAAGATAAGGATGGAGGGAGGAAGGACAATTAGAAGACTTCTGCAATAGTACAGTCAAGAGATAATGGTGGCTTGAACCAGAGAAGCAGCAGTGAAAGGGATGAGGAGCTCTTAGATTCTGGATATATTCGAAGCACAGAAGCAACATCCAGCAGCACCTAGCATCCAGGACTCAGCCAGTCAAGATTTCTGGCATGAGCAACTAGAAAGATGCTGCTGCCATCAAGCTAGATGGGAAAAGGCTGAGGGAAGAGAAGATTTTTAGGGAAGATTAGGAATTTAGTTTTGGTGATGTTGAATTAGATGTATCTTTTTGACAAGTGGAGATGGTGAGGAGGTAGGTGGATATTTGTGTAATGAATAAGCAGCATGTTAATCAAATGTTTTACTCCTGCAAATAGAAATCAACATTTTTCTTTACCTACTTCTTCATAATGTGACGCATTTTGAGAAGGGATGTTGGAAGTTTGATCCTTCTGACAGGGCCCAGCTTGGAAATCTGACAGCCTTGAAAGTTCTCCAGAACCTCCACACATGTAGAATGGAACTCATTCTTTCCTTCCGAGCCGGGTCCCTCTCTGTGAATGCAGTGGATGATAGCACCAGGCATGTAAACCAAAGCCACACTTCCTTTCTTCTCATTGTTCAGCCCATGTCTACTGGTCCCCAAATCTTATCAACCCTACTCCATGCCATCACTAGAGCCCATCTTCCCCTTTGTGTTTCCTCTGCTGCTTTTTTTTTTTTGGATTATGTTTTCATAGTCTGACACCTCGATTAAATGTTAATCTTCTATCGATTTCTCAGTCTCCAATCTATTCTTCATATAGCTCCCAGAATAATTTTTTAAAAATATAAATGTTGCCATGTTACGCTTCTGCTTAAAAGTTTTTCAAAGGCTTCCTTCTGTCTCTAAAACCCCAAATTCTGAGTTTGGCTCACAATGATCATCATTATCGGACCCCTGCTGTATTAGTCAGATTTTTGTCACTGTGACCAAATACCTAAGAAAGTCAATTTAGAGGATGAAAGATTTATTTTGGCTCATGGTTTCAGAAGTTTCAGTTCATGGTTGGATGGCTCCAAGGCAGAAGCTTCATGGTGAAAGGCCATGAAAGAAGAAAGCTGATCAACTCCTGGCAGTCAGGAAGCAAAGAGAGGAGAGAGCAAGACCACAGGAAGGAAGGAGCTAGGGACCAGCTGTAGTACCAGGGACATACCCCCAGGACCCTCCCTAGAAATGTGATTTACTAATCTCCTATGCATCAAGCCAATCAAGTTGACCTACTTATCTCTCAGATTTATTAGGACTATTCTGCATACATATATTGGCTCTATTCATGGCCATATTGAACCACCTGTTGTTAATCAGTTATTCATTTAATCTTCAACTATAGGGTGCTTCCTATGTTACATGCACTGTGCTAACCTCTGTGGAGACAAGACTGGACACAGCTGACTTAATTCGTGCTCCGGTGCAACCATACTTTTTCAATTTTTATGCCTTTGATCTTTGAACTGTCTGCCTTGAGTTTACCACAGCCTACCCCTTCCTCCACTCCACTGCCACTTCCTCCTCCTACCAGGCACTTAGAGAACACCAACTCACCTTTTAAGATTCAGCTCACATCATTTCCTCATATTAGCATTTTTCTTCACCTCCTTCTCGCTTCTAAAAATGTTTCCTCCCTCAAAAGTTATTGTTGAATAACTTAATAGCTCTAAGAGTGAGAACGCCTCTAAATACATTACAGGTGCACTTCAGAATATGGTGTCTTAACAGGAGACTGTAGCTCAAGAAACAAGACTTCCTTCTTAATCTTTGGAGGAAAGTCTCCTTTCTCTGGATTTAGCCCATGGGCCTTGGGCTCTACATGTGGGACAAGTAATTGTAAAATTGCTGCAGAGTGAGTGAATCTAATTGTACTGGATTACACATGCAATGGACGCTCCAGAATTTTTATAGAGTAAGGCCTTAGTTGTAGCTTAGTGGCAGCAATCTGGTTGATAGTGGTGCCAGTGAACTTGTCCTAAAACTCAGTCTGCGTAACAAGTTTACCATCTAACTTAGATTAATATGCATAGATTTGTAGTAGCTTGGTGGGGGACTGGTAAAGATGAGGGCTAGGGCTGGAGATACAGCTCAGTGGTAGTGCTTGTCTAACATGTGTAAGGTCTTAAGCTTTGTCCCTAGCACCATAAAAAATGGGGGCTAAAGACTTCCACATTTAAGCCATCCCTTAATGCTATCGCTGTACAGAAAGATGGTGGAATGACTGTTCTGCCCTTAGCTGCAGCTCCTGGAGCAAGGAAACAGCATGGGAAAGAAAATACATGGGACTCCAGTACTTGTAAATTGGTGGGGTAATGAGGATGAGGACCAAGAAAGGTAAAACCTGTCCTCAGTTTTGGGTTCTCATCACCTAAGGAAAGCTTCAGAATCCCAATGGGATTCATGCCCACACTGGTGGAGGTACAGTGGGCTGAGGAATCTTAGGTACCAGCATTCTAGTCTCTCTCTCCCCACCCTCAGGTATACACACATATCCACATTCATATGACTTTAAAAAGCTCCACTGGAGAATAAGTATATTTTATAAATATGCAATAATCCTAGACTAAGGATTATAGTCAAAAATCCTGAAAGAGCTTCTTAGTTCCCCTCTTTTGGACTTAGGAACAGTCTGTATGATGGCATCTATCTTGTCACAGAGCTGTGAAAATGGAAATCTGATACCTACTTGCCCTACTTCTGGGTTGTCAGGTAGTCAACAACCCAGTTAAGGTGCTGAAGCATTTTAAGGAAGAGTACCAAGAGTACAAAGTCACTCTGGCTGTGATTAAAAACACAGCCAGCAAACTGGCACTGCAGGGTGAAACTTCCAGGGTGACTACAAGCACATGTCTGATTACCCACACGAACACACAAATATACCCTCCAAACATTATAAGAGGATTAATCCTTTCCTTTTGTATTGTATCGAACACTTAAACATAACATTACATCCATGATTGTCAATCTCTGTTATAAAATCATATTAGTATTTATAAGCTGTTAACACTTTGATTTATAAAAGAGACAATTTGCTGCATGGAAGAGCTAGTACAACCACTGCTAATTTGTTTAATTTATTTAAAGAGAGGCCTGCTCTGTTAGTACTTAAAACATAGTTATGGTTACATGTAGGTGATTACTTATTAATTTGCCACATTTAGAGGTATCAGTGAGACATTTTATAAATTAAAATCACATCAAGTAAGGAAAATATCTTGATTATGAAGCCTCATTAGATGATGATTATGAGTGTCTTGTTTAAAATTATAATAGCTAACAACTCCTGTGGTTATCCTTTATAAATAAAAGTTACACATAATATGGGAAGGGATGGAATATAGCAAACAGTCAAGTAATAAAGTGTTGATTCTGAAACTTTAAATAAGATTGCTATTGACCTGATGAATGAAAATTTCATTGCAGTAAATGTTTCATGCCTATCAGTTTCTATTACTGCATGACAGCAATTTTACTGGCGGTGTACAAGAGATAAATTAAATGCCATGGTAGGGGAATGTCCAGGGCCCTACTGATGAGTTTGACTTACTACTGGTGACTGCGAAGTCTTTCCCTGCCTCTGTCCCATCTCTGTTTGGGAAACAGAGCCAGAGACTTCTGGATGTGCCCGAGACCTACGCCAGGTTGGGGTGGGGAGGTCCTGCCTATGACCTGGTAGAGGCTGGAGGGCAGGTGCCTCTTCCTGCTGGGGTCACAATCCATTTTAGCCCAGATTCAGACATCTGCTCCAGGCCAATCACTGGGGGAGGAACACTCTGTTAGAGGATGATAACATGGGTTCTGGAGCTGGATTTCTTTATTCATCCTTTCATTCAAAGAATTATTATTGCTCTCTGAGTGTGAGGCATTGTTCTAGGTTTGGGGAGTATAGTACTGGTCCTGGCTTCAGGCACCTCCATTCTAGTGATCACTTAGGTTCAAATCCTAACTCTGCCTCATTCCTTTGAGCAAGATGCTTGCTATCTAAACTCTAGTCCCCTAATTTGTACCAGATTCATGTTTGCCTGGAGAATTACCCAAGGCAATGCACATAAAGTACCCACTATCATGCCTAGCACATTGCAAATGTCAGTTATTTTTATAGTTGGGCGAAAAGTCAAATGCAAGCTATATTTATGCCATCAATTTAATTAGTTGTGAATGTAATCCATTATTTGAAATGACTCTGACTTCTATGCTTTTTAATCTAGTCTGAGCAGCATTTACAATATAGTTATGAGCATATAACAATGGGAATACTATTACTTGTCTTCCTAATAATGTTTTGCTTTTCAGATAATACACATAAAATAAATAGCCATACTCCTCTCCCTTCAGGGTACTGAAATTAAGAATAGAGGCCTATTTTTCTGAGAGATGTATACATGTTGTATGAGACACAAAAATGGATCAAAAAACCTTAAATACATATTTTTTAAACATCAAAGCTGTGGCACTGTGTTGGGCCAGGGAAGCTTAAAGAGTAGAACTTTGCTTTTATTAGAAGTTTCATTCTATTTTATCGTTGAAGGAACCTAAGAAAAGGACACGAAAGTCAGGTTGTCAAAGTCTAATTACTATTGAGCTGTGTGATGTTTCTTAGTAATCAGGTTAGTTGCATCAAAAACAAGAGGGCACCTTCAAGTGCTGAAATGAAGATCCCAGATCAATCACTTAAATTATGCACTCCTTTATCAAAATACCCAGGACCCTGTCCGGGCTGGAGACGGGTTGACACAATACCATGCTGCTCCCAGGGGCCACTGATTTGTTTTCCTCTGTTGGCAGTCAGGCCTCACCTGAAGGCAGAGGAGGGTGACTCGCTCTGCCTGGCTTGGACCGGGGATGGGGACACCCTAAGGCTATTTAAGAAGGTATTTCTGGGAAAACAGGAGGTGGCACTAGAGAGCTCATGGTGGATGGCCGAGGAGGAAGTGGTAATTCCAGCTGCTTTCCAAATGAGGAATGCTGACACAAATGGAAGCCTGACACGCCAAGGCTGGGATCTGTCAGGGATTTTTTTTTTTTTTAAAGCTCCTTTCCTCCCCTGGTAATTCTAATGTAGTCAGAGGTGGAAAAGGCCAGTAGTTCCCAAAGTGTAGTCACCAGACCAGGATCACCAGGGCATTTGTAAAAATGGACATTCTCAGACCCGATCTCATGGCGACTAAGTCAAAAACTTTCCTGTGGAACCCAGGAGTCTGTGTTTTAATAAGCACCCCATGATGTTTCTGATGCATATTTAAGTTTGAGAATCACTGCTCTAGATAAGTCATGTCAGATTCCCCCTCCATAAAAAAGAAAAGGCAGGTAGGCAGGTAGACACCATTCAGGCTGGGAGTGCACGATGGATCCCTTTTGTCCTTTAGTCACCCCTCGCCCAACGCAGCCTTTGAGAGGGGAAAGGACACAGCCTTCCATCTTTCTCTCTCTTCAACCTGCTAGCGGGAATCATAGAGCCAAGAAACAACCCAGAACTCTCGGTTCCAACGAGGTCGTATGATTTGAAATAAAATTCGGAGACTAATAACGGAAAGCTGTCTGACCAGCACAGAAGACAGTTGGCCTGGTACCTAGGAGGGAGGTATGTACAGGGGTAAGGGCTTTCCAGACCAGGAAAAGAAAAAAGAAAACTGGAAAGAAAAAGAAAATGATCAAAACTGAACTCTGCTTTACTTTATTTCACGAAAGCAGTGCTTTTTGGGCACGGTTCTGATACGTGAATAGAACTGAATGATGTCCCTGCGGAGGCGAGCGCTGCCTAAGAACGCGTCCTAAGGATGCAGTGACTCTGGCCCCCAGAACGTTCTCTGGAAGTTCCCACTCTGCAGAGGCTGCCCGGATGGCGACGGATTCGCTTACGGATTGGAGCCTGGCTCTGCTGACTGAGGGTCAGAGCACAGGAAGTCGCTCAGTTTCCCTGGCCCTCCAATTTCTCAAGTCGAAACTGACAGAAACTACCCAGAAGAACTGAAATGTCAAGCTCATCTGCACGGGACTGGGAAGAGGGCCAGGTGCCACGGCCAAGCAGGACGGAAGAAAACTGCACAGGCTCGTGGCGTCACCTTCTGGTAAATGGGCGGAATGAAGCCTAACTGAGCTTGAACACGGAGAAGGTTCATTACCAATTGTGGGTCGCACACTCGGCGGACATTTTCTGTTTGTTTCAATTGGCTTTTCCTCTCCCTACTCATCTGTTCTGCAAAACCGCTGCTTCTACAAACCAATCATCAGAGTAAATCAAACGAATTCCCTGTATATGAATGGAATTCTGTAAGTATGTAAAGATACTCAACCAAACCCCACACGGTCGCTTTTGTGGAACAGAAATACTTTTTTTTTTTGGTTACTTTAAGTTCATTTTATGAGGAAACAAATACCACAAGGGATCACTATTTTAAACACAGATTGCACTTCAGAGAAAGTGTCTGGTAAACCTTCAGGGGCTGTAAACTGGCTACTAATTTCATCCGATTTAAGGGTGTGAAAGCGTTTCTGGGAATGGCCGTGTGGATGTCAGTAGGTTTGGGCAGAGAAGCAGGCCCTGCTCTGTGCACCTGCTATTAAAGCGATAAGGTAACTCAATGGCCCAGGCTTATTCTAACTGCATAGAAGGCTGTTGTGGCTTTATAAAAGATGAGATTTTGGGGAAAGAAAATGAGAAACAGTGAGTCATTCACAGACACATAACCAGCAATTTGAAGGTGATGTTCAGATCATTTGATCTTTACATCACCTCCTTTGTTCAGTCTCATTCCAGCCTCTGAAATTTTCCCAGGAGCTATTTATTACTCTGTTCCATCCAGGTGCTCCTGTGTTCAATCACAGCCCTCGGCTTCTCTAATGGAGTTTTGCTTTCATGACAAGTAAAAAGTTTTTCTCAATATATGTTTGTATTTTTTACTTCCTCATACAAGTTCCATCATTTTTCTTCATTCTTTACTGTATTTTTCTCTAATCTCTTCATTTACTGTTTGTTTGTCAGATTTTCATGGTTTTTACTCCAGTTCTTATTTTTCTCCTCACCCTTAATGTTATCCTGTAGAGTGCAGTTAGTGTATTCATTGCTCTCTTTTATTCACACAAGCAACTGAAGCATAGAAAGGACCATGCAGACTTGCCAGTATCAGGCTGTTATGGCCTCTCACTGTACCTGACACAGCAGGCACTCAGTCGGTCAATATCTGTCCAATCACTGCTGAATGAATGAAAACTGGAATCATGTCAGTGTTTTTTCGGTACCTGGCATGGAGGAAATGCTCAATAAATTCTATGAAATGAGTAGGAATGAACCATCTTCTACATGTGACTGGTGACCCACCACTATTTCTTGAAAGGTTAACTGTTATTGAGATGACCCCCTTTCTGGACACTGTGACAGCTCTGCAGCAACATTATGGGCTTCCTTGGGTTGAGTTTCAAAGAGTTTTAACCTCCCCAAATTACATGTGTTTTCTGTAGAAAAAGGTCACACATTCCTAAGTGTTCTCAAAGGACATGTAATTCCCCTCCCTGAATTTCAGAACTACAGTGTGCAACAAGAGTCTCCATAGCGGTCCCGAGTCATGTGGAACATGCTGAATCAGATCCCTGCAGACAGGCAGGTCTGCGTACGCCCTACCGAGGTCCTGAGTTGCACAGAACATGCCGAATCAGCCCGTGCCCCGGCAACAATACACTGG
>NW_004624750.1:8555594-8605758 GCF_000247695.1 Heterocephalus glaber | reverse complement strand
TAAACAAATGAACTTTAGAGAAAAAACCAAAAGAGTCTCCACAGCATAAGCACAATCAGAAAATACTGAAAAACAGAGGCTTTAAGGAGGCAGAGTAGGGCTGAAATCCCAACTCTGACCCTTACTGCCTGGGAGGCCTTGGCTAAGTTGTAAAATCTCTCTTCGCTTCGGTTTGTTATAAAGTGAGAATTAATAACAAATCTCTAGAGACAGTGGTGGAACTTGAGTTAAAGCTAAATCTTTCTGGCTTTAATGTCTGGGCTCTTAACAACTATTATCTTTTTCATAATTAAATGAGATAATTGCTATGGAAATCTTTGATATAGTGTGAATAGTTGTTACAGCAACCACAAAAGTATACAGGTATTTTTTAAAGTAACAATAAAAACAACAAACAATGCAGAGAAAAAGTCATTCTGGAAATTTCTCTTTGTTATGTTAAGAAATACTCAATTTCAAAACACGTTTGCTATTGTTATTATTATAATAAAACAAACTCCCAGTTTTGTGGAGAGGGCATAAACTATTGCGGCTCTGGATAAATACAGACTAGTGTGATTCAAGGGAGTCTAAGATGAGCGTGTGACATGGTTTTGGCATGGAATGGACAACCAAGCTCATCTAACATTTGAATGAAGGGCTGTGTGGGTCTTCTATACTTTAAAGTCTGTCTTAGTCACTTTCCCGTCACTGGGACACAATATTTAACACCCGAACTCAAAGGAGGAGAAGTTTATTTTGGCTCATGTTGTTCAGCCCAAGGTCCACTGGCTCCAAGGGAGGATGGCATGGCAGAGGGGTGCAGTGAGGGAAAAGCTGCTCACATCATGGCAGCCAGGAAGCAGAGAGAGTGAAGCTAGGAGCCTGGAGATTTCAGGCCCCGCTGGCCCGCCTCTTCCAGCCAGGCCTCACTTTCTTACAGTGTGCTCAGCTGTATCCTCATCAGTGGACCAATCTGCCCCACAGTCCAATGTCACATAAGGCTTGGTGGTGGGACATCCAGATACAAACCAAAATAAAGACAGAGGTTGCCGATCATCTACTGCTAAATGTGCAAGGGTCCCACTCTGCCAGGATCCATCAGGAGCTGAGGTGCCAGGCTAGCCAGAAAGCTGGAGAGCAGCCCTCATGGAACACAGGAAATTCTACTGCTGTCCACTCCCTGAAAGGGGTGGTTTAGTGGCTCAACATAGCAGAGATTGTCTGGCTCCTTTTAGTAATTTCACTGCAGGTAGAAACAGATCTATGACTCAGGTATTAGCCACTGCATTGCACTGTATTGCTCTGATGAATGGCAAGAGGCAGGAAATAGGTTTGTTGACACTGGAATAAGAATCTTATTTGTTCTTTTAACTTAGATCTTTTATGGCTTTGAGATGTGTTTATTCAGATTTGACCTGTTTTCATCAAGCGGCCACTCCATGTCAGGGTCATACATTAGCTCATTTAGCTCTCTTACCAACATGGTAAAGGTGACTATATCATGATCTTCACTTAACAGATAAGGAAACCGAGTTCAGAGAAGCTACAAATCAGGGAACATTGCCCAACTACACACAGCCCGAGAGTGGTGAAGCTGGGCCACAAACCCTGGACTTCCGACCCTGTGTTCTATTTCACTTCACTATGCCATGCCATTGGGGAACGGGATGGCACTATAAAAACAGCCTTCCAGCATGTGGAGGATCAAACAAGTCCTGGAGACAGTATTAGAAACAGGGGCTTGGACTTGCCAAGGAGTATCATTAACGGTATAAGATACCACCTTCTCCTACACGCACCATGGATACCAGGGCAGGTGATGCTAGTGAAGTTGGGATCATTTTCAGCATCTAAAGAGATTGGGAAAATTGTTGTGCATTCAAGACTGCTGAAGAATTTGAGGGGAGGGGAGAAATCCGGATTTTCTTTTTTTATTATAGAAAGAAAATGTCTGGTCACAAATGTTTAAAACAAGCCTCAAAAATCTCTTGGGACCCATTTTATTAAAGTTGGTAATATGGATATCAGTGCAAAATATTCAAAACTTAAGTAGTGCAAGAGTTAGAGAGAAATTAACCTTTCGTGGGTATCTGACACTTAGAAATCATGTTTACATACATTTACTCTTTAAATCCTTGAGAAAAATCTGAGTATTATTAGATTCATTTCAGACAAAAAGGCAAACAGTAAAATGGACTCAGAAAGGTCAGATAAGGTTTCCCAGTTGAAACATGGGTTTGATTTAAACCCACATTGTGCTCTTTTCACTCTATGAAGTTTCCACATCAGACAGTGGGAGCCATATAGGGGATATGAAAAGAGTAGAATATACACAAGAACATATTTTAAAGTCTTTCTACCTGTACCTTTCTTGGGGGAGAGACTGAAGGAGAAATAGTACAAATAGTATGCTATTTCCATTCTCCTTCCTTTTCTCTTCCCCTCTTGTCTCTCTCTCTTTCCCTCCCTCCTTCCCTTCCTTCCTTTCCTTCCCCTTCTCATTCCCTTCTTCTGTCTTCCTTCTTTTCTGCCCGAGTTCTTGCCCCCCTGCGTGGCATGATGGTACACAAAATAATAGCTCTATCCTCAGGAGCTTACTTGCTAATAGAAAAGATACAAGTACATAATATAATATCAAGCAGTGGAAAAGCTGCTGTGAAGGGGTAGAAAATCATGAAGTGCTATTTTTTTAAGGTAGCATGTCCTGGAGACTTGGATGAAGTGAAGGAGTCTTCTTTACGACAGTTTGGAGAAAGAATATTCCAGACTGAGGTAAGCGCAACCGCAAACCTGTGGCAGGCAAAACCTGGGTCTCTTGCAGACTAGCAAGAAGGCCAGTGTGTTTGGGGTGGAGGGAGTGGGAGAGCAGGTGAGGGCTGGAGCACCTGCTGCTGCGGACTGAGGTGTGGACTGAACGACAGGGCGTCTTCATTTCTTCACGGGAGCCTGTGCGCTCGGGGTCATGCTGGGCAATCTACCCCGTTTCTGAAGCATGTCCTTGGCAAGAGCCTCTCAGTACAAATGGGTGAGAAGTGGAAATTTTAAAAAAGCATAGATTAGTCTTGAGACCACAGTGTTATGTGAAATAAATCAGATACACAAGCTTTACTAGCACATGGTTTCTCTTATATGAGAAACCAAAGTATAAATAAATTAAAGAGCAAAATAAGTGATGGATAATAGTAGATAGAGATAGATCTTTTGCAGATGGGCAGGGGACCAAGACATGGGGGAGGGGGAAGGAAGCGGAGGGGAAGGGGATGAGAAAGAATTAAGCTGCGTTGTGTACACGTACCAACTCCACACAAAGAATGCAATCATTATGGATGGCAAACATGGATTAAAACTTTTTAAAAAGTAGAGATTAGTCAACTTCTGTGTGCCTAAAGTGAAAAATAATTGTAGCTGTAGAAAAAGGAAATAGATCTGACATGTTCTAGGTACCTGAGGTTCACATCATGTCACTATCACGTTAAACACATCCAAGTGTTGGCTGGTGTTTAATTCTAGCTGAGAGGCGCAGCCCCTGGGGATGGGGTGGGTGGGGACGCACAGGGAAGGGACGACTTAGGACAAGCACTGCCCAGACACAGAGTCAGTGGAACTGGAAGCCAGGCCAAGTCTGGAAATTCTGGAGGTTTGGGGAAGGTAGTTACTAGAGTCTCCTGCAATTTTTTTAAAATTTGGCTTCAGAAGACGTGGTGCTTCGACTAATCCTTTAAGAGGTGGAAGAAATTCTTCACAAGGGACTTGTCAAGCAGGGTTCTGAATCAGAGTAGAAGCATATACAAAAGAGATCAAGGAGGAGCCTGGGTAGATGTTCTTTCTCTTCTTTTGTTTGTGGCACTGCAGATCGAACCCAGGGAGCCTTGCTACCGCCTGGTGTAGCCTCCGGGTGTAGCCTCCTGGAGTGGCTGGAACTCCAGGCATGTACCGACAGGCCCAGCACCCTTTTCTGTTTGTAATCATGAAGATACTGGCCTGATACCACACCAAAACTGTAGGGTTTGGGAGGGGAGAGATTACTCTAACAGTTCCACACAGAAAACTCAAGAATCCATTTACACTTACATTGCAGATAAGGAGTAGAAAATGGCATTTATGTAAGTGGCACATAATCTCAGTGATCAAAAGTGCACGTAGTTCAGGAAAACACTTATTATCAAAATGGAGGAAGGAAGAGTTCCATGCTACATCACACTCTGTTAAAAGCAGCAGGACATACACGGATACAAGTTCTCACTACAGAAACAGTTGCTCATTTGTGGTTTGAGATTTAAAGGCTATTTACTTATTTATCTTGTTTTTTCTTGAAGGGATTAGCTATTAGACCTAGAAAGGTGTTTTCTTTTCATGTCAGGTATACCATGGCTTCAAAAACAAGACAGAGTTGGCTTGTAATGAAGTGAATAAAGAAATCGAAAGAAAGTATTGACATTTACGAATCAGCATGTCTGAGCATCTTTAGCTGGCAACAATACAATGGAAATAATGTAAACAAAAGAGGTGCATCATTGGCTAGTCACAGTCTATATGCACTAGTGTACAATAAAATTCTAGCGTCACAGGTTTAAAGTGAAGGAAAATGATCAGTTCTAAACACTTGAAAATCCCAGCAGCTCAGAGAATATGGTTAATATGCTTTCAGTGCCCTAAATGTAGAAACTTATTTTATTAAGACAATTTTGTTCAGTCTTTTAGGAAATTTGCATTTCATTGCAAAGATGGAACATAGCATCCTCGGCTGGGTTATTTTCTGTAGCAGTAAGCACCATTTTGTGGTATATGATTAGCACATTCTAAAGGCAAAGATTCCAGAAAGTTTAAATTTAGTCATGAAAAAAAACGAAAGCATTTATCCATTCATATATAAGTGTGAAAATGCAAGCTTCAGTTTAAATGGCACATATTAGAATGGAAATTCTATGAGATGTGATCAACAAACTCTGGCTTCACATTTAGCAATCAAATGAAAAAGAGGCTGGTTTGTAGTTAATAAAATAGATCTGGTTAGATCTATTTTATTTAACCAAAAGTAGTTATCAGAGAAAAAATACATTTTGCCTTGAGGATAGTAAAATATAATTCTTAATGCATACTTTAGGTCAGCAGAGATTAGAGAAGTATAGTCAGAAAGTGTTCATGTCACTTAAATTTTTACTTTTTAAAATAAAATTCAAACATTGAGAATAATAGGTTGCTACTTCATATCAATATAGTCAATACAAATTATTGGTAGCTTGAATGATGACGTAGAGACTGATACAGATTCCATAATATTTAAGATCTCATTATAATCGATGAGTTTATCAAATTAGGTTACATTACTGAATGTAGGAGAGATAGGAAATAAATATATAAATCTTATGTTCCCAAGCCAGGAAAAGTATATCTCAGTTTGGTTTAATCTGTCCATATAATAATATTCAAAGCAAGTTTTTCATACATACCATATTGTTGGGTATTGCTTTAATTTTTAAATCCAATGTTTGTATTTAAACATATTTAATGTACTTGCTGATATATTTATTTAAATCTATTATCTTGACTATCTTTTCTATTTATCCTTCTATTTTTGTCCCTTTGCCCCCTCCCCCAGTTTCTGCATTCTTTTGGATTTTTTGTTTTAATCTTTCATTTGATCCCCAGCATTGGATTATTAGCTATAACTTCAGTTTTAGTTATTGCTGCAAGGTTTGCAGTATTAATTTTTAGCTTATCATAGTTTGTCTTGAAATACCACTTAATGTATAGCATACGGTTCTTACAGTAGTTAGATTTCTACCCTCCATCCTCCCTACAATTGTTACCATACATTTTACTTCCATGTATGATAAAAACCTATGATACATTGTTATTGTTTTTTTTCTTTAAAGTGCAAATAAGATTTTAAGATTAAAGCGAGAATAAAGTATTATATTTACTCATATATCTACCATTTCCAACACTTTGTGTAGATTTGAATTTCTATCTAAAATCATTTTCTTTCTAAAGAAGAACTTCCATGTTTTGTTTCTTACAATTCAAAGTTTTATTTCACTTCTATTTGAAGGATATGTTTATGGAATATAGGGCCCAAATGGACAGCTTTTTTAAAAAAAGAATTGTTAAAATGTTGTTTCTTGGTTAGTCTTTTGGTTTCTATAGTTTATCACAAGAAACTTGCAGAATTTCTTACCTTTTTCTTTTGTATCTTTCTCTCTGGTTGCTTTTTTTTTTTGAGTGATTATGCTGTGCTTTACTATGCGTTTTGTGTGTGTGTGTGTGTGTGTGTGTGTGTGTGTGTGTGTTGCTTAGAGTTTCTGTTTGGTTTCCTGGATCTGTAGATTTACAGTTCTAACATCAAATTCACTTGCAGAGTTTTGGAGCATCCTCTTCCTCAGCGCATTAATTTAGAGATCTTTGCCTGGCAACTTCCAGCCTCAGCTTCTCCAAAGTCTGATCTCTGTCTTGTGAGTCAGCAAAGAGGTCAACCCAAGCTCTCTGGGTTACCCTCACCCTTGCTCACAGTCCATAAATGGCTTCCAGTGGCAAGTTCATTTCTTCCCTACTCTTAGACATCACTGCCTTATGTTGCCTGTAGTCTAATGTCTGAAAACATCTGCTTTATATATTTTATCCACTTGGTAATGAGAGGTTCAAGACAGATCTTGACACTCCATTATGGCCAGAAGCATAAATCTCAAGTCAGCTTAGATATTCCTGGATGAAATAGTCTTACTCAAAGTATAAGTGTGTCAATGGTTGTTTCATAATTTTTAAAGAAAACCCCTGTTCACTTCATGTCCAAAGTAATATTAAGTTGATTTTGGTAATATTTGTATCTTGCTAAAGGAGACTAATTTGTTGAGATATTGACATGAATATCCCTAAAAAGGGCATGTGATATGAAATGGCAATTATTCATCATTTGTCAACCATTAATTAAATGCTACTTCATGGAAGGTACTGACAAGTCTCCAGATGCAGTGTGTGGTTGCACTCACCTTTCTACTCATTGTTAATAGATAAATCTATGGGGTAATCATAATAAAAAGAAATACATGGAGTATTTCAAAGATCTAGCCACTCATGTAAGTGGATGTGTTATCAAACATGAAGCAATTCTTTAAAATAGTTTTATTAAATATTTATCAGGTACAAAAGAATATTTACAAAATATATGTAAATTTTAAAGTAGTGCTCCTGCAATTTTAATGTGCAAATAAACCACCTGGGATCTTGTTAAAGTGTAGATTCTGGTTCAGGCAGTCTGGGGTGGGTCCTGTTTTCCGTATTTCCAACAAAATCCCAGGTGGATGCCAGTGTTTCTGCCCTGCAGACTATGCTTCGAATAGCAAGAGTGAAAGACAGACAATGCAGTGGTCACCTGTGTGCATGCAGCACATTACCATGACCTCTGTGTCTTGCATGTCTGCTTCCTGGTCCCCTCCCTTACCCTTAAGAGATAACTAATCTCTACATTTTGTTTTTATCATCCTTTAGCTTTTCTTAATTTTTTATTACATATGCTTATTTCCCTAAATATATATTATTAGGTTTTATATATTCTTGAATGTAAGAATCTGACATATATGGAATCACTTGTATATATGCTGTTTTTCTTTATTTTTTGCTCAGTATTGTTCCTGAAGTTCATTCATACTGTTATGTATAATCTTTGTTCATTTTCATTGCTGCATGGAATTCTATTCTATGAATATAATGTATTTATTTTAATGTTGATGGACTTTGAAGTTACTCTGCCATGAAAATTATTATGTCAGGTCCTGGTGCACATGTCCAATACTTAATCAGGCTATAAACATAGGTGTTAAATTGCTAGTTTATAGAATGTATACATTTTCTTCTTTAATATATAATTTCGAAGAGTGGTTGCATTGATTTATATTGCTACCTCATCTGTATTGGTTTTATATTGCTGTTTAATAAACTATCACACCATCAGTGGCTCAAAGCAACACCTATATACTAACTACATCATAGTTCTGTATATCAGAAGTTCAAGTGGGCTTGGCAGAGTTCCTGCTGAAGGTCTCACTAGTCCAAAATCAAAGTGTCAGCAGGGCTGGATCTTACCCGAAGGCGCTGTGGAAGAATCAGCTTCTAAGGCCATTCAGATTGTTGGCAAAATTCAGATATTTGCAGTGGTAGGATTGAAGCTGCTTCCCCCACCAGGAATGAACTCAGGACCTTGCACTTGCCAGGCAGGCACAGTGGCACTGAGCTACCTCCCCAGCCCTAAACAGCATTTTCTTGCTGGCTGGGAAGCGGAGAGCTGCCAGGATCCACTGTGGGCTCTTAGAAGTCATTCTCCAACTTCTTCCCACACCCTTTCCAGTCTTCAATGGAGAAGCTTGTTTGCATGAAAATTCCTCTTATGTTCCTCATCTCTGAGCTGGAGAACTAAGTACTTTAGTTTTCAAAGAGCTCATGTGGTCAGCTTAGGCACACTCAGGTAGTCTCTCTTTTACCACATAATGTACCATAACAAAAGGAATAACACCGCAAAGGAAGGTTATTGGAGCTACCCATGGAATTGTGCCTAACTGAGTAGACCAATAGGCAAACTGGACCCAGTGACTCATTAGCCCCCTGGCTCACAGGCAAAATATCTTCATTACTTCTTAAGGTTCCCATTCTGTTACTTTGTCAAAGTACAAAATCTCAACAGTTCAAAGTCTAAAATCTCAATAATCTCAATAATCTGACTAATGTATACCAGGTGGAGTGGGAAAAGTAGTTATCAAAGTGGCCTTCAAATCTGGAGGGGCAAATGCTACATCGGGAAAAATACACTAAGTTTCGAAGCATGAGAATAGTTCCCACTGGGTCTCAACTCTGTCCTCTGGACTGTGGGATTCACTCTGAATTGCTTTTGCTTCATACATGGTAACTGAATGGATTTATCAGCTTTCTTCTGTAGCACTATCTGGGGTGGTGAGAGCCACTTACCATTTTGTACTCTCTATTCCTTTGGATCCAGTGGGTAGTGTTTCTCAGTAATAATTTTCTCAGTAACTTTGTTGGTCTCCTGCAGATGTCACAGGGGTTCACTGCATTATACAGAAGCACATCCACATATTTTTTTTCAAGGTAGTCCTTCCTCTATTTTTGACTTCTGCTGAGATACAACCCTTATGCTATTTAGAGGCCTCTGGTTTGATTGAGAAGATCCATGAGAACACTCTTACTCTCCTAGAAGGGTATTTTGTGTGGTGAGAAGCTCTGGCTTTTTGATCTTCCTGAGTTTCCAGCAAAGAGTTGTATAGTACACACTCAGATGTTTCTCTAAGCTACTGTTTCAGCAGTCATTTCTGACTTCTGTCATCTTTGCGCCACTTGGGGTGGAATTTTCAAAACTATCCATCCTGGTTTCTTTCAGTTTAAAAGTTCATTCCCTCAATTTATTTCTCTTCTCTTAAAATGACTATAAGTAGCAAGAAGAAAGAGACTAGGCTTCAGCTTCAACTTGTCATGGTGGTATTGTTCTTAGCCATATATTCAAGTTGATTGTTTATAATTTCTGCTTTCCACGTTACTTCAAGACACAACTTTGCTGACTACTCAGCCACTTTGTAACAAGGACCTCTCCTTGTCCATTTCTGGTATTATGCTCCTCACTTGTTTCTGAGTCCTCGCTGCCAGCATTCTGGATGTCCAGTTTTTAAAAACTTATCTGTATCTTTATATTTGAATGGGGTTCCTTATAGACAAATATAGCTAGGCCTAGCTTTTATTTATCCAATTATGCCAAGGTCTGCTTTTCAGGAGATTATTTAGCCATTTATAGTTAATGTAATTTTCAGTATTTTGCATTTAATCAACTTGGCTTTTCATTTTATTTGTCCTATTTGTTCTTTGCTTCCTCTTTTCTCTTCTTGCCTTTTTTTTGAAAAGTATTTCTATGATTCTGTTTCAATCTCCAGATTTGGAGAAATGTTTTATTATTTTTAGTAATTGATCTAGGGTTTACATTATGCAGGTCAACTTTCAACACCCCATGTCTCACCCTCAGGCTAACTGTGCTGGGGCAGTGGAGTAGGTTGCCAAGAGACCAGAGAAGATATATGGAGATGGTTTTTGAGAGATATGAGTTATTAAGACTTGCTAACAGCACTAACAGGGAAGCAAAGGGTTAATTGTGACTTACTATTGAGGGAGCATCCACAAGAGACTATATGGATCCAATAGTACTTTCTGGTAGGGTCACAAAGGGGCGCATAGTCTTCAATATCACACTTGGCAAATGATACGTACTTAGCAACAGCACAGCCTGGCAAAATCCCACCGGGAAGTGTGTTTAGCAACAATTCCTGAAGGATGTGTACCTGACACCAGCACCACCCAGCTGGTTTAGTGGAGCTGGTTAGATGAATTGCTCAGCAGCAGGTTACTGCAGGGAGAGGTTTTCAGAGATTTAACACTTAGCAGTGACACCATTAGCTTTTCTGTTTCACTGTGCCATCAGCATTTCTGGGAATGGGTGATTTAGCATATGGGCAGGAAAGCAGCTCCTACAGATAACACTAGTTTGCCCATTTCCCAGTGTCCTTAAGGCAATACTTATCCAGACATTCTGGTCCCCGACTGCTTACATTGGTCCCTCCACTTGACAAGAATCTTGGGAATCCAAAACGTGTGTTTCAGGGACATGGTGCCCAATCCCCTAGTTTTTCTCAGGGATGATACACCTCCACCTTTAATAATATAATAATACATGTGACTTCACATACAGTATAAAACCCTGTAACTATGTTTGCATATCCCTCTTCTATAACTTTGTGATACTGCTATTATATGTTTTATTTCTAATATTATATAAACCTCTCAACAAATTGTTTGTAGTTTTGCTTTAGACGTTTAATTATCTTTTAAAAACAGTAAGAAAGAAAACATGTGTCACATTTATCCACACTTAACACTTCAGTGTTCTTCATTTCAGTGTTCCCAATTTCTATCCAGTGTATAATTCTACTGCCTGAAGAATGACCTTTAATGTTTCTGTTAGCACAGGCTGGTCATCACTAAAATGTCTCTAAAAGGTCTTTGTTTTGCCTTTAGTTTTCAAAGATTTTTTTCTAGTTATAGAATTCTGTATTGACAATTTTTTTCTTTAAGCACTTTAAAATTCTATTCTGTTGTTTTTCAGGCTATTTCAATAAGATACTTAATAATTCTGTTCATTGTTCTATATATGTATTTTTGTTTTCCTTTTTGATGAGCTACAAGATTTTCTTTTCACATTTGGCTTTGATTTTCATCATTCTGTCTATAATGGGTGAAGTCATGTGTTTCTGTATATTCATCTTACTTGGTATTCTTCGTGCTTCTTGAACGTTATCTTTCATTTATTTTAGAAATTCTCAGTCATTACCTATTTAGACATTTCTTCTGTGTGCTTCTTTTACTTTTTCCCTCTTATTCCAATCCTTGAATATTCTAATATTTTACCACAGGTATCGGAATGTCCTGTTTGGGTTTTGTTTCTCTTTTTGTTTTCTAGGTATTTCAATTTTGATCATTTTTATTGATGTGTGTTCAAGTTCTCTGATCTATTCTTTTTTTTTTTTTGTACCGGGGCTCAAACTCAGGACCTTGCGCTTGCGCGGCAGGCGCTGGAACCACTGAGCTAAACCCCTGGCCCCTCTGATCTATTTTTCATGTCCAGTCTGATCCTGAAATCATAAGAGAAGTTCCCCGTCTCTGACATTATGCTTTTTCTTTACAGTATTCCCATTTGACTCTACAGCTCTGCTGAAGTTTCCCACCTTTCATGTTTATTAAACATCTTTTATACTGGATCTTCTAAATACTAGATCATAGTTATTTTGAAGTATCTATGCAATAGTTTTAGATGGGCTATCTCTAGGTCTGACTATTAATTTCTTTATCTTTTGAAATAATTATTTTTTCTTGATTTTTGGGATTGTATCATATTTTTTTCCATTTTGCCAAAACAGTTTAATTTTAAAAAAGTGAAGAACGTGAAGAAACTGGGAGGGGAGGAGGGGAGAACCCAAAAGACCATACTGTGTGAGTCCACTGGCTCAGTCACAAAGAAACACTATCACCAAAAAAGATATATAAGTTTAATACAAATTTTATACAGAGAAAATGTGAAAAATACTTCCATATGCTAAAAGCAATTATGCTTCACAAATAAGGCCAGCTAGGTTATTTTTCATATTTTGAAAAACTGAATACTTGATCGTGTATAAGAAAAATAGAGAGCAAAGTACACAGAATTTTCAGCCAGAAATAGACATGCTTGTTCTTGTGGCAGGTAAATAATGTATCAGGCAGATTTGATTGCTTTTCTCAGAACTATGATATATGGAGTATAAAATGAGTAAGAAGTTTGTGCATAAAGAGGTCATACTTGTGCTGTAAATCATTAAATTTAAATGTTAAAAGTAAAATAATTTAGAGAAAAATGTTACCAGAATATTTCATCATACTGAATATTTTAGAGCAGTAGTCACAATGATATTGATGTGATAAAAGAATTTGACTTTTCCCCCAAATACTGTACTAACAAAACAACATAATACCTCATATTTATAAAGTGGCTAACAATTTACCAGGTCATTAGGAGAAATGGATTTATAGCCACGGTCACATGTAAAAGCTGAAGATATTATCGACTGAAGAATCTAATGTCCTTGTGAAGGTATTAACTATTTCCGATGGAAAGATGAATGGAGTATTCTGAGAGGCTCACAGTCTAGTTGAGGAATAGCAATGGAGAAAATGTCTCAAGCCCCAAGCCAAAGAGAGTTGCTTTGGGAGTTTTACTTGTGCAAACAAGAAAGAGATAAACTGTCCTGAATTAGGGTGACAGATTTGAGCAGCTGGCTGACTGGAGGTAACGTTGGGTTATGGAGTCCTGCTCATGCTCCATGTGGTGTGCCTAAACTGGGGTTCTGAGGCTTCACTGGTGTGCTTAGTGCCATGGGCAATGGTCAGATTAGGGTGTAAGCAGGGGCATTTCAATAAGTGACAGAGAGGAGAAATTCGAGAAGCTTGTATGAAAGTGTGTCAGTGATATGCTAATGAATTTGATGTGGGATCTGAGGGAGAGAAAAGTAAACAATGATGCCTAGGATACTGGCTTGGACACTATGATTCCAAACTATGAGCAAGATTATGGAAGATATTACACCAAGAGGCAAGACTCAGAAAACTTTCAGTAACATGTTATAAGTTGGTATGCAAATGGAGATTTACCAAGGAGCTGACTAGATGTACACTTGGCATACATTTAGAATTCTGGGCTATATACTTTGGATATGTACTTTGCAGATAGGGTACTGGGAAGGAAATTTTTATCTTGTTAAGTTTTATTTTAGATATAGATATATATGTTTTCATGAACTGGGGAAGTTCTATCTATTAGCTTAATGGTAGAATATTTAAATTCTAAATTATTAGTGTGCAATCAGTATTAATATGAATCAAGTTCATTCAGTGAATTTTTGAAAATAAATATAACCATGTAGTATATAAGTTTGTCTTGTAGACTATCTGTACATCAGTTAATGATCTAATAATAATGGTAACAGTTTTGTGTGTAAGCACTAAGTGCTACAAATTTGGTAAGCTATTTAATTCTCACAACTACCCTATGAAGCAGGCACAATTAGTCTTTTCATTTACTGATAAGAAAAACAAGTTACTGGGAAATTAACTTCCTGGAAGTTAATAAGCTAGTAAGTAATAGCTGCTAAGTAATAAAAGCCAACATTTGACTGTAGGCAGGGTAGTTCCAGAGCTTAAACTCTTTTTTTTGGTACTGGGGATCAAACTCAGGACCTTGTGCTTGCGAGGCAGGTGCGGTGCCACTGGGCTACATCCCCTGCCCCCAGAGCGTAAACTCTTAACCACTAATCTATATTGTATACATGTTGTATATTTTCATACATTCATATACACTGTCACACACAAAACTTCTAAACAAAACACATAAACGAAGCATTGTGGGATCTACATATAGTCTGGACTTGTTGCTGGAGGACTTACAGTCTAGTTGGGAAAGCAGAATATAGGGAAAGGGATAATAATAGAAGTCAGTGCATATGAAATGATGGACAGAATACACGACTCATGCCACAGAGGTCCCGGAGCACGGGGTAGCAGCAGGTTACCAGACGATCTGCTGAATGGATGGACAGGACCTGCCTCTATGAACTGGCTCCCGACACCTCTCTGAACTTGCAATTCTCACATTCACCAAATTCTAGCCACACTGACCTGCTTTCTGTTCCTCCAAATGCCATGCTTGCATCTGCAGTGCCTTCTTCCTGGAAAGATCTGCCTACAAATCTCGGCAAGGCCACCTCCCTTAGCATTCAGAACTCAGATCCAATGCACCCTCCATAAAGAGAATTTCACTGATAACCCAACTTGCAATAGCTCCACTCCTACTCCATGCCTTAGCCTGTTTAATTTGACTCATGATGCTTATCCTTATCTGAAATTACCTATTTGCTAGTCTGTTTATAATCCACTTCTCTTTACTACAATAAATGTTCTGTGAGCAAGGATCTTCCTTGTTTGTCTTGTTCTCATCTTTTTTACTTTCTCCAAATAGCTTCTGAAGTTTCTATTTCATCTACAGAAATCTTTCTGAGTTTAAAGCATATACAGGAATGTTCTTCTCTGACCTGTTTTGAGGCCTTTGTCCTATTTGTGTGTGTGTGTTTGTGTGTACAAGAAAATATTTTAAAGTGATTGTTTCTTTTTCATATCTTGAAGACATGGAATGCTCTGACTACCAATGAATCCAATCACACGTTTGGGCTCCTGAGGTCTTTTTGATTTGTTGTCATCACCTTGAGTGTTATCTATGCGTAACAGAAAAGGTAGGTTCTTTGTAGTTCGTTTCCTTTGAAACATCCCTCTGCTTGAGAGATTGTATGGATAGCATGTCCTGTGCACCCTCCTTTCCATGTATTTGTCAGCAACCACAGGTTTTCTGATGCTTAGAACTTAATCAAATGACTTCTTTGTTCTTTATGAACACAGGGACACAAGTGGCAGCTTTCAAAAATACTCCAGGGAAACCGTGAGCTGCAGGAGAGATTCTATATTTCATTTATGAAATATTTTGGTATTTAAGGAGTCAATTCTTGGGCTAAGTGCTGAAAGCAAAAATGATGAATGTTGTGCAGAATAAAGCTGTGAATTATGGAATACTTTCAACCCTTTTAAAAAATCTAATTAACATTAACTTTACTTCATTAATTTGCCCTGTGAAATAAATACATTACTAACTATATATAAAATGATATTTAATCTTCCTAATGGAAGTCTAACATATTCTTTTCAGCTCTATTCAAAGAAAAGTAATTTAAAATGGCAAAATAAGTTATAGTTACATTGAAATAATATTGGTTTCCAATTATGAGGTAGTGTTTATAGAAAGCTCATTTATTAACAATTTCATTGTAATTAATTAAAATAACTTTCTTACTTTTGCATGATGTTTCTGTTTTTAAAGTGCTTGTATGTGTATAGCTATATCCTTCTGTTATCAGGCAAGTTTTCAAGCCTTATTAAGCCTTCATGAACAAATAATAATTAGGGATTTTGCTTATATCATAGGATATTATAAGATATTTTGGGAATTCACTGGTACACATATGCACTTACATTCACAATCATGAGCCACTTGGTGTGGACACATTATACACAGTTATGTGCTGCGTAAGAGTAAATGATGGACCACGTATACAATGGTGGTCCCCTAAGATTGCATCTTCTAGTGATCTTATAGCCATCTTCGTTTGTGTAAATATACTCTCTGTACAGCAATGAAAGTGACATATTTTTAAGAACATATCCCCATTGTTACATGATGCCTGACTGTAACTGTATGTGTGTGCATCAGTGAATTTCCATAATATCCTATGATACAGGAAGAATCAATAATTATTATTTGTCATCACTATAGGTATGACGGAAGCTCAGTGTTGTAATTTATATCTAAAGCGTCCCCCAGAAGTCTCATGTGTTCAGAGATGGGGCTTTTGGAAGGTGATTGGATCCTTGGGGTGTTATATTCATCATGGACTGATCTACTGATGACTTCATAGCCGGATGCCCTGGTAGGTGGCAGAGTGTCTGCAGTGTGCTGAGTGAAGCTGGGTCACTGGGGGGTGGCAGGGAGGTGTGTATTCTGGCCCTGACTTTCTTTTCTGCTTCTCTTTCTCTCTCTGCTTTCTGGAGGCCAAGGGTTTATCAGCTTTCCTCTGCCATACTCTTCTGTCATGATTTCTACCTTGGAACCAGCTTAACTTGAATGGACTAAACCCTTTCAAACTGTGAGCCAAAATAAATCTTTCCTCCTTTAAATTACAGGTGTTGTATATTTTGTCCTACAGTGGGAAAAATGACTAATACACTTAGTGAGGTTTAAAAACTTGTTTTAAAAGAGAAGAATAGCAGATCATGGAGGTTGTAAGTTACGATCTTATTAATATTAGCTTCTAATGACCAGAGACAATTTTTAGTTTAGTTTGCTATGACTGTGATAACACAGAATTACAGATCAGGGGATTTGAGTGACAGAAATTTATTTTCTATGGTTCTCGAGGTTGAAAATCTCAGCCAGGATGTCAGCAGGTGGCTCTGAGGCCTCTCCTTGGCTTGCAGGTGATATTTTTTCTTTGTGTTTCACATAGTCTTCCCTCCCAGTGTGTTTGTATTCTAATTTCCTCTCCTTATAAGGACATCAGTCATACTGTATGACAGCCCACTCCAACAATCTCATTTCGACTGAATTGCCTCCTTAAAAATCCTATTCAGTCACATTCTGAGATTCTGGGGTTTAGTGCTTTTGTAGGATACAATTCAGCCCACAACACTTGCGCAGATTATGAAGAAAACAGAAATTAACATATCTTACTTTAATTTTCTGAGTGAATGAATTAAGGATGCTATATAAAATAGTAATTGTTATTTTAGCCAAGATTATTTCCCAGCACATGTAGTTTGTGACTCAAAAATATTCCTTGATAAAAATTTCTGATTTATCTAAAGTTTAATAATGTTATACCTTGACTATTTTGATAATACAACTGCCTAACATATAATGAGTCTTACCATGTGCCACAGTGTTATAAATATACATATTAATGTATTTAATCATTACAACAATCCTACAGAATAGTATTATTACCTTGGTTTAAAAAATGAGGATACTGATGACAAAGAAGCTAGGTGACCTTCCCGAGGTTTAAAGCTGTCCAGTACCAGAACTGAAATGAAACTCAGGTGGGTCAGGCCCTGGAACTCGTGCTTTTAATCAGTGGTTTTCAATGTGAAGGTTCCAGTGTTTGGTGAAGATGCAGTAACAGAAACCAGTTTACCTGCTAAACAGAACAACTGAAAAAGTCAGCAATAAATGAGACAATGGATTGTTTGACTTCACAGAGACAGGTACCAAGTGAGTGACTCGTTTTATTACCTAGAGAGAGTTGCCAGTTCCCAGACTGGAGTTCAGAAGATATAATTGGGAGCATGGGTGGCCAGGGGAATTAGAGATGGGGGGGAGGGGGAGAGAGAGAGATAGATAGAGAGAGAGAGACAGAGAGAGAGAGAGAGGGAGAGAGAGAAGAAATTATCAGATGAAAACTGATAAGCATATACATGTGAATAAATTACCTTTGGCTAGGTGAAGAACCACCAAAGGCCTAGACAGAGGAACTTCTGAAGCTCATCTGGGATTGGACTAGTTCCCGTTCTCAAAGTCCTAACTCATGTGGTACTGGGTAGAATATTCAGAAGACTTTTGATTCAGTGGTCAGGAAAAATTAGCTCTAGAACGAATTACACTCTACTTCCCCTCTATAAAGCTTAAAAGGCAGACCCGAAATAGTCATGTTGTTTCCAATGATGATGGTGATGATGAATGTGAATTAGTGGCTGCCCAAGAACTTTCAATGTCTTTGACCATAGAAGATAAAATAATTTGCTTTAATATACAGAATTTAAAATTTCAATCTCATATATATGACAAGACAACAAACACTGGGCTCTGAGTATTCCCAGCCTTCTCCTCACTAGACCCACTAAAACAGTTTATCTATTCAGTTTTTCTTCCTTCTCCAGCTCTGCAAGAAGGGACTTCTAGCCAGACTGGTTCTGAAAGTCGATGTTAAGAAATACCACGTGAGTGATACTCATTCTTCAGAGTATTTGTTAAGTGAAGTAAAGACCTTGAGATATTCTGGAATTGCTCTTTGGTTGCTAGGCAGCATTTATTTGCCTGTCACACCACTTGATGGGCTGCTTTGGTTGTAGTTTTAATAGAGCTATAGATTTATTCATTAGATAAATGTTTATCAAAAATTAAATTGTATTAGAACAATATAGATGGTATGTTCTCATTTTTATTTAAAAAACATAGAACATACTAAAATTTTAGCCAAAAATATATCCATTGGTCCACCAAAGATGTATCACATGTACTACCAGCCCTCTGGAATTACTGGAAGGATAAATACTGAACTATTTGGAAAAATTTACCTCTTTCTCTGGGGTCTAGGTTTAGGCAGGTAGGAGACAGTGGGAAAATTGCAAAGTGATTCTTTTTTTTGTTTTTTTGTTTTGAGACAAGGTCTTGCTTTGTGTTCAGGCTGGCCCAGAACTCACTTTGTAGCCCAGGTTGGCCTCGAACTCGTGGTGATCCTGCACAAAGTGATTCTTTAACTTTGTACTTTATATACTTTTGAGTTGTTTGAACTAATTGAAACAGAATTCATTATAACTTATCATTAAAAATAAAATCAAATATTAAAAGTTATATTTTTCCTGGATATCAATTTTTAAACATTTAACTGGCAACAAACATGTTGAAAATGCTTGGTGTTGATTATTCTTACAATCTTACAGATCCATATTCTCATTCAATCTTTTGATATCTAAATATTTTCCATAAAATTATTACTGAAATGAACCCAACTTATTAAGTTGAAGATGGTTCATTTTAAGGTTCTTTGGAGTTTGTATTCATCTTAGATTTGGTCATGTTTCTTTTCCCTTAAAACCAAATGTCCCAGTCATTTTAATGACCTCTGATAATGTTCTTGAACACTCCCTTGCCTGTCTTCTAGTTTGGAACCTTGTCAAGGTTAATGGATATTTGTCTGGTGTTTTATGCAGAACTTGTCCTTTTGTCTCTTTTCCAGTGTGGTGGGAGGGGAACAGCTGTCATGGGTTTCAAGAACTTGGCACTGTGTCTGGCTCCGTGGGAATTTACCCAGGCTGCCTTGGGGGAAATGTATGACACTACGATAATCCTAACTATAAACCAGAAAGACACCGGAGCTGAGGAGCTGAGGACTTACAGAAAACGTGGACAGGGATTAAGAATTTGCGGTGATTTCTGGAGCCAGGGTGACATATTTTAGACATTAGCTTTACTTATTATTATTATATTCTAAAGTATACAAGAAGAGTTTCTAATAGTGATTGTAAGTGGAACTTGCAAACTGATCATATTTCTAAAGGATTACTGAGAATAATGAAAACCATGACTGGGAATGTTAAAAATGAGAACGGGGATTGCTTTGAGTTGCAGAAAAGCTTCACAAAGGATAATGAAGTCCCTCATTTGGAAACTTGTGTCCTTGTACGAAGGATATTGTACTACATTAATATAGGGCATAGGTACTACATTAATATTTTATTAACCACAAAAATAAGATTAAAAATTAAAATGTAGCCTTAATGTGTCCATGTAGAAAAGAGGTAGAAAAAAAATCCTCAACACTCTAGAGAAGCTTAGTGAGTGATCAATTGGCCCTCGAGACCATCATGTTAAGCGAAATAAATCAGACACACAAGTTTAAATATTGCTTTCCTATTTTGCTTTCTCTTTGCAATACAAAGAACTGGAGCGTGCTCTTTGGCGCCACTTGCTTCTGGTTAGAAGAGCACCAGAACCACCTAGTGGATTTTTCATTTACTGCACAATCCTTGTGCCTTGCCATGGCTAAACTGCAACTGCAGAGATAAGCCCTACAGTGACATTAGTGGTTATGATCTCTTTGTGGGTTGTAACAGAAATAGTAATTGTTAATCTTCAGCAGATAAAGCTGTCCCGAGTCCTCGAAGGGAAGTCTCCCCGGCTCCAAACCCTCACCAATGAGCACACCACCGCGCTTACAAGCATGGCCAGAGCTAAACATTTGGCTGCAGAGACTAACTCCTGATGGGCATTGGGAGCTTTAAATTTTCCATGAAAGTCAGCGAGTAGGGAAAACTGCAGCAATTCACCTGTCTTCGAGGCAGAGCTATCCTTTGGGGGAATGAAGGGAGAGAACTCCTGGCCAGAAGCATGACCTTTGTGCAACTCATGGGTACACAAACTGCAGTTTATAATCAATTTCATTTTTGGAACACAGTGGTGCATGTGGTTGGAGTGTACCTGGGCCATTCTGTATCCTGCCAGCTGGGTCTCTGCATCTTGGTGGCTATGACAGATGTTACATATGTTATGTTAGAATCTGGGTCAGATAAATAACAGATATTCTGGGAAAGGATGCTTTGATGAACTGCAAAAGGTGACAAGATACCAAATATTAGTAAATTCTGATGCTAGGTCAAAGGTTAATGCCTTCTATCCATGATTAATTATGCATCAAAAGAAGAAAAGGTCAGGATCTAAGGGGAGTGAAGAAGTCGCAGCTCTTGTAACTGATCGGTGGTTCAATGGCTCAGCAGATGGGAGGCTTTGGGCTACAAGGGCACCATGTGTGAAGGGCGTGTGGACTGGCTGGACTAGCTGGCACTGGAAGCTTGTAGTGGCCAGAACTGCTGCGCTCCCTACTTTACTAACCAGTCTCACTGGGTCTCTTCTGTCACAGCATGAAGGAGACTATGGGGACACTGTGACTTTTAGGGGAGTGATGATTTATCTCTTCCTAGCGCTTCAGAAGCCAGGACAGAAATAATGTCCACTCGCAAGAATAAACCCCATCCCTCTCCCTGTTGGGATGTCCAGTAAAATGCTAAGAAATGTGTGGGTAAAGGAGGAAAGGAAAAAAGAGAAAGAGAGAAGAGTAAGAAGAAGAAGAAATGGAAAAGGCAGAAAAAAAATGTATATGAATAAAAGCAATAATGATCAGCAGAATGGACCATGGCGTGTGGAACTAGGATTTAAAAGAAGTCAGGGGTTCTTTAAAAATTATTCTCTTTAAGAGAAGAAGGGCTTCTTTTAAAAATTATTTTATTTTATTGTGGAAAGAACACTTAACATGAGATCTACACTCTTAAAATCTGTTTGAAGTGTTCAACACAGCACTGTTAATGGCAGGCACAATGTTTTATGGCAGATCTCTAGAATTTATTCATCCTAAATTATTGCATCTTTATGCTCCCTGATTAGCAATTTCCCATTGTCACACTTCAAGCCCTACTCTCTGATTCTATGAGTTTGACTATTTTAGATACTTCATAAAGGCAAAATCATACTGTATTAGTCCTTCTGTGATGGACATATTTCACTTAGCATATTACCTTCAAGGTAGACCCATGTTACTGCATGTGGAAGGATTTCCTTCATTTTCAAGGCTCAATACCCCCACCCCCATAATTCTTTATCCTTGGATCCATTGATGGACATGTGGGTTGTTTCCACATCTGGCTTTTCTGAATGGTCTCCAGTGAATGCTGTAATGCTATAACTTTTTGAGACCCTCATTTCAGTTATTTTAGATAAATATTCAGAAAAGGGATTGCTGGAGTAGATGGTAGTTCTATATTTTAAAAAAACAATATTTCAGCTTTACTGTGGTATAACTGACAAATATAATAAAAATTATATACCTTTGAGGTGTATAATGTGATTATTTGACTAAATTGTGAAATGATTACCAAAATCAAATTAATGAAATCATCAGTAACTACACATAATCACCTTTTTGTGGTAAGAACATATTTTGCTATTCTTTTAGCATATTTCACGTATAAGATAAAGGATTATTAACTATAGTTTGCTATCCTAGCTATACATTAGATGCCTAGAATGTAATTCATTTTATGACTGAAATCTTCTACCTCTTTGTTTTGTTTCGTTTTTTTGTTTGTTTTTTTGGTACCGGGGATCAAACTCAGGACCTTGTGCTTGTGAAGCAGGCAGTGGTACCACTGAACTAAATTTCCAGCCCCTGTTTTCGAGGTTGGGTCTCCTTTTGTAGTTCAGGATGGCCCTGAAGTCACTATGTAGCCCAGGTTGGCCTTGAACTCACAGGAATCTTCTTGGCTCAGCCTCGCAAGTGCTGGGATTACAGGCGTGTGCCACCTCGCCAGCTCTGAAATCTGCTACCTTTGAGCAACATTTCTCTATTTTCCCCAGTCTCCTAACCCTTGGTAACCACTGTTGTGGTCTATGAGTTTGATATTTTAAGATCTATGTGTAAGTGAGATGATGCAGTATTTGTCTCTCTGCATCTGCCTTGTTTCACTTGGCACCATGTCCTCCAGCTTCCTTTGTTATTGCAAATGGCAGGAGTTCCTTCTTTTTAAAGGCTGACTAGTATTTCATATATATATGTTTTCTTTATCCACTCACTTGAAGACAAAGTGCGATTGCTTTGCCATCTGGTAGTTCTATTTTTAATTTTCTGAGGCATCTTCATGCTGTTTTCCATAGCAGCCACACCATTTTGCATTCCTACCAGCAGAGTACAAGGGTTCAGTTTCTCCACAACCCAGCCAACTTGTCTTCTTCTTCCCTCACTTCACTGAGATATAATTGACAAAGCTGTATATATTTGCAGTGTATAATGTGACACTTTAATGTATATGTACATTGCAAAATGATGAAACTAAGCTAATCAGCACAGCCATGATTTCACATACTATTGTGTATGTGTGTGGTGAGAAATTAGCTTGACAATGGTCATCCTAGCAGGTGTGAGTGATACCTCCTTGTGGTTTTGATTTGCATTTTCCTGATGACTGATCATGGTGACCACCTTTTCATACAATAGGCCATTGGTACCTGCTCCTGGGGGAAGTGTCTTTTCAAGTCTTTAGCCCTTTTAAAAACTGAGTTCCTATAGTTTTGTTTTTGAGTTGTAAGAGATCCTTATATGTTTTGGAGATTAACCCCTTATTTGGTATCTGCTTTGGAAATATTTCCTTTTCCGTATCAGTCGGTTGCCTTTTTATTTTGTGGATTCTTTCCTTTGCTGTGCAGAAGTTCTTTTGTTTGATATAGTTTCACTTGTACTTTGCTTTTGTTGCTATGCTTTTTGTGTCATATCTATGAAATTGTTGCCAAGACCAATGTCATGAGGCTTTTCCCCAGTTGATATTTTAGTAGTTTTATAGTTTCAGCTTTTATATTTAAGTCTTCAGTCCATTTGAGCTGATTTGTATGTATAAGATATGGTTCAAAGTCATTCTTTCAGACAGCCAGTATTCCCAACACTATTTGCCTGAGATTGTCTGGTCATTAAGTATTCTTGGCCCAAAGATCATTATTGGTCAGCTATGCATGGATTTATTTCTGGGCTTTCTATTCTAGTTCACTGGCTGACAGCATGTTTTTATGCCATGCTGTTTTAATCATGACTGCTCTGCAATATAGTTTGAAATCAGGACGTGTGATGCCTCTAGTTTGTTCTCTGGCAAAACTATTTTGACTACTCAGGGTCTTTTGTGTTTCCACATGGACTTTAGAGTTATATTTGTGCTAGTTAGAAAAAATGCCATTTTAATAGAAATTACATTGAATTTGTAGATTGCTTTGTGTTTATGGACATTTTAACACTATTAAGTCTTCTACTCCATGGGCCAGGAGGAAGGGCTTGTGTAGAAAGAGTATCTGTTCCCAACACTGGCTGCTGGAGTTCTTGTAGCCCAAGGAGAGAGTAACATTAGAGTGTTAGCTGTTTTTAGTATTTGAAAGCCCATTATTCTATCTCTTGCCACTTGTGGGATATAATTTAAAATTCTGCATTTCTTTGTGAACTTATTCGGTAATGGCTCTATGAAGACAGGGCCCATGTCTCTTCTACCCCCCATGGAGTAACCAGCACCACTGCTGGGCAGAAGAGTCTGCTGGTTAGAGCTGTTTGCAGGTGCAGAGCTCCTGGGTGTCCATCTGGCTGCAGCCACTTGCTACTTACAGCACATACACCTCCAGTCAGCTGATCTAACAAACAGTCAAAGAAACCTCTTGCCTTGCTCCCTTCTGTCATAAAGAATGCAAAAAGAAGAAACCTTAAATTTGACTTTCCTAGTCTCTCTTGTCATGAGGGGATGGCTCTGTGACACACCTTGGCCAAGGAGAGGTGCAGGGAGCTGTGATGGATTCTGGGACAGCTTTCACTTCTTGCTGCAAGGGGCAAAGGCAGATGCCAGATGACACTACCTGCTATCTCTCTTTAACATAAATGTGGATGGGATGCCTGGATCCAGGGCAGCCACTGTGTGCTCACGAGGAAGAAGGTCACTAAGTTATCAGAGATGATGGTTCTGGTATTGTAGAGCCACAGAACCAGTACTACAACCAATTTCCTTCTGGCTGATTGCCATATGAGAGAAGTAAATGTCTGTTTGTTTCAGCCATTGTTAAGTTGGGCTTTATGTTATTTTTAGGCAAGAACATGCCTGCAATGGTAGTTTTGTGACTTTGAACCAAGTTTGTTTATTCTGTTTCAGTCACTTCGTTTGAAAATGGGGATCACAGTAATACTCTCCCCCATAGGGTTGTTGCAAAGATGAAATGAGAGAGCAAAGGCCTGAAGTAAGCACATCCTATAAAGGAAGGCTATTGTTCTTACTTCTATTTTGGTGGTGGACTCCCAATAAATCTTGGGTAGATGAGTGAATGAGCAGAGTAGATTGGATTACAGGGGGAGCCCAAGGCAGCAATAACTCAGTTTTTATGCTTTAGAAAAATGAGGGAAGGAGGAGAGAGATCAGGTTAGGAAGCAGGAAGTTGGGCTAATGAGGGGCTAGGTGGGTGCTGCACTGGGGGAGAAATGGCCCCTAAAAATCTCCCATCATGCAGGATCTGTGTACTAAGCCTTAAATCCGTGGACCAGGCGTGCCAGCATCAGACCCTGAACTGACATTTGTTGGCTCACTGAATAGCTGAATGAATGGTTAGGGTGCTTACTAAAAAAGAAATTGCCGTCTCTTCCTTAAAACCGAAGGGATGGAAGTGGCAGAAGGCTTTTTTCCACTGCCATCTGCATGCCTTTTATAATATTTGCCTCCAATCGGGTGAAGATGTATTGCTCTGTAATTGCCTGTGCCCTTGCAAGCAGCAGATAAGCACATCCGGTGGGGGCAGAAGAAGAGGCAGAAGGAACAGATTTCCCACAGAGTAAAAGACTCTGTTTTCATAAAAAGTCCCTTGCCGTGACAAGTTAGAGGATGAAAAGGAGACCCTACAGAAGAGAGGCAGATACTTCCCAATAGGCACAGGTCTCTAACGTTTCCCACCAGGAGCCAGCTGTTCATCAAACAAGGAACAGATGCCAGAGTGAGGCTACGTTTTGCTCCATTCCAGGAGCCACAGCCTAAGCTTGAGAGCATCGCGGTTGCTGCTGAGACCCAGCGCGACCGGAGCGCTGTTGTCAGAATCACCTGGCACAAACAGCTCCTTTGCACCTGTTCCCACCAAAGACCATTCTGATGGTGCTCAGTGCAGGTCTGATTCTTCCTAGAAAACTGTGCAGACACCAATGGGAGTGGAAACAAAATGCTCAGTCATGGGATTCGAAGGCGGACACCTTTGCATGAAGGATCTACTCTGATGGCCTTGTTTCTGAATATTATTTGCATCACTGCTGGATACGGATATGAGTCCCCCAAATCTGGCCATTTCTCTCCCCATTTTCTTTGCTTGTGTCTCCTTCTTTCTGTGGATTTCATTGGCTTGAGTCTTGTGCAAACTGCAAGGAAGAATCCATTCGAATAACGAATGGCCTTGCATTTCTGTGTGGGGATATGTACCTGCCCTGGGCTCTAATGGATGAGAGTCATAAAATAAGACCTTGACACAATCACACACACGCGTGCACACTCAAAGCAGAGATGAGTCCAAAACATATGCTGATAACTTGATTGTTGATGGGATCCTGAGCAACAGCCCACTCAGTACAGCTGAAGGGTTTGGCACAGTAACTCTGCATGGGAATAAGCAGGTGTTAAGAGTCTTCCAGTGAATGAAGAGGCAGAGAGAAATTACCACTGCTCTACCCCAGCCCAACCAAGCCTCTGGCTGGGGCACACACACTAGGAAACCAGAGGCTCATGTTATTTAGTTTTTTAGGTCAGACCCTAAAGCTTGGATCATAGTCCAGTTTTAGAAACTCTTTGTAACAATTTTCTAGGGCTGGAGGTGTGGGGGAGAAAGCACAAACCTTCAAGAGCAGGGAGCTTTGACCAAAGCCTTGTCTCCTTGTTTTTAGACTCCGCCAGCTGAAGACTCTCTTACTGTAGCTAAAACTCACTCTGCCCACAGCAGTGGTGCTTTGGAAATTCACTTGTTCGTTCATCCACAAATATCCACTGAGTGCTCAGCACCAGCAACAGGCATGCAGTCCCTGCACAGAGGGACTCATGGCTGACCAGAACACTGCCCTGGCTCAATTAATTCAGATTTGAGTCCATGTTGGAAAAATAGGAGCAAGACGTTTACTTCCTTCCTGGTCTTCATTTTTCTAAAACTACTATCTGGGTTCTGTCTGTACATGATGGTGCTGGGTACAATGCCAATGCAAGGCAAGATGAAGGAAAACAGTTTTTTCTGGTAGGCCAGGGCCTCAAGGTCAGAAACAGATCCCTCCCCTCTTGTTGCAAATCCTTCCCGGTGTAGACTCAGCCCCCAGTAGCTTTTGAAATCTCTGAAACAAGCAAAGGCAAAGGATCCCAACTGAGGACAATGATGCTGCTGCGGATGTTAATACATACAGTTAATACTGTGCTGTGCTATGTGCGAGGCACTGTTCCAAGCATGTAAATGTCTTATTTGCCTTACTCTACTATTTAGTAGAAATCCCATTATTACCTGTCCCCCATTATCATAGGAGGCAACTGAGGCACTGAGTTATAACTGCACACTTTTAACTGTTCATCTATTAGGAAAGCTAACTTCAGAGATGACGTAAATCCTTAATTACTGAGATGAGCTGGAGCTTCTCACCCACTTGGCTGAAAACTATACAAACTTACAGGTCCTGTGATTAAAATCCAAGATAGGATTTAATAAAGTATAAAGTAATCAGTTAGGAAGATTCTCTTGCTTTACTGTTTTAAAGTAAGCCCCATTTAAAACCCAGTCACTGTAAGAATGTGATGTGGGAGCCGAAGCTGTCTGCCTACCCACTAGCTATTTTTAAAGGAAGATGATCAGGAACTGGTTATGAAAGAATCATATTGTTTAATCTGGTAGCACAGAACTTGTACAACCATAGAATTGGTAAGCTGGGAAATATGTAGGCAGAAGTGCTGTCTCCATGGAAACAGATGTGCAGACTGAAGTAAATACTGGGCCCGTTAGACTTCGCAGGAAGAGAGCAGCGGGCTGTGTTTTGCTTTGTTTTGTTCTCCCATAACCTGTTCATGGAGGAGTCTGCCCATGCTGAGGGGTAGGCTAGAAACATGCTTCGTGCTTCCTCTCATCACGGCTCCCGGCTCTGTGCTGAATCTCCCGACTTTTCTGGTCAGCTGTCTCTCAGTGACACCTTGGACAGGAGCCTGAGTCTCTGTAGTTACCTGATGTTCTTTCTGGTCCAACCTTGCATGGTAAGCAACTTACACCCAGTTCCAAGACGTTCCATGTCTCCACTGATGGCCAGACACGTGACTCAAGGACCTGATGTGTGTGAGGGGCTCCGAGTGACTCTTTCCCCTTGGAGTGTGGCACTGGATGCTCTGGTTCTAAGTTACCTCCTTCAGTAAGACCTGATGCTTGCTAGGAGGCTGGGAGAGACAAGGAAGTGTCTTTGCTCTCTGGGTAGCTCTGGGTTACATGGTTCGGCCCCCTCAGCTGCCTCAAGCACTCCATCAGCTGTCACTGTGCAGTTCTCATTTTCCTTGCCTGGTGAGCTGCCACCACCGCTGTACCAGCACGTGGGGTGAGGTAGCTGGAGGAGCAGTGTTAATACAGTAGGAAGAGTTTGCAACTTCTTAGCAAGCCCTGGAGAAGCTATCAGGTGGGTACTCTGCTAGCTGGTACCGAGCAGTTCTGTCCCCAGCTTTGGGCCCTAGAACCAGGTCTCAGGAGGAAAGACATCTCTTTTTGCATCCTATCATCATAATAAACTTTGATCAAAGCCTTGGGGATAAGAAACCATTGAGCCATTTCTCCCTCCTTTCTCCCTCTCTCCCATTCCCTCTTTCCTCCTTCCTTCAGCCAAGCCTCGCAAACCTGAAATATGAGGGCTAAAATAGCCTAGGAAATCATTCTTGTCTTAATGCCAATGAGAAAACTTTAACAGTAGGGGCATTTGGACAACTCTAGGATCGGGCATGATTTTGTCTTCCTGAGAATGTGGTGCTATTTCCACCTGCTGCAGTTGTGGGAGTCATCCTTCTGGGCCCGGGGAAGCTACCTGGAACTTCACCACTCAGGGCCATCTTGTACTCGGAGCTCAACTGCTCAGCCCTTGCTTTGAGCTTTCCAGTTCTGAATGCTTGATGACTGGTTTAAGAGTGCAATTTGAGCAGAATGAGAAATTCACATCCTTCTCTTTATAAATGCTGTTGCAATGGCCCAAAAATGTAAAAGAAAAAAATATGATAGAAACTAGGGAGAGATGCCGTTCACATGCCAGACACATCAAGGCATTTCTGCAGTTACACAGAGAAGGTGGGATGTATGGAGGGCAAGCTTGCTCTGTCCTTAGCACCCAAGAAGGAAGTAATCCCCAGCAGAGCCTTGGCTGTCTTCAGCTCAGGGTGGCAGGGCAGAAGGTGAGAGTTAGCATCAGGGAAGTTGGTGATGAAAAATGTGTATTCTGTGTGGACCCCAAGTGTTACTCAGGGTGCCAGGTGCTGCAGCCTCCATGGCCTGGGGAATAGCATTAGTGTGGAGCATTAAGAAAAGGTGCAAGGCAGGGTCAAGGTGGATGCTGACCGCCATTCCTTAGGGAGGAGTTATGGAGTTCTAAAAGCAAAGAGAGATGTCTCCAACCTGTTCAGCCATCTCAGGCTGCAGACATTGGTTTAGCATCTCTAATCTGGAAATCCAAAATCTGAAGCTTTTTGAGTGTTGACAGTGAGACACATGGAGGATTCCACACATGACCTCATGTGATGAGTTGCAGAAGAAATGCAGGCACACAGAAAATATTCTATAAGATTGTCTTCAACCTACGTGTCTAGGGTATACATGAAGCTAAATGAATTTCTTGTCTAGATTTGCATCCTATCCCTACGACATCTCATTGTGCATATGCAAATGCTCCAAAATCTGAAAACATCTGAAATATGAAACACTTCTGGTCCCAAGCATTTTGGATAAGGGACACTCTATGTGGGCTTCCTTACTTATGTAGGCATCTAGATACTCAGAAGAAAATTAAAGTAGATCTAAACATTCTCCTACTTTTATCTGGGAGTGAAAATTTTGAGGACAACCTCCTAGTAGAATCAATTTCAAATACTAGAATCTCTGTAAGGCTGAGCAAGCAGGGAAAAGTGGCTGGACAGGGGAAGACTGTTGTTCAGAGAGGGGGGCCTGTGTGGGAAGGGGTGCTGCACTCTTGCCTTTCTGTCCCCCTGACCCCCTTCTTCCACTGTGGGTCCTCAGCATCCCTCTGACTCTCCCTGACCTGATGAACCTAATTTTGGAGGAAGAAGGCACGTGCTGCTTTACGTAGCTCTCCATCACGCTGTCTTCTGTGCTTAGGGGCTAAGGGCTCCCTTCCCTGCTCCTTTTCCCGCAGGACTCTCTCTTCTCGGGGCAAGGTACAACCTACATTCAGAAGGTCCTAGAAACTAGCAGCAACTTGAAGTAAGTGAAAAGAATTGAAAGGTGCTGGAAAAATCTTCCATCAAAATTTCCTCCTCCGTGCTATTCCATGAGGTAATTAGCCCCCTGATTCTTGGAAGATTATATCAGCTCTTTTTGTTTAAGAGTTGAGTCATCTGTGCGAAAGAAATACTGGATGCATTAAAACCGGAAATGATTATGAGCTGCTGTGTCAGGAGCAGTAACAGGGCACCGATTCAATTAGAGCAAAGCTCCCTGGGAGTGTATGATGGATAAAGAGTGCTGGAGGGGACAGCAAGGAGCGCTCAGGAGCGTGGCAGGGAACTGAAGAGAGGGAGGAGGGCCCCAAAGCAACCTTTGGCTGCTGCAAACTGGGACAAGCGCCCTGGCCCAACACCCGGTGTTCTCTGTCATCCTTATGAGAAGCAAAGGATGACCGTGGTTAAGTGCAAGGACTCTACAGCCAGACACTGTCCCTTCCTATCCTGGGACCCTGTAACCCTCCAGGCCCTACTTTTTTTGTATGTCAAACAGGGGTAACATCGATCCCTGCCTCAGAGGGTGTTGTGAGGATTAGATGAGTCAGCACAGGTATTTAGAACAGTGCACAGCAGGGCATAGACAGTACTTGTAATTACTATATTTTCTATTTTACAAAGGGACTTCAAAGGTCAGGATGCCTCCTTCTAGGAGCCACTGGGGAACGAGTGAGGCCCCATGTATGCTGATTGTCCATATTCCAGAATACTGCAGATCAAAGATCTCATTTAAGCCTCACAAACATACCCCTATTTGGCAGATGAGGAAACTGAGTTCCAGAGAGGATGACAGCTTAGCTAAAAAGTGAGAAAATTAGCTATGGTATCCCACAAAGCTTCTTACACAGTCCTTTTTGAAACCAGTCATATACCTTGTGTAATGCTCGCTCTTTAAATGGGGGCAGGGTCTGTGAATATGAATGGATCCTCACTCTTTTGATTGGGTTTTCTGACAAAGATGAAGATTTTACAGATGCAATTAAAGTCCTTAATCATTTGAATTTGAATTAATCAGAAGAGATTATTTTGGCCAGGCCAATCAAGTGAGCCATTTAGTCATGAGAGAGATTATTCTGTTGGACTACAAAGAGGAACAACAAACCACGTACAGAAAGAAGAGGCCTCCAGGAGCTGAATTCTGCCAAAAACTACTTGAGCTTGGAAGAAGAGCCTGAGGCTCGGGGGTGATCTGAGGCACAAATGACTTGTACCCCAACCCTGGCTGCAGCCTGTGAGACCCTGAGCACAGCACCCAGATAAGCTGTGTCCAAACTCAGGGGAAACTGACCTAGGAGAAGCAAACTTATGTTGTTTTATGCTAATAAATGTGTGGTAATGTTGTATCCCAGTGAAAAATTACCATACCCACCTCAACAGTCACTTCCCGAGTTACTAAAAAGGGTTTACATAAGTGAAAGAATAATATGTAGCTGACTTAGAAATTTCAGAGTTTTCACAGGAACAACAGGTGTGATTAAGAAAATCTCAATATGCTGGGGATTTAGCTCAGTGGTTCCGGCGCCTGCCTCGCAAGCGCAAGGTCCTGAGTTCGATCCCCGGTACCAAAAAAAAAAAAAAATCTCACTGTACCTATTTTGGAGTCTGTCACTGAAACACTTGCTAGGTGAAGGAGAGTTAAGATTATAGGGTTAACAAGTGATTTTAGGGGTTCACAACTTATTCCTGCAAGTGTAGAAAAGCTGAAACTCAGGTTGTAAAGAAAGTAGCATTTTTCTTTCTCTTGAAATAATAGATGCTATTCATTACATTGTCAATAGCCAAATGATCACATTGGAAATTACCAAGAACTTTCATATAGTTTTGTATGTGAATTTCTGCAATGATGCAACATGTATGTTTCTGAAGGTCACTGCATTATGCAAAATAAAGGAGTAAAACACAGAGGGCTTATGGAAAAATAGGGTTGGGGCAGAAAACTAAAAAAGTTGTCAGTAACACATTAAAAATAGATAAGAACCTAGTAAATGTTGTAGCACAGTTTTACACGTCACAAGATTAAAAAATATATAAAGACAGCCCTTTCCTTTGTAAAAGACTAAGTTTGCTTGTGGAAGTCCAGAGCGTCTCAGCTTGTGAGTGTTTGTGGAGTGACAGGAGAAAGATAATCTGAAATCTGAGGGCCTTTGGAACATGCTGACCAATTTCTATCTTTCATTATGATGAAAACAATCAAATATGGTCTGACCAAGAGAAGGACAGATACTAACACTTTGGTACTGTTTCCTTAAGATCTTACGTATTTTTTGATCAAATATTTTATAGGAAGATAAAATTACAGCTAAAATATCTTGGGTCCATGCAAAGCAAAACACTGAATTCTCTATGGACTGTCTCTGAAATTATCAGGTCAACTGAATGAACTACTAGAGATCCTCTGTCGCTTATGCTCATGAATACACTTAGGGATGATTAATCTAAGAGTATTTTCATGTATAGCAACATTGTGTTATGTTGTTGCAAAACAAAGTGTTGACAAAATCTGCCTAAGTGTAATCATAGTGAGGCAAACATAATGTGTCATCTGTCATCTGTGCTATTGCGTTCTTTTGTTGCAAGTCCTTTTCACAAATGAGCTCAGCATCTTTGAATAGAGTTTGCCTGTCTAATTTAATTTTCTATTGAATTTTTTTTTTTTTTTTGGTACTGGGGATTGAACTTGGGACCTTGCGCTTGCGAGGCAGGTGCTGGAACCACTGAGCTAAATCCCTGGCCCTTTCTATTGAATTTTGGAATTGTCGTGAATGACTTCAATAAAGATTTGGCTATCCTTTAAAATGTCTGTAAGTTATGTTCCAGTTTATATATTTAAAATGTAAGTTTGCTTCTGATTTTAAATGTATTTGTTACAGTTAATAACATTAGTAATTTAGAGTCAGTGTGAATTCAAATAAGTCAGTTAGAAATGCCTAAAAACTCAAAAAGAGGAGATAAGGCATTAATGGGCAGTGCTATTTGGTGCCTCAGTCACTACAGCTATTGAGTATTTGGAAGAGTCCAGTGATATTCAAATCATCAAAGTAGGCATTTTAAAGAATTGCAAGATGTTAAATAGTTGACAAAGGGCTAGTTTAAATTCAAGTTATTTTGTACTTACATAAAAATACAACCATAAAACAGAATAATAAATTTGACTATAACATCAAGGCATTAAAGTATATTTTAAAAAGAGTGACACTAAATCTTTCAAACTGTGCGCTTTCTTTAAGGATTTTATACACACGAACTTTACATGAATGTCCAAGTTTTTCTAATACAAAAGAAAATTTTATAAATGTTTTGAGAGAATTCTGGGAAAGAACTAAGGCATTCAAATGACCAATGCTCAGCTGCACTTTAGAAGGTGGTGCCTAAAACTACTTAAAAGGGTTAAAATTTAGTAAGTCTTAAACAGGACTTGTAGGGGTTCAACATTCAAAAAGTAAGATTCATTACCGTGAGTGGCACAATTGTGAAAACACAGAAAAACAATTGAGAACTAATTATCAAATGGAAACAATTTCCCGATTGTGTAATGAAATACACCTGATATCTGTTGGGGTTTTAAAGCCTGGATTTTCTCATTATATATTTTTCTTTTTATTTTGTATGTGTGTGTGTGTGTGTGTGATAAATATAATATATATTATATATATTGCAAAGTTGCATATATTTATCCACAAAGATCACAAAGTTGTCGTTTCAAACCACTTTTAAATGTACCATTCTATGACACTAAGTACATTGACATTGTTACTCAACTCTATCCATCTCTAGAAACTTTTCACCATCTCCAGTTGAAACTCTGTATCTACTAAACCCCACGTTTCTATTTTCTTTTCCTTCTGTCCATAAATTCGACAACTTTAGGTGCCTCATATAAGTGGAAAAATACAATAGTTGCCTTTTTGTGACTGGCTTATTAGATCTCTATTACCTATTTACACAAAAATCTTTTACCTATTTATCTAGCCAGAAACTGGGAACACTGACAGCATTTTGGGCTAACTGAATTACATTGCAGTTGATAGAATACCACTCAAATTTAAGTGATTTATTAAAATGAGACAAGATGTTTAAAATTAAAAAGCTGATAAAATTGTAACATCAACCTTAATTGAAGTCTTGTAATATTTTTTCCAGTAGTCAATGATTAAAATGTGCATTCATTAGTGATTTTGAATTTGTATTAAATTTGTGATTTTCTCACCTAAAGCAGAATTTATTATTATTATTATTACCTGGCACATGAATTAAAACTTATACACTGTCCTTGGTTTGCTAAAAGAATGAATGAATGATATAAAGGAATGTCATACAGAAAGTTTTATTAGGGTAAACTAGCAAGTTATTAGAACACAACTTATTTCACTGAATTTTGAAGATTGAAATCATGAGGCAAAATTTAAGAATGCAAGGAAGAGCAGAGAAAGGGAGAATGGAAGGCTAAAATAAATATCACCAAATGCTAAGGGTCAGGCCTACCAGACCTCAGGATTCAACATTAATAATAGTGTATATTCAGTGACCATGGGCAGGGGCAGCAAACTCATATCCAGGGATACCCACAATGCCAGAAATTTTGTGTATGTTGCATTTAATCTTTGTGGCAATTCTCGGAGGTATAGAACTCATCTCTTTTTGGCAGATGTTAAGAGATTTGCCTAGGTTCCCAGACTATTGAGAGGCAGAGCCAGAATTCCAACTCATGTCCACATTGTTCCAAAGCCCATGTTTTCCCCTTACGCCAACTTGTGACATGTCTTTTACTTACTGGCTCTGGAAGATTTTTTTCTGAAAAATACAGTATCAATAAAAGTTTAGCCAACTTATTGCCGCTAGAAATTGATAAAGCATTAGTTTTGAGAAGAGAGTTCATAAGTTTATAGAAAATAAGAAAATTCAGTTACAGAATAGGGCTATTGTAGCAGCTTTTGCATTGTAGAGGCTGGTTTTCTGGGGACAGTAAGAAACGCCTAAGGACTGTTTCTCATCTGGAGACGTCAGAAACTTCAGTAGTTTCTGTTAAAGCAAGAGCCTTTCAAAAGAAAGACAAATCAAAAGTACTGTCTAAGTGCAATCAGGTCACGGGTTCCTACTTTCACTGCCAAGAACTCTGAAATAAGGAAAATGAACTTGCCCACAAGGATGACATTTTATGATCAGCCAAAATGGATCAGAACAGACTATCATAAGTTTCTCTGAAGTGACAAAATAGCTGTAGCTTGATTACACATGTGGATATATCAAAATAAATAATGTGCCAATCAAGTAATACATGAGACCTCCTGGCTTGGCACATTCTGACTTGGTATTATCAACATTTACATTTTTGTAAGACTCTAAAGAGTACGAAATCAACTCATACTGTTGCTTTAATTTACAGTTTTCTGTTGAGCATCTTTTTCATATGTTTATTAGTCATTGGAATTTTCTCATCTGTGAATTGACAGTTCATATATTATGCAAATATCCAACCTTGATAGCCATTCTTGTCAAAATCTCCTAACAGATGTATAAGTTTGGGTGTACGATTGTCTTGAACTTTTTACACAGACAACATAGGAGAAACAGAGATGCTTACAAAGCCTTATTTCCTCTTCTTTTCAGGCACACAGCTAGATCACATTTCCCAGTCTTCCTCCCAGGTATTTTACCATCTGACTGACTGAATTCTACAAAATGTAATATGGGCAGAAATGATGCTGTGTTTACTCATAAAACTTCCCACACCTAGACCTCCATGACAGGACTCCGAGTGGCTCATACGTAAGATAGCAAGATGCCGGTTTCTCGAGTAATCAATCATATGGAAGACTGTTCAGCCAGGAACTCCCAGACTGGACTGTAATTTGAATGTGAATTAAATTTTTTCAGTTAAACCATGAGAATTTGAAGTTTATCAACCTTCAGCTAAGTTTACCATTAATTAATGTGCACTAAAATATCATTGGCGACTAATGACTATTTTATTTCTTCCTTTACAATATTTATACTGCTTATTTCTTTTTATTTTGTTACTGGGTCACTTAGGAACTAGAGCTCAAAGTTGCATAAAATGTGGATAGTGGCCATTGTCCTATAATGGAATTTCAAGTAAATGTTGAAGGTTCTCTATTGAGTAGGTATACATATACATATATACATATATTTAAGAAATTGTCTTTCTTTTTGATCTCTACAATGAAAACTACAGTACTCTGAAAAAGGAAATTGAAGAGGATATCAGAAGATGGAAAGATATCCCCTGTTCCTGGATAGGCAGAACCAATGTAGTCAAAATGACCACATTTCTAAAATTGATGTATAGGTTTAATGCTGTCCCAATCAAAATTCCAAAAGCATTCTTCACAGAACTGGAGAAAACAATCCTAAAATTCATATGGAAATGGGAAAGATGCAGAATAACAAAAGCAATCCAGAATAGCAAAAGCAATCCTAAAAAGAGCAAAGTGGGAGACACCACAATCCTGGACTTGAAGTTATAGTACAAAACTACTGTGGTAAAACAGCACGGTGCTGACACAGAAACAGACCTGAGGATCAATGGAACAGAATGGAGGATGCAGAAACAACCCCAAACACATTCAACTATATCTTTGACAAAGGGGCCAAAAACACACACAGGAAGACAGACGCCCTCCTTAATAAAGGATGCTGGGACAACTGCCGCCCACGTGCAGAAGACTGAATCTAGACCCATATCTCCCACCGGGTACTAAATTAAAATCAAAATAGATTAAAAAAAACTAAGTGTTAAACTAGAAACATTTAACCTGATGGAAGACAAGATGGTAAAACTCTTTTGAAGTCACAAGTGTAGGCCAGGACTTTTGAACAGAACCCCAATTGCACAGGAAATAGTTCTGAGAATCAACAAATGGAATCATATTCCATTAAAAAGCTTCCGCACAGCAAAAGAAACAACCAATAGAGTAAATTGACAACCTACAGAACGGGAAAAGCATTTGTGCCAGCTATTCATCAGACAGAGGACTCATATCTAGAATATATAAAGAACTCAAAAACATTAGACCCCAAAATTAAAAGATCCACTCAAAAAATGGGTACACAAAATGAATAGACATTTCACAAAAGTACAAATGGATAATAAATACACCAAGAAATACTCAACGTCACTGGCCATTAGAGAAACACAAATTAAAACAACCCCGAGATTTCATCTTACCCTAGAAAGAATAGCCATCGTCGAAAAATCAAATAATAACAAATGCTGGAGAGGCTCCAGGGAAAAGGAACCCTTTCACACTGTTGGTGGGAATGTAAGCTAGGCCAATGATTATGGAAATCTCTATGGAGCATCCTCAAAAAAACTAAAGCTAGACTTTCCATTTGACCTAGCGATTCCCCCCTACTAGGTATCTTCCCAAAAAAGTTAAAGACATCATATTACAGAGATACATGCATACCAATGTTTAGAGCAGCACACTTCACAATAGCTAAAGCTTGGAGGCAGCCCAGGTGTCAATCAACAGATGAATTGATAAAGACAATGTGGTATTTACACACTATGGAGCAGGACTCTCTCACAAAGATAAACTTGGGACATTTGTAGGAAAATGGATTCACCTTCAGACCATAATGTCAAATGACATAAATCACACAAGGTTAACTAACATTGTTTCTCTTTTATGAAAAGCCCAGAGTAAAACACACAAAATAAAAGATAGATAATAGCAAGTAGGGAGATAGACTGTTCTTAAAGGGGAAGAGGATTAATAGATGAAGGAAGGAAGGAGGGAAGGAAGGGAGAAGAGGTGAAAAAAAGGAATGGTATGTTTTGTGTACATGTGCCAGTGTCACACAAGGAAAGTAAATATTATGTACTATAAACATGTACCAAAAAATGGAAGGGGCTCAAGGATGGGTGGAGGGACAGAAGGAAGAGAAAGGGGATGAAAAAGGAATTAAGATGTGTTATGTACATGTACCATCCTCCCAGGAGGAATGTAAACATTATCTACTGTACACATGTACTAATAAATTAAAAATTTTAAAAAACTAAGTAAAAATTTTACTTAGGGGAAAAAAGAATTGCCTTTCAATTCCTAATCTAATAAGAATATTTTACTATAAATCTGTCTTGAAGGTTGTCAAAAGTTCTTAGTTTCTTTGGATATAATAATTTGTATATTTGGCCTTTAATCTTTTAATGTAAGGAATTACATAATTGACTTTTCTCATGTTAAAACTGTCATAAATTCCCAGGATAATCCCTTTGTTTTACATATTACTGGTGTCCAACATTTCACATGATGGTTAATATTGTCAATGTTTGGTACATTGCTTTTACATGGTCATTATTGGCCATTATTTTTATTGTTGATTCATGTAAATAAGGTAGAACTTCTTTGTGTGTTTTGTAATTTTAGATTATGAGCTCTTACTTAATTTAGAATTCACCTGAAGGAATCCTATGTGTATCAGTCAGGGGGTGACCAAAGAAACAGATTTTGTAAAGAAATTCGACCTTGGGCAACTGGGGAGCTGGTTAGGAGGTGCATGGCAGGCTGTTGCCTTTTCATGTGGTTTGGAATCTGAGGTCTTTCAGTCACTGGGGACATCCTCCTGAAGAGAACAGTGGGACCCTAATGCTTCCTTTCTCTCTTTCATACCTAGCCATGAGGTGAAGAAACTTTCTCCAGCACTTGTGCCTGCCGTGATGTACTGTGCCTCCACAGGTTAAAAGCAGTGGGGACATTCAGTCACGGATGGAAATCTCCAAAACTGTGAGCTAAAACAAGCCTTTCCTTTTTATTAGTTTATTATTTCAGGTATTCTGTGATCGTAACTGAAAGCTAACACATTGACTCTCTCAGGACCTTTAAGGTCAGTGATGCTGATTACCTGGAGGGAAGTCTGACTGAACTCTTCACCATGGAGTCGTACCACACTTGGCCCAGGACGAGGGAACTCAAAGGAAGGAATCCAGTGGAGGCCAGAGAGCTGCAGGTCTTGGTGCTCCTCAGTGACAACAAGATGGTTAACAGATTAGTAACCACATGCCCAGACCGCCTATACTGACTTTCAGAGTGCAGAAATGGCTGTTTCCATATTGTGCCTTTCAGTTCTCAAACCAATGTCCTTTATGGCCAATTTTAACAGAGAAACATGCAAGGAAAGGAATTCTGAGAAACACAGTTCTGGCTTAACTAAGTCGATGAGGTATAAAGACATAGTACCATGCCAGTGTGATCGAAGGTACGTCTCTCCAGAGATGATTTCAGTTTATTTCTTGGGGCATTGTAACTGAGCTTCCATAACAAAATGAATAAGCTATTTTCTCTTGTAAGAAGCTTAAACAGTCCACCCTCCCTTGTTAAAATTTAAAAAGCAAACAGCACATTCTTTTTTTTCCCTGGAGTGCACACTTCCCATTCCAATTCCTACAGTTACCAGTTGATGACCTTGTTGTCTTTGTTGCAGAAGAATGAACTGACAACATCACAAGATGATTTACAAGCTTATGTTATAGAACCATAGATTGCTCAGTGGTTTCCGGATACTCACTAGTGACAAAACGTCTGAAAAGCGTGATTTTATTGAGGCTTGTGAAACCACTAGTTTCCTCCTAGGTGTCTCCTTCCGTCCTCTTTCCTCTTCTATAACCCTAATCATGCATGCTAGGGAAAGACAGATTTGAAGTCAGTCTATCCTCCATCTTCTTAGCTGGTACCTTCTTGGGTAAGCTACCTCTACTCTAAGCACAATGTTCTGTGTTTGCTGCTTACTATGCACTTGGCACATAAATCTAATTTTGGGTTCAGCAACAGTATCCCTGAGGCATCTCAGCCTGAGATCAATTTTCATGTAAAATTTTTCAGCTTGGAGCTTTGTAGACCAATAACTCACTCAGAAAATGAGGTGCTTGCCTGTGGCTCCAGTCTCTCAGGAAGAATCTCTACTCCCTCTCTCTGAACCCAGGCCGAAAGACAAATTAACCTATTTCTTATGCCAGGGGGCAGATAATTTTGTCCACATTCATATTTTTATTTAAAGAGGAGCTTCTGTGGGATTCAGACTATGTGAGTGGTCTCTGTTCTAACTCCCTCCTTTGACAGGGCAGAGGCCTGGTCTCCTGGTCCCAAAAGATGTTAAAACTCAAGCCTCTGAACTATGTACAGGGCTCTCCCCATGAGCAGTCAGACAGAGCTGGACTTTCCTGCTCTGAGTTTCAGTTCTCTCTTAGTCTCTAGCCTCTGCAGAGCTATTTATTTTCTTTCTAGCTCAGAAGGGCATCAAAAATTTTTGAAAAAATATTTTATCTAGATTTGCCAGATGTCTTTAACACATTTTCAGGGTAACTAATTACTCTACCATGTTGCCTGAACAGGAATCCCATTGCTTTCCCAAGCCAGAACTTAAGTGTAGGGGTTGTTTTTACATGTGAAGCATCCTTTAGTAAGTTCAGATTTGTGGGGAAAAAATATACATACACAAAACAGATCGATTAGAGGGATACATTTGCATAACAAAAGGTTTCACTATAGGGCTACTTAAAATCCCTAGGATATGACAGTATATTTAGAGCAGAGCGTCTAGAAGAATGTGTATTTTACAAATCTATAGTGTCTGTAGTTAAAGAAATGCTGGGATAAATCCTTTTGTAAAGCAGAAAATCCTTTCTATAATGTGAATGATCTCTCCCTAGTTTACAAGTTTGTAAGTTTGAATCTTTGGGTATCTGGCTTTTCTCATTTGGCTTCAATAAAAGAGATCTAGAAAAAAGTTATTTACATAAAGCTCAAGTTTAACTCTCTTGAATATGTTTTTCTATATTAACATTAAATTATCAAAACAATCTGCATAGGGATAACGAGATCTTTCAAATATTTAATATGTCTATTACTATATAATTTCCTATGGGTCTTATTACTACACATATGTCCAAAATATTTTGCACACAATGATTATTTTTTTTTATATTTACTTAAGCACACGGTAAAAAAAAAATCTTGACCAAAAACATAACTGCTAATTCACTGTGTTCAACATTAGCGATCAAATTACTATTCATCAGTACCAAACTGTTACTACATTACTTATACACAGATTTCTTCACTACTTATTGAGAGACCAGTACTATAAATACTGAGAGAAATGGCATTGTTTTTACTTCCATCTAAATTGAATAAAGATGATCAGAAAACTTATTTCATTGTCTTCATGATCTGTTTTTAGAATTTATTTTGATACACCATTAAATATTTTATTAGGATAATATACATAATGGATATATCCTAATGAAAACAGGAAGCCAATTGTATGTTAATGCCTGTCTGGGTAAACAAAATAGCTCTGGTTCTCAACCTTGGCTGCACATTGCAATAATCAGGGAGACCTTTGAAAAATACGGATGTTTGGCTCCTACTCTAGGGATTTTGATTTAATTGGTATGGGGTGCAGCCTGGTGTTGGAATTCTAATAGGTAGCCTAGTTAAGAACTGAGTCAATGTAGTCAAACCTCAATTATTGAAACCCACTTAATCAGAACTCAGTTGGCATCTGGAAAATGGAAGGGTATGCTGGCTCGCAGAATTAAATTCTTTTTTTAAAAAAAGAAAAAAAATCATTTAAAAATTTGTATCAGGTATTTATTCTGAAATCAGTATTTGAGCATGAACTGAGATGAGATTCCAAACTCCTGCATTTACAAGACTGAACAAAAAGTGCCCAAGAACAGTACCTTGAGGTGTTTCTATTCCATCTATTATAAAGAAAAAAAGAATGATGTTTTACTCTACTTATTATTAGGTGATTGACTCATATATATGGATATAAAACAAGTATGTTGAACATGTGTGATTCATGGTTATAAAGACATTACAAGGCAATTCCCCCTCCTCAACTATATAAATTTATTCCATGGTACTGGTTTCTTTCTGTCTCTGAATAAAAACTTGGGGAGCCCTATTCACACTTAGGTGAAAAAAAAGACCCTATGTCAGTTTAGATAGAAAAGAGTCTAAATTTAATAATCAGAATTGATTATTTCATCTAATAGTGAAAAAAAATCTAATCTTGATTTCCAGTTGAGGCCTTTCCACTTTCTACCTTGGGCCCTTGCAATGGGGAGCCTACAGGCAGGAGAGGTGGTGGCTGGTAACTTCTCTCTTTCCATCACTTCTAGCACTGAACCCCAGTCTCCTCGCAGTTTCCATTTTAGTGATATCAGAAGCTTGGCATTCTTCCTTTATGATGCATTGTTGCACACATCTGTACAGCTCTCTCTTCATTCATCTGGACCACCCTTCTCTGCCCTGTTCACCTTCGAGACCCCAATTTGTCTTCCAAAACCAATTCAGACATCGCTTCAGCATTGGTTGTCTCTTTATTCAGCTACAGCTAATGTTGTAAAAGGGAAGTGTCAGAAATAGTACAATGGAATTTATTCGATAATTATATAAAGGCTTGTCAGGTGCTGATCAGAGTTAGAGGTACACAGGTACCAGGTATCCAAATCCTTCATTGTCTAGATGAGGAAATTAATGAGGCCAAAGACTTGCTGAATTGTTTCATGGCTGCTCAGAAGACTGCATGAGACTTCCAGCACACTATACTTTTCGTAGAGTGGGATACTCCATTAAATTGAAGAGATTGTCGACTCCATGGATGAAAAGCCAAAAACCCATGACTCACCTCATGACCACTAAGTCTGTGGCACACTACAAAGAGCACAGAGACCTGCAGTCAGACAGGCTGGGGCTGATACAAGAACGTTTTATTTAACTCCTCTGAGCTGCAGCAATTTAACTCAGCAATTTATTTAACTCCTCTGAATTGCAGTTTCCCATATGCAAAGCAGAAAATGACACTCACCTTGTCTTCTGAAAATTGTATTATTGGAAAGGAATGATTCCATGGAAGATATACTTTATTGCATTATCTCCAAGGTGTTTTAAAAATGTCACTTGTTATAATTATTGCTATAGTTGCTCTAGGGTATGTATGCTTCAAAGGTTTTATGGACTTTCACAAATATTTTGCAGAATTGTCAAGGAATATGTTGTTAACCTTCTGTTCATTAACAATGAAGAAGAAAAATTTAGTTTCAATGCTAATACCAAAAAACATTATTTCTAATTTAAAATTATGTCCAATGTCATGTGTTATGATTATCCTTATCAAAGTATGTTACTTAAATTTTTAAATGATCAATATATGTAAAGCAATTAGAAAAGTGATTTGCATATAACAGAAGTTCATTAAACATTTGTTGTTGTTATTCATCTCTTCATACTATTCCATCTATTCATTCTATTCCTTCCACAATTTGTGAAAGCCAAACATAACTCTCCAGACTCTGAATTTCATTCTCTATTGTTTGAAATGGCAAATAAAGATCATGGGTGATGAGCATTCAAATCACTGTTTTTGCTCACTGCTAACAAGGTGTTGCTTCAGGGAATAAAAGTATTTGGGAAGCACTGTAACTACCTTAGCTTCAAAAGATGGTGTGTTTAAAATGCATATTTATATTGTACATTTATTCCCACTGGGCTACTTCTATAAAAGTCCAGAGTAATCCTCTGGGCTTTATTCTGTTTATGCATCCAGGTGTCAGGGAGGTAATGAGACCAAAGGTTAAAGAGAAAATTTTGTCACTAAGTTGGAAATTATAAGCCTTCTCTCCCTTTGAATTATTTCCTTCTTGAATTTCAGAATGTGGTCGTCTATGAAGGTTGGTTTACTTCAATAAAAGAATCCTCAGATGAGGAAGACAAAGTCATATCTGTACAAAAGGATAATGGAATTTAAATAACGCATAAATTTTTACCTACACCCTCCAATTGCTTCATACCTAAAGCAGCTCAGATGTGACTAATTGGTTTCCTTTTCATGATTGGGGCAGCTACTTTTATAGGTTATCAACTATTTCACTATGAACTTCAACTGTTTTTCAAAGAATGAACAATTAGAGAAGGTACAGCCACGAGACTTTTATATACCTTTTTTTTGGTACTGGGGATCGAACTCGGGTCCTTGCGCTTGCACAGCAGGCGGCAACTTTTATATATCGTTTAATGAACACTAACTGGTGTTTTATCTTTAAAAGGGACCGTGGGTGGCCTTAATTGCAACCAAGTTCATTAACAGAGAAATTTTCATGCAGTAGACAGAAAACAATATAAAGAAATCAGAGAAAAATCTAGACCGTGCTCAATAAATCAAGACTATTTGTAAATATGCATACTCATTTTTAATAAAAAAGCAATACAAGACTTTGCTGGTTTAACCAACTGTAGGTAATTATATTAAAAATGGAATGGATGTAGGCTGCTGTGAGCTGATCCCTCCTGCTTTTCTTCTGAGGTGGGACTACTGGCACTGGAAAAGAAAATCCCCACTTCCCTAGCCAAATGCAGACTGTACAAGACGGCGATCCATCATTAACCTGGTAAACATCTAAGAAACCACCTTTGCTTTCTCTTTGTTCCGTCCTAAGCCACATGCTGTATATGAACAAGGACTGGGTTTTGCTTTCGGTGGGGAAGGGCTCTACCAGCCTCCATCACCAAAGAGAAGAGGGAGGTGGGGATGGAGCAGAGGAAGTGGCCGGCAGTGGCCTGGCAGGTGCACGGGGGACCCCTGAGGGAAGGTGAGCGTTTCGGAGCCCGGCTTCCTCCCTCCGCCTGCACAGTCTGCACAGTGTGCAGCGAGGTGCTCATCAGGGACATGGCGTGAGTGTGAGTGTGTGTGTGAGTGTGTGCGTGTGTGTGTGTGTGTAAGGCCATCACTGTGCCTGGCAGGTGGACCCACAAAACACCAGGAGGTTCTCCCGCAGAAATCCAGCTGTGCAAGAAGCATATTCTTCCAACATTGGGCAAGCAATCCAGAAACCTGAGCTGGACTTGATGTTTACCAGAAGTTCCGGGAGATGGCAGCTTGAAACATGATGTAGTGAAGTGTAAAGAAAAGAAAAAGATTGACTGCAGACACGCTGAGGTCTCTGTGGAGAGACCTGGATTCCAGCAGACCCAGGCTGAGTTCTGGCCCTGTCCCTTTCTAAATGTGCACACGCAGGAGGACTGCTCCTCCTGCTCCTGCTGGAAGATGGGAACAATGCATAACTCCTACCTCACTGGGAACAGTGATCCTCGACATGCAAACGCGTCGTCAAGGACCACACACTATTCAAAGGCTTCAGGAAGGTAAAATGCTTCTGCCGGGGGAGAGCCAGGGACTGTAGCCTAACCCTACTCCTCCACCTGCTTCTTTGGGCTCAGAAGGCCGCCTTGTGTGCCGGGTCTCCGGTCCCTGGCTTGTGATGCTGGGGCCTGGGTGGTCGGCCGGCGCGCAGGGAGGAGCGCCACCTGCCCCACCTGGCTACCTTGGCACAGGAGGCCGCCCCTGCTCCCGCGTGGGCAGGGGAAGAGGCAGCTGAGCCCGAGCCGCCTGGAGAAGCAGCCACTCACCCACTCCAGTCGGGCATGGAGATGGTGGGGGAGGCTGTGTCTCCACGGTCCTGCTTCTGAGCTCTATTTCTGGGTCTTCATGGTTGCACACGGGGGCCCACAACCCACTGCTGCCCTCTTCCCCTCTCTCCACCCTGACATCTTCTCCCTGCTCCGTTTCCTCTCCTAAACAACGGTGCAGGAGTTCAGTTCTGATGTCAGCATCTAATCCAGCTGCAGCTTCCTCCCAAGCCAACGGAGCCCTCCTCCTCCTGTGCACTGTAAAGCTCCCCGGGGAAGACCTCTCTCCCCTGCTCTCCGCGTATTTTAAGGTCCCCGTTATAGGGGTCTCCATGTAAACTTTGAGCGTGGCACTTATTGCACTGCATTGTGGTGTTTGCTTCTCCTCTTCGGAAGGTGAGCTCTTCAGAGGAGACTCTGGGGGCTTACTCACAGCGCCTCTCTGCCACCCAGCACAGTGCTCGACGCAGCGCGTAGATGGTAGATAGCTACTGAACTGCACTGGTCAGATCCCGCCAGACTCCAGCTGATGAACAGTTGTGCATATGCCAATGAGAGGCACAGAGGAATAAAGATAAACATTTCCTGTTTCCAGATCCTTCCACCTGAACTAACGCTTCTATCTACCAGAAGGCCAAGGAGAGAATAAAATTAGCAGAACAAAGCTAGGGTAAAATCAGCCACAAAGTGATCTCTCCTCTTTGTTTCAAATTTTTGTTTGGAATCTAAAGGAATCTCAAGCGCTCTCTCTCTCTCTCTCCCCTCCCCCCCTGGATAAAAGATTAAGATAATTAAAAGTGTGATGGGGCTATAAGGAAAGTTTGACAATCATTTTGCACCTTCTAGAAATTTTCTAACTCAAATTGATTAAAGAAATTTATGTTTTCTTCTCATTTCTAAGTCATAAGCCTAGGAATTCAGAGTTTGAGGATTTTCTATCCAACTTGATAAAAATAGTGTAAGACCTCCCCAGAGGACCCACTGTTTCCTGAGAATAGTTTCTACAGCTCTGTGACAGATGTTATCAGCTGGCCAGTCAAAATCTACCCCAATTTCCTTTCCTTTGCTTGTTTTCCCCTACAGAAGTTAGAAGAAGCTGGGCAGTGACTCTGTGACACATCTGAGATGCACACCCAAGGCTGCTGGAAGGTTTCTGGAAAAGCTTTTAATTTCCTGGTAAAAGAAACACATCCCTATCCTTTCTCTCTCTTTCCCTCATCTGTGGAAACAGGTGTCTGAAGCTGCTGTAGCCACCTTGTCATCATGAGGTGAGAAAATGAAAGCATGAATGATGCTAAGGGCAGCAGAACAAAAAGACTAGAACTGCCTTGGTCCTAAATGACACTGCTAGCAAGTGACACTTCCAGGCCACTTGTCGACTGACACAGCTCTTGTCAGTATGGCTGAAATAATTTTTGGTCAAGTTTCAGTTATTTGAAGCTAATAACATTCCTAACTGCTTGAAGTCCCAAATAAGGACATTGCCCGACTAATGAAACAGAGCTTGATCACCTGTGGTGTCATTCCAAAGCTGGAACAGAGCTAATCCTTACCAAATTTAATCCTAAACAGTCCTCACTATGTCCCATCAGGCAGGCACTTCTGGTCCCATGGACACTATGTCAAAAACATTATTGTACAGTTTCCTAAGGCTGTTGTAGAAATTACCCAGACCTGGGTGGATTAGAGCAGAAATTTAATCTCTTACAGTTCTGGAGGACAGAAAGTCTGAAAGCAATGTGGACAGCAAAGCCAGGCTCCCAGGATCCCTTAATCCAGAGGGAGAATAGCTTCTTGCCATTTACAGCTTCCCATGGCTTCCAGTGCTATGTGGCCATGGCAGCATCAGCCCAGCCTCTGGCCTCTCTTCTCATGTGCATCTCCTCTTTGCCTGTGTCTTCTCTTCTTATGAAGACACTTACTTAGTTTAGGGCCTATGTGGATAATCCAGGATAGTCTTTTCTTGAGTCTTTAATTTAATTAGATTAACAAAGATGCTTTTTCCTAATAAGGTCACATTTACAGGTTCCAGGGGGCATATCTTTCAGGAAGTCCATATTACAATTACACAATTATTTTCCTTCTATTCTAGAAAAATTGTTTCACTTGTCTTACTTTTTTATTGGACTCAATAACTTCAAAATGTTTTAAGCCCATGCAAATAAATATTTATGGCAATTAGTTTTGTGTTGGATCAGAATTTAAAGAATTTAAAGTATTTGAGGGCCAGAGATTTAGCTCAGTGGCACCGTGCCTGCCTCGCAAGCGCAAGTTACTGAATTTGATACCTGGTACCAAAAATAAAAGTTGTTTTTGGAAATATATGTGGGATTTCCTATTTTAAAATAAAGGATTATTTTTATTACAGTCTAGTCTTTATTTTTATTTTAAGTATAAAATGGGTGACTTAAGATAGGCAAAGATAGGGCCAGGGATTTAGCTCAGTGGTTCCGTCGCTTGCCTTGCAAGTGCAAGGTCCCATACAGATAAGTGAGGCACATGGGACTCCAAATAGCCTTGATAAAAAACAAAATCTACACATAGGCATATAATTGTTAAGATTCCAGAAACCCAACAGAAGAACAAAGTTCTACAAGCAGTTAGAGAAAAGAAACAAATCACATACAAAGGAAAGCTCATCAGAATCACAGCAGAATTCTCAACACAAACCCTCAAGGCAAAAAGAGCTTGGAGTGATGTATTCCAAGCCCTAAATGAAAACAGCCTCCAACCCAGATTGAGGTACCCTACAAAACTATCTTTCAAAATCCATGGAGAAATAAGATACTTTCATAACAAAGAGCACCTTAGGAACTTTATGAATACCAAACCAGCACTCCAAAAAATTTTAAACAATATCTTAGGAACAGACAGTGAGGATCACAACCCCAGGAAGCAAAGCAGAATGAACCCATCTGGAGCAAAAAGAAATTAAATGTAAAGGGGGAGAATCCAACAAAAAGAAAAAGTCATGACAATGATAAGTCAATATGTATCAATTAAAATCATCAATGTTAATGGTCTCAGTTCACCAATCAAAGAAATAGACTGGCAGAATGGGTCAAGAAGCAAAATCCACCAATATGCTGCATATAAGAAACACACTTATTTCAAAATGAAACTCATAGATTGAAAGTTAAAGGGTGGAAAACAATATTCCATGTGATGGGAACCTGAAAAAAAGCAGGAGTAGCTATCCTCCTTGCAGATCAAGTAAATTTCAAACCAACACTGATTAAAAGAGACAAAGAAGGACACTACATCCTTGTAAAGGGAACAATCCAACAGGAAGAAATGACAATCATAAATATCTATGCACCAAATGCTAGTGTGTCCAACTATATAAAACAAATACTAACGGACATGAAAAGTCATATATGCACTAATACAATAGTAGTAGGGGACCTCAATACCCCACTGTCACAAATAGATAGATCAACTAGACAAAAAATACATAATGAAATACTAGAACACAACTGAACTCGAACAAATGAACTTAACATATGTTTACAGAGTGTTCCACTCCACAAAATCAGAATACACATTCTTTTCAGCTGCACATGGGTCGTTCTCCAAAATAGACCACATACTCACTCATAGAACATATTTAAGTAAGTGCAAAGGAATTGAAATTATCCCCTGTATATTATCAGACCATACTGCAATGAAACTGGAAATCAATAGCAAAAGAAATCACAAAAATTACATAAACACATGGAAATTGAACACACACTTCTGAATAACAAATGGGTCACAGAGGAAATTAAAGAGGAAATCAGGCAGTTCCTTCAATTAAATGACAATGACAATACAACACACCAGAATCTATGGGACACAATGAAAGCAGTCTTACAAAGGAAATTCATAGCAGTGAATACACATATTAGGAAAACAGAGTGAGCCCAATTAAACAATCTGATGCTGAACCTCAAGCTCCTAGAAAAAGAAGAGCAGGACAAACCCAAAGCTCCTACAAGGGAGGAAATTATAAAGATCAGAGCAGAAATCAATTCAATGGAGACTAAGCGAACAATACAAAAAATTAATGAAGCCAAGAGTTGGTCCTTCAAAAGAATAAACAAAATTGACAAACCCTTAGCCAACCTTATCAGAAAAAGGAAAGAAAAAGCCTAAATCCATGCAACTAGGAATGAAAAGGGTGAAATTACAACAGACACAGCAGAAATCCAGAGGATCATCAATACCTACTTCTAGAACCTATATGCCAATAAGATGGAAAACACAGAAGAAATGGACAGATTATGAATTACCAAAGTTGAACGAAGAAGACCTAAAAATTCTAAACAACCCAATATTAACCAATGAAATTGAAAATGTAATTAAAAACTTCCCAACTAAGGAAAGCCAACAAGGTCCTGATGGTTTCACTGCTGAATTCTACAAGACATTTAGAGAGGAACTGCTGCCACTACTGTTTAAACTCTTCAATGAAACTCAAAGGGAAGCAATACTCCCAAAATCATTCCTGGAAGCAAGCATCATCTTAATCCCTAAAGCAGAGAAAGACCCAGCTGAAAAAGAGAACTACAGACCAATCTCACTAAGGAACATAGATGCAAAAATCCTGAATAAGATACTGGCAAATAGAATGCAGAAGATCATCAAGAAGATCATACACCCGATCAAGTGGGATTCATCCCAGAGATGCAGGGATGGTTTGACATATGCAAATTAATCAATGTAATAGACTATATCAATGGAGCCAAGGACAAAAACCATATGAT
>NW_004624750.1:8534345-8553471 GCF_000247695.1 Heterocephalus glaber | reverse complement strand
GGAATGGAATTAATATGAGAAAATGAAAAAATGGAAACAAAGTCTTTGTAAATAGGGAGGGATGGAGGGGTTGAAGGGAGGCAGGGGAATTGGGAAAAATAAGAACCAAGAGAGATTATGTAAAGGTGCAAACTCCCAATGATGAATGTCATTATATTGTATACCTAAAATGTACCCATAAAATGAAATTTAAAAAAAAAGTGCAAGGTCCCAAGTTTGATCCCTGTACCAAAAAAAAAAAAAGAAAAGAAAAGAAAAGAAAAGGCAAAGATATTCACCAGGCTTCGTATTATCTAGGCAAAATTTTTCTTGTGACTTATTAACCACAATCTTTAACATTGATTGGATTATTATTATTTTTAGGGTATGCAGTACTTTCTACCTAGGTTAATTGTTTTAAACTCTAATTTTACATAATCAACTGGGGTCCTTTAAAAAGCAGAAGCCTACAGCTCATTTCAAATAATTGAATAGAAATATCTGGAGGCGGGCCTGGGTACCCATATTTTTAAAAAGCTACTAGAGTGATTTTTATGCATAGTGAGGATTAAGAACTGATCTGCACTCTTATGAATACTTCCCTTCTTGGGCTGGAGATTTAGCTCAGTGGCACCAAGCCTGCCTTGCAAGTGCAAGGTCCTGAGTTCGATCCCCGGTACAAAAAAACAAAACAAAACAAAAAAAACCTTCTTCAATACCTTCTTCAAGACCATTCATCTATTCAACCAAGCAATTATTATTCACTTTTTTGTTTATTTTTTAAGACAAGGAAGGCCTCATTATGTAGTTCATGCTGGCCTTGAACTCACTATGTAGCCCAGGCTGGCCTTGAACTTGAGGCAATCCTCTTGACTCAGCCTCCTGAGTGCTGGGGTTACAGGCGTGTGCCACCATGCTTGGTTCTTACTACGCACTGTTTAATATGCAAGTCTTTGTGGAAGATATAAGGATATATAGGACATGGAAGTTTATACATGGGTGTAGTCTTGGTGTATAAATATTTAATGTAATATGCTATTCATACTCCAAAGCGGGAGAGCCAAATCTTTATAAAGAATTTCTCTCTGGGTTACTTTGAAAACCTCAAATCTGTTTAAAAAAAAAGTAGTTTATATCATTATTGCTTTAACTCCCCTGTGTGCATGCACACTTGTGTGCACATATACCCATGTGTGCACACGTGCACACACACACTCTGATGGTAATAATCAGAGAAAAAAAACCTCTTATGGTCGATTATCATCAGTTTATTACCTTTCCAAAGTCAGGAGCTATTTGATGTTCCTTGGATCCTCTTCCCCAGAGCAGAAATCAATATATCCTCAAGAAAAAGTCATTCACGCAAGGATCCCTGTTAGTAAGGGAAGCCTGAGCAGCCAGGTTGCCCAGCCCTAAAGAGGTTCTGAGTTCTGGACAGGTACCCAGTTCCGTGCTCAGTCAGCACGGGCGGGTGTGAAAGGGAGAGACACCGGGTTAGCAACTGTGCATCACACTCCCTGCCTCAACGCACACATACACACGCCCACAGGCACATACGCACACACGCGCACACACACACACGTGCACTGCTGCTGCTGCTGCTCATGCAGATGCTCACAGATGCCTCTGTAAGAGGCCACAGAAGGCAGCAACAGGAAGGGAGAGGAGCTGTGTCCATTAGCAAGGCCCTGCATGGGACAGAGGGTCAGGGCCGACAGCAGAGTGGGGCCTGGAGTTTCCAGTTGTGGGCCAGCTTTTAGGGAAGAGCATAGAACCCTTCAAACTAAGAAGTGATAAGGTCATCTAAGTGTGAAGTCTTATGATGAAGGAAAGGTATTAAGCCAAATAGTAAACAAACAAACAAAAGTACCCCCCCAAACCTCCTGATGAGATGAGAATCCTGCTGAGTTTGTTCATTTGTACACTGGCCACCTTCTGTGTGTTCCAGGTGTACACCATGCAGAGCTGAGCGTGCGTTCTAGTGGGGGCTATGACTATTAATGAGTAGATGGATAGATGAGAGATTTAGGGCTACAAAAAGGAAGATACAAACAGCAAACAAACGTCTATCTAGGGTGATATGATGGAGGGTGGGAGGACTACTTCGTGTGGGTGATGAAGAGGCTCTGACCTGAGGAGGTCATGTGCGGGCTGAGGTGATGCGGAAGGAGAAAGATGAAGATGCACATGAAGTGGGAACAGGGACCCCCATGCCCCCGAGGAGAGAATGTGCTTGAGGTCTGCAGAGAATCAGGGTATCCAGCCCAGAACGAGGGTGAGGACATGTCAGGAAGAAGTGGAAAAGCCGAGCAGGGTTGATGATAGGCAAGTGCCCACGGCGTCTGGAAAGGTCAGACTGCAGGTCTTTCTGTCCTCTGAAAGAGGTGCGGCCAGGCTGGGTGAGCCACTGGGGCCCATCCGGGTACAGACAGCTTGTCGGCTCTGACAGCAGCTCTTCTGTCCTCCCAGCTGCAGTAAAGTTCTGCCTGAGCTCTGCTCTGAGTATTCCAAGCACATAGGCCTGCGCCTCCATTCCCTGAGGGTGGGTCTGATGGTTTTGCTACGTGCACAGCGATTTTAAAGCAAAGGATGAACAAGGGACCGCAGTGGCTAAAGTCAGTGGTGGCAATGCCTGACAACTACCAAGATGTAAAAAGACAGGTTCTTGACATGGCCTCATTTATACTGCCATACCCTAACAGATCTGAGGTCTCTCTTTGTACATGGACACAACATCATCTTAAATCTATGGAAATAAAAACAGAATGGCAGTTTTTCTTTTTCTAATAAAAAAAAACAACAATTAACTCAAGACCTAAACTCTTTGGGGTTTATTCATGCACTTCCACAATGCCCTGTTTATATTGTATTTCACTGATTCCAAAACACATAGTTTCCTTGATTTCATCCCTCTGAAATGGTAATGTATCTTATGGGCAGCACTGTGACATGGTTCATAGCCTGTACACGCACTTGGTCATACTGTTCACATGCTGAGTCAAGTAACTGGCATTTAAACTAAAATAATTACATTAGCATTGATTGTATTACATGATCAGTATTATACGATCATATTACATAATCATATTCAGCATGAAATGAGCTCAGTTAATTATAAAGGTACAAAGAGACTAGGGAGAAGGTAGTTTGATGTGAAGGAAGTACCTTCCTTGGAGAAAAGACTATATACAATACTACAACTAATATATATATATATATTATATATATATATTGCAACTACACGATATATATTTAAAAGTAGTGATTGAGTGCATTCTGGAACTGAATGAAGATACTGCAACTGCTGAAACCATATTATGTTCTGCTACTATGACACATGAAAACAATGACACAGTACGAGGCAAGGACCTCAACGCAAGCAGAAGTATTAACAAAGCGCTCTAAATGGAAGAAATGGCAAAGATGTTGTAGGCTTTTGTGACAGGTTTGCCTGTTGGACAGAATCACCACAAGGCACTGGGTTGTAGTTCAATTTGCAGCAATTATTTTTCTTTTTTAGGGATACATAAAATAACGGTGCATCTTACAATAGATAGAACTTCAAGTTCCATGAGCTGGAGTCTACAGAGTGGATGTTTTTGTCCTTAGGTGCCTAGGGCCGTGCAAATACTAGACCCTGTTTATCCAGTTGTCACTTCCCAGGATCTCAGCAGGTTCCCCAGACAAGCGGGGACTTCAACTCACCCTACCCATGGGACAGGTTTTAGGTCTGTCGACTTATGTAATGAGTGAGGGTAGAGGAGACTTATTAGACAGAAAGAAGCACATACTCACAGGGAAGTGTAGGCACTCAAAGAATGAGGCTCATTATGGCTGGGGCTTGGGCATTTTTATGTGGCCTTGGGGTGTCCTGAAGCAGGGGTCTAGGGTGTATACTCCTACTGTGTGCCAGCCTTCCCATTTGTGGGCTACCTAGAATGCACACCATTTGGACGTGTCTAAAGTTTAGAGATATTTCCACTGATCATGCTCTTTCCTTGAGGATAGAAGTCTGTGGGATTTGTGAATCCGTAGTATTGGACAAAGAGTGCAAGTTCAATTTATAGATGGACAGCACAGGCTCAATTTATAGGCTTATTGTATCTCTAAGTCACGGTTTCCTTTGCTTTCTTCCTTTCTCTTCCCTTCTCCTTCTCCCTCCCTCTCTCCCTTCCTCCCTTTTTTTTTGGCGGGGGGGGGGGGGGTTGCCTGGAAGGGAAAAAGGCTTTGTAACCTTGGGTAACTTTGTGTCCTGAAGCTGCAGCTTTCTTAAAAGTACAATTTTAGAATTATGATATTTCTGGTCTCCTTTCTACTGATCTGTCTTCTATCCTACCTCATCATTACATTTCAGACTTCTCTGCAGTCTACTTGGAAAGACACGGTCACCAGGGCATTTCCAGCCTGCTGTACCCTGAACCAAGCATTCTCAAGGCAACATGATATCCTGGGTTAGTGAACTAACTTAGTTAAAAAGCATCTAAATACTTAGATTTCTGTGGGAGCACGGGCAGATGGTTGTGAAATAAATAGTCTTAAATGAAAAAAGAAAGCTTTGCTTAGGCAATTATTTAAATTCAATTTAAGGAGTTCACTGTGTTTTAAAGTCTGATTTTGAAAATCAGGACCTCAGTCCCTGAGATTTTTCCTTTAAGGTATTCTCACATCAGTGTGAAAAAGCAGATTTGGAGGAAAGTCAGCCGGAAATGGATGAAATACATGTAGGCAAGTTGTCAATCACTGTATTTTTCCAAGGGTCTACAGTCTTCCTCCCACATCTATTCAAGGACACTGCCTTGAGATGTGTCAAGTGTCCTGACAAATTCCATGTCAATAGTGGTTGGCCTGTGGTGTGGAGAAAGGGCAGCTTCATGCCCCAAGCCCCAGGCCAACTGCTTGTGTGGCAGCTGAGTGTGAAGACAAGGCTTCTCTGTATGGAAGGACAGCCCTCACGGAGGGTGCAGAAAGGGGAAACCTTTATTGGTCTCACACTGGTTTTTCTCAGCCATGGATCATAAAGATTGTCTGTAGCATCATTTTCTCCCAAATCCAAAGGAGAGTGCAATACTCCGGACAGAATTGCTTCTGGATGTTTCTCTGTGAGATGTGGGATAGGTAGCTCAACTTACTGGGTCCTAATGGGACTCTTGATTCCTGTCCTCCCAGCTCTGCTCTGAGTTTCCTTCCTAATCTCAAGAAATAGCTCAGTCCACAAACTAACTTATCCTTACTTCCTTTCATTCCCCTTGCAGTCAACCCCTAACTCATCAGTTCTGTCTTCACTGTAGATCTTGAGCCAGATATTTTCGCCTTTCACCAGGAATGTGTTAGTATAGGCAGTGCTATCTCTGTCTGTCCTGACAACTGAGACAGAGTCTTAGCTAGATTTTCACTTCCTTCCCCACACCCAGAGTCTCTTCTTTCCACAAACAATAGCCAAGGCCAGTCTTTGAAACACAAACCAAACCACATTTTTCTTCTTCTCAGAACCCCTCTGTCACGCTCATACTTGGAATATAACCCAAGCCCCCGGGGCTCACAATCCCCAGTCCTTAGCTGCATCTGTGACATTATTTCCTACCACCATCCCTAGCCCTCTGTAAGAGCCATACTGCCTTCCTTGCTGTCCCTCAAACAGCCTAAGCCTGGTCCTCTCAAATGTGCTCTTGCTGTTCTCTCAGCCCAGAATGCTGTCCTTTGTGTGGTGGCTTTTCCCCCCAGTTCACTCAGAAATGTGCCCAGTGACACCTCCTCAAGGAATCATTTCTGGTCATCTTTTCTATCCATTTACCCTCTTTATGTGTCCTCATAGTATGTGCCAGTATCCGACACATCGCAGACCTTACTGTTATTGTTCATTGTCTGGGTGGCTCTCTAGAACATCACTCCATCTGGGCAGGGGCTTTGCTGGTTTTGTTTGGATCCCTCTGGCATTGTAGGAGCCTACAATAGTGCTGGGCATAGTTGGTGTTCATATTTCCATTCACTGTACAAACTGTTTGTACTATTATATATGTCATATCCCCAGTGACACAATTTCCAGGTACCTGAAGGCCCTCCCAAATTGTGTGGCCTCTGTTCAATTTAAGCATTTTACTTGGGCACCAGGGTCCCCCAAGCACTGAGGCACCCAGAGATGGTAACAAGAGGGCATGTGAGCCACACGAGTGGTGGTCACTCCTAGGCCCTTTACTGCCCAGTAGGTGAAGTTTGTCCCCGATGACCTTGCTGCCTATTGCTCCTTCTGTCTTTCTTTCCTGCTCTTTCCCTGGCAGCAATTCAGTCAGGGAATATTTTTGAACAGCTGATTTGTGAAGGACATGGGTGGTGGGTATAGGAGCTTGCTGTTAGGCAGTCGGGGGGCGGGGCGGTGAACCCAGACATACAACAGGGCTCTTCCAGTGGGCAAGTGTCTTGCTCCAGAGGAAGGAAGGGACTGGAACTTGAAGCTGCTCATCTGAGTCCAGTCTCTTCACTCTGCCACCGTGCAGCCCACCTGAGTCGACTCTCCCTCTGGTGCTTCTCTGCGTTTCTACATTTGTCCAATTCTCCACATCCAAAGCACCAAGTCTTGCACTTCTTGAAGTGAAACATCGCAGGATTACCTGGAGGATGATGAATGGACTCAGTCCTCTCAGTGCCATTTTTATTCACTTGCTCTTCTCGGCAGGGGATGGTCCCAAGGAGACGAGTGAGGGGTGATCTGTTTCTCTTCTATTTATTTTTGGGGGACAGTGCGGGGAAGGATAAGACCCGGGGTCTGCTCATTCATTCATGTTGAGCTTTTTCACCTAACCAGGGTTTCAAGGACCAAAGCAGAAATCAGGTCAGGGCATGGTGTTTTCTCTCTCTTTAGTATAATCTTTCTCTCTCTCTCTCTCTCTCTCTCTCTCTCTCTCTCTCTCTCTCTCTCTCATACTGGGAATTGAATCCAGGGTGCTGACACTAAACTACATCCTCAACCCTCTTTGTTTAATTTGAGACAGGCTCTCACTAATTTGATTACCTAGACTGGGCTGGACTTGTAGTCTTCCTGCCTAAACTTCCCAGAATCCTAGATTTACAGGCATGTACCACTATGCCCAGCCTCTTTAGCATAATTTCTGAAGAGAGGTCCATATTTCATTATTGGCATTTGGGAGATGGTAAAAGAGGTACTGTTTCTGTTCTCTCTCTGCCTTGGTCTTCCTGTCTCTGTACAAACTGTCGGTACATTTATGTACATACGTGTGTGTGTGTGTGTGTGTGTGTGTGTGTGTGGTAACGCAGTAGCGATACAGAGTTGTTTATATCAGTATACTGCAGAAATTGTATCTGTGTTCCTCCAAAGCAACAGGAGTTATCATTCAGTGGTCACTAAGAGGAAGATATGGAGTTGCCTGAGGCAGCCATATTAGCTAGCACTGTTGAAAAATTTCTCTGGAAAACTGAGGATATGAGAGAAACGCTGTGAGTGTTCTCTGCATTGTTAGATGTGTCTGTTTTAAGACCAGCCTGGGGAAACTCCTTTCCTGCATGAGATACATAGGCATATAAACTCACCCAAAATCAAGCAGTTCTCTTCAGACAGTACTTCATCTGCAAAATGGGAATGCAATAGTACACACATCACCGGGTTAAGGTGAGACGAGATCTGTCTGTGCACATTAAGGACTTGGAACACTGCCTCATGCGTAACTGACTCTTAGCCCATTGGCAAATATTGACTTGCCATCTCCAGTGTGCTAGGAACTGTTCTGAAAGCTGGAGATACAGGAGTGAACAAAATGCATTTACACCGTGATGGAGCTGACCGTGGTTAATAATCCTGATTTTAAAAAGGCACAGCCAGGAATGGCTTCCATGACTCCATGGTGCCTGCTCTCCCCTGAGAGAATGAGATGATGTATGGACTGAGAGCCTGGGTCAGGAATAAAGCCACAGACCTGTCCCCGGCAGCTCTCTACTAGAGGTGCCTGGTGAAACCTTTTCTAAGTGACGTCACTGAAGAGCACAGCATGGGGGATGAAGGCCCGAGGGTAAAACCTTAGGCAAGACTGACATTTAGTAAAGGGGAAGATGCCAGAGGAGATACTAAAACTCATTTCTGTTATGAACCCTCCTGCGCCTGTCTGGAAGATTCAATTAACCTGAGGGACCAAGTTCCATTAAGAACATATTTGTTGCACATCCATTTTGAGCAGCACCAATGTGCAGCAATATTCGAGCAAGGTATGAAAATGATTCCCTATTAGACAAACACTTTTGAGCTTAATTTTCTAATATAATTTAGTTTGATGGTCAATGAATTCAATCAACAATCTTTCAGCTTTTCAGAGATCTGGCAACTCCATTATCACAGTGTGTTTATTATCTTGAGTTACTTTTCTCTAGTTACTAAACATTGGCTGAGGTTTCTGACCTCAAATTTCCCATACATTTATGTCCCCTATAGAGTTCCCTATACAGGGTGTGTGTGTGTGTGTGTGTGTGTGTGTGTGTGTGTGTGTGTGCGTGCGCGCGCGCGTGTGTCTTTATTAATCATCTTTGATTTTCTGAGATTATTTTGATTCCACAAATCCTGACTAGGGGCTTATGAGCAATGATAAGACTATCAAAAATTCTGAAATCTTTCCTCTTTTTCTTTAATCAAACCTTTTACAGTGGATTTGATGGTATCAACAGCCCTAATCTTCATCCTTCCTTGCGCCCAAGCCATCTTCTATGTGAATCTGGACCTTCTCCTATGAAGAGTGAAGAATCCCAAGTTGATTCCGAGTTTGCCATGCAGCTACTGTTGGCGGATTGTTAATGGATATAATGCAAGTAGAGGGTGGGAAGCATGCTTGTAGTTTTCTCACTCTCTGCTGTGCAGACAGGCCCGAGGCAGCATGCTAGAGAACCGAGCACGTGGAATTCCAGTTGCCTCAGCTGGGACCATCAGAGATCTGCCGACTTGAATCCCCCAGCCCACCAGAGCCAACTTCCAGATGTGAGGCAGCCAGATGAACTCAGAGGAAATTTCCAGCCAATCCCTGCTTAAATTGTTGACTCACAGTCAAATGAGCTAAACAAATACTTATTGCTTTCAGTCACTGTATTTTCCAACAGCTTGTTACAGTGCATTGTTTTAGCAATGGAGAACTAATAATGCTTCCTGTAAATCTTAGTTGCTTGGAAGCTGCCCTCTCATTTGGCCTCCTTTAAACAAAAACTGAGTGCTTTTGATTTGCAAAGCATTGTGCAAAATGGTTTACTGGATTATTTCATTCAATACTGACAACAGTACAATCTGGAAGATAGATAAGGTGATTATCTAAACTTCAGAAGCAAGGAAATGAAAGTTTAGAGAAGGTTAAGTGACTTCCCCAAGGTGGATTCCTAATTACATGAAGAATAGTTAGAATTCAAACTCTGAAAGACTACTGTTCAAACCTCACTTTCCAGACTGCTGCTTGCTATCTACCCTGGTGGGTCCTCCATCCTACCTGCTCAGCTGCCTGCTCTCTGCTACTTGGGGAAAATCTTAGTTTACCCTTAATATTTATACACTTACAGATTGTGTAGATGCTTATTTTCTTCATTGGTCTGTACATTCTTTTGAGTGTAAGGGCTATAAAATACATTTTTCCCTTCTACCACTATATGATAATTTCTTTAAAAAATTTTAAGGTCCTATATACATTTTGAGACATTTAGTCCATAAAATCAACCCATGGAAAGGTAATAAATATACTACCGTAGAACATATGCACATTTATAAGGGAGTGCTATTCAAATTAATCGATTGGTGAAATGCACAGTAGAAGGTTTCTTCACTTTGTTAATTTGAGTTATATGGTGTTTGTATTCAGTGTTTGACTGAATGTCTACAAAATATAAAACAATTAGAAATCACTATTTATTATATTAATTCCAGAGGCATGGATTACCGTAAAACTAGCGAGGAATAATTTCAGTTTGGCAGTTTCTGCATTTAAGAAATTGCTTGATGGTTTAGTAATTTGACATGTACTTTAGGTATATTACCACCAGGTGGCGGTAGGGTGCCGGGCATAAAAATCTGTATAGTACATAATTGGCGAGCTTTCTGAGGTTCAGGTTAAAAGCTTTTTTCTTGAGTTCAAAAAGAATTTGAGACCACTCGTTTGCAATTTAACATAATACATCTCTACTAAAATAGCTCAATCTTTAAGCAATCCTTAAACATCTTTGAAACAGATGTAAATCCTAAGCTACAAAATCACCTACCCTCATTACTTCTCTTCCGCAGCATCTACTTATTTCCATAATGGCTTGCACATATCTTATACTCCTACCTTAATGATAGTGTTAACCTTCATGATTTCCTCTAAATCCTTATTTATTACTACTCTGCCATGGTAGCTTTATATTAAACTTCAAATTCTTAATAGTTTTTTCTAGGGAAAAGACCTCTCTAGTTTTCCTTTCATCTAAGACAATAGAAGCTTATCTTTCCAGGATAATCTTCAATCTTCAATCTCTTAGGTAGGAAAAAAAGTATTTTCCCACCAGAGTAGCATAAATAGTGTTTATCTGCATTTTATCTTTGTATCTACATTTATGGAAGACTTTTTCCTTTTTCTTTTCTACACTATAGAAAAATCCATGAGAATATTTCTCCTTTCAAATCTCCTGCAAGCACAGCAGCAGATTGCTATAATTTAACAGCAGTGCAGCTGAATTCTGTTAGCAACAAGTTCTGCCCTAAACATCTTGAGAAAAGATTTGGAAAAAACATCATGCCATATTAGAAATCAACCAAGATACAGCAAATCTTAACTGATTACATTATGATGGATGATGATGTTATATAATTAAAAGGTACATTTTCCATGAAGAGGAATCACTGAACTGCTTCAGAAAGTAGTCAGAAGATCCTATACTTATGGACCATCAAGCTGAAACTTTGGAACCGAATCGAGAAGGGTTTGGATTTACTACATCTATGGTACCTGGAGAATGATGACATCCTTGGCCCAGGTTATTACTCTGCTCTGCCACAGGTCCTCTGCTTCAGGAACAAAAAGGTCTGGGTGGCTCAGGATCAATGCTGAGGGTCAAAGGTCTAGGGTCAATGCTTATGTAGTTGGAGGGAAAAAGACACTAGCAGTTCTGTTCCTAAGCACAGCAGGGAAAAAAGGGGTGATGAGATGCTCAGTTCTTATTGTTGCTAAGATAAAGCTGGAAGAGACCTTTCACATTCTCCCACTCCAGGAATAGCAGGATTTAGAGCAGGACAGAGCCATGAGGATTTGGACAAGACTGGCAGGAAAAGGTGATACCTGATGGACAAACTTGGAGGCCCAGAGACTTGGGAATGAGGGAGGACAGAAGCTGAGGAGTGATTTCCTTGAGACTGTTGTCTGCACATCATGGGACCTGTGCTCCCACGGCTGAGTTCCGGGTAGCAGAAGCAAGTGGCAGCTCAGCTGGGCAAGTGTGTCCCAGGGGGCCAGCTCCCAGCTTTCCTCTAGGAAAAGGATCCAGAGAAGTCAGTGAGAAAAGGCAAAAAAAAAAATAAAATAGGGGGATAAAACAAAAGGATGGATAACAAAGAGCTGTCATCTGATTTTGAGTCACACACGAAACCTATGAATCCAGCAGGGCAGATATTATTATCCTGTACTTAGAGATGAGAAACTGAGTCCCAGAGAGGGTAAGTAGCTTTTTTAAGATCACATACTGAGTGGTGGATACAGGATTCAAAGTGAAGTGACCTGATTCCAAGATAAAGATGAAAGAAGAGAGGATGCATTTGAAACCCTGACACAACACTGTATGTCTTGCCCTTTACTTTATAAACAGTAAGTGGAATTTTCACATAACAGAAGCTTAGCCTTTGAAGGGTCACACTGAAGCAGTTTTTGCCCCTGTTGAAAAGCGTTTTTGAAATGTATTATACTTGCCCTTGCCTCTTTTGAAGACTGCCTATAGTTTACCCTCTTCTTGATGCATTCAGTCATAATTATGAAAATGGACTCTATACTGGTGGACTTATAAATCAGGGACGCCTTTGGGTTCTATGGAGGTGAGCAGGATTTTTGTTTCTTTGGTGTTTTGCTGCCCCTCCTAATGCATTTGTGGTTAGAAGCAGCTGTAGTGCAGAACTGCTGACTCAGCTCCTCCTTGAGTGTGTCAGCCTCTGGCCCGGCCTCTCCTTCGTGATCATGTCATCCCCCGATGAAAATCCTTTTAACAGCTCCCTGCTGATTACAGCAGTGGTTTCCAACCTAGGCTGCATATGAAAACCACTGGGGAGCTTTCAGAAACTCTGGATGCCCAGATGGCACCCGCTAAGACCTTGATTTAGTTCAGATGAGGGGCCCTCAATGGCAAGATTGACATAAGTAGCATGGATTTCATCTTTTGGTAAGGTGGAGGAATAGGGATCACATTTATCCTCCTGCCTGAAAAAACAAACAATCTAGACCACTTATCTAAAGAGCTTGTTTTCAAGATTTTGGACACAAGGCAACAAAGGACAGTGATGCCTGCAAGGAGAAGCAAGATGAAGTCTACGTGTATCAGGATGCCACCTTGAAAGGTTTTCCAGATGCCACCAAGCAGGGAGGACAGACCCAGAAGGAGCTCAGAAGGTATGCCGAATGGAGAAGACCCAGTGGAGAATCCAGAGCAGCTAGTGTTTGCTGGGCAGAGCACTACAGAGGAGGGAAAACATGCAAGCAGATTCGCCCAGATAAAACAAACACCTGAAAAGATTAGTGGGCATAGTTCTTAGAACTCAAACAAGGCTGAAAATAGTTTAAAATACCATTGTCTAAATTCCAAAGGCATAGATCAACTAGTCAAAGCATCCAGCCTCAGTCCTGGGCAGTATGAGTAATAGATGAAACAATGCTCCAGTATTACCCAACAAACCATAAAACAAGACTTGAAGGATCAAAGTGTTTTCAAGAACTTCTTTGAGTTCCAGAACAACTCTCAAGAATATGTGTAGAAACACAAAAGTATCCAGCACCCAACAAGGTAAAATTCATATCTGACATACAATAAAAAATTAGTAGGTGTGCAAAGAACAATGAGGAGAAAATCAAACAACAAAAGCCAATCCCAAATTGACACAGATGTTAGAATCAGAAGGCAAGGACATTAAAACAGTTATTACAACTGTATCCCCTATGTTCAACAAGTTTAGAGGAAAGATTGAGTATCTTAAGAGAAACGTGAAAAATATAAAAAGACTCCAATCTAACTCTGCAGACAAAAACACAATCTGCAATAAAATGTGGTGGTACTAATAATGACAGATTGGCTATTATAAGAATAAAGATTAGTAAACCTGAAGGCACAGCGATAGAAACTATCCAAGTGATACAGAGATTTTTAAAAAGACTGAAAAAATTTAGAGCATTGGTGAGCTATGGTCTAATTTTAAATGACCTAAAACATATATAATTGGAGTCTCCAAAGGACAGCGGAGAGAGGTGGGGGAAAACACTATTTTAAGAAATGATGACCAATAAATTTCTGAAGTTCATGAAAACTGTAACCCTCATGTCTATGAAGCTTAAATAGCTTCACACACAAGAAACAAATTACTTCAGTGCCAATGAAATTGCTTAAAACCAGAAAAAGAGAGCACTTTTAAATGTAGCCAGAGGAAAAAAGAGACATATTACATACAGAGGAACAATGGCCAAACAGCAGATTTCTTGTCAGAAATGATGCAGAAAAAAGCACAGTGTATCATCTTTACAGTTGTTACCCTAGGATTCTATACTCAGCAAAAATATCTTTCAAATGTGAAAGCAAAATAGTCTTTTTCAGCAGTATGATAACTGAGAGAAGTTATCATTAGCAGCCTTCTGCTGTTAAAAGTGTTAAAAGAAGTCCTTTGGATAGAAGAAAACAATACCAGGTAGGAGCAGCGCTGGCTTCAGGGGTGTGTGACCTGCAGACACACAATCTCCCGCCACTGAAGGGCCCTGTGCTTGGTTTCATGTTCTGCTGGTACTCACTCTAAAATTTTACATAACTTCTGAACAAGTGGCCTCATAGTTTCTTTGAGCACTTGGGCTGGTCCTGGTGAAGAGCACTTTGTGGCCTTAGGGGTAGGGGGAGAGGCTGGAATGCTGAGCTTTTCTTGGATCCATTTCATCCATCTGCCCTGACATGAACTAGGGGGAGGTGGAGGTTGCTTCTGCAGAACAGATTTGGAATATTTTTATTTGAAACAGGAGGAGGGTGAATGAAATCTTGGTGGAGGAAAAAACAACCTAGCACTAAAATGAAAAACTACCATGGAAACAAAATTTTAAGGTAGAAACTTCTGGATAATCAGAACCTGGTTATCTTTTTCACATAGAGAAGAATAAATAGCTCTGACTGGAGGTTCAGTTCTTCATGAAGTTCATTAATTGCTTAATATTCAAGACTGTCTCTTCAGATTAAAATACATTGTTTACTTATTTTCATTGTGTGCACATTTTATTAACTCTGATACTAACTCTTGTAATACATATTTCATAATACTGACCGCAAGATACTTCAAGAACATAAACTCACTTTCAGTGCAAAAGAGAAGATATATTACTTCCAATGAAGCTTTAGTGGTTAAGTGCATTTCGCTATAGTATAATTCTGTCTCAGTTTAGTTCAATAGTATAGTAAGTGTGGACACGTAACATACATGCCAAAAGATAGTGGAAATGATAAAGCCAGACAGGCCAGCACCAATCTCCAGGACATATATGAAAGGGCTAAAAGTCACTGAGAAGTGAAGACAGGAACAGGTATTTATTTGGAAGAAGATTGTTCAGTAGGGGCACTTTTTCCAAAACTTGGGCCAAGTGAGGGAAGTGTCCAGAGAATCCTGGAAGAGCCTGAAATCTGGATACCAAAGGTAAGGGTGGTGGTGTTCTGTACTTCTGCCTGATCCATGCCTGAAAGAGTCTGAAGCTGAGAGTTGTGTTTAGCTGTCCTGAACACCTACGAGGAACCAGATCTAATGTATGTGGGTATAAATGAAATGCTTAAGTCCACAGGCAATTTACTATGTTTGTTCTATACTTGAATACTCACATCTAGTCATTTAGTTAAAGCCTTCTGCTTTGATTAAAGTTGTTACTATTTGAAGTGTTGACTGATGTAGCCTCCCTGATGTGGAAATATGAATATTTTCTCATTTACTAATGTCCTGTAGTGAAGGCATAACCTTTTACTTAAAATAATTGGTTTGGAAATGGAATTAGAACATTCATCCTCCTCATTCCTCCCCTGCAATTTGTGAATTTTCTGATTAATTTTTTCGGCTGTGAGCATAAGTTACCATTTGCCTTTATCTAACACACACACACATACATTCATAAACAATGCAAAAAAGAGATCTAGGGAAAACACTTAATTGTAGTTATAGCAATAATGGCAGAGTAGATGGGGTATGAATTTATAATGTGGATCATAAACTAAAAACATCAAAGCAAGTAATGAGTCTAAATCTGATACTCATAGGATGATATCTCTGTAGCACTTAAAGCAAATATAGTAACATTATTAAAGAATTAACACTAATTATCAAGTTTCTTTGGAAATTTCTTAGTACATCTCCAAGTGGTTAGATTATCACAGAACTTCCCTGGAAAGGCAGAAATTAAATCAGTAATCATTGAAAAGAGAAGATAAAGTTGACCATCCTCAATGAATGCATGTATAGCTTTAGTAGCTATTAGACAAGAAGTAAATGATCTTCTAATCAATTTACTGTTGCAAAAATAATTTCAAATTATTTCCATGGGACATGTGAAATAATTTTCATAGGACACATGTGGGTATTGCTACCTTAGCTATTTTATTTGTTTCTACCCAAAGGTATTTAAAAAAGACACCAACCACAGTAGACTTTTAAAGCTATTCTATACTTATGAATAGGGATTTAAAAATGCACTGGAACCTGAATTGTATTGTGTTTATTCCATGGGTAGTTCCATTATTATCAATATTGTGGGATATAATGAGCCTGGGCTAGAATGCTTTCCTTGGTAAATAACAGTAAATCCAATGGGAAGAAATTAATCATTTGTTCTGCACTGAGATTCACAAGTTAATGAATTGGACAGTGTTCAAATTTATTTGGTCTAACTCAAGTCTCCTCAGTAGATTCACAGTTGTAAAAGAAATTAACATTGTTTTTCATAGTTTCAATATATTTTTGTCTAGAAAATGGGTAATAAGTTATTTGCATGGGCCTTGGATAGCTATTGTTAATTTTATAATTAACCCATCCACATTTCATACATTTCCTCATGGAGAAATACCCTCTATCTAAACTTCCCTCATGTAGGAGTCTTAAGGTTTTCAACAGCAGTAAGAACTGTTGTGCAAATTTATTATTACCAGATGCCAGACCAAAGTAACTTGTGAGTTGTAAAAATCGTAATGTAAAAAAAAAATCATAATGTACTTATGCACTGTTATCTAGTCATCAGTTCTCTTAACAAGCTGTTGGAAGGACAGTAATTCAAATTAGAGGTTTGTCCAGCTAGTGTCTGCAGAGGGAACAGTTAGCCTGACAATCTCTTCCAATGTATTCATCTGCTAACATTAATCTATCAATATGAAAGTGAGAGTATGCTGTTATTAATGATAGCGGCAGGCATAGAAGCAAAACAGAATTATTGTTAAAACACCCCCTTCTGAATATGAAGCAGATTAAGGAATAAAGGGAACAATTCTTGGCCCATATTTCAAGCTCTAACTTAAGACAAACTGGGCCTGTAAACTGACAGTACTCCACATCTTAAATGTTCTCTGTGAACAGTTTTCTGTGGGGACAAAGCCCATGGTAAGATTTCCACTTCTCTCTCTCTCACTGCAACATTTTGGGTAGCTCTATCACACCAACCCCTACTGCTTTACTCACATAACCTCGATTTTCAAAAACAATAATGCTTTTCTTTGGGGACTTTGAAAGATTACAATTTCAAATACACGTATATTATATATATATATATATGCTTTTCACATCAGAAATTTGTAGTTTCCATTTTCTCTTTGAAATATTTTGAAAAAACTCATTGGACTCATGAGTGTGTATTTATACATGTCTAATATCAAGCATAATATCATGTGACACTGGATGCCTAGCCAATAGTAATAATGGAGCTGAAGTTATTTACAAGCATAATATCAGTCTCCTCAATTTGTATTCTCTTCCTCTACCAGCAGATCTCTGTATCAAAGACATCTTGCATTTGACTTTCTCTCTTCACTTTACACAGAATAGCAGTTAGTGGAGCAATTTGGCTCCCCTAAAATTTGCTATGATTTGCAATGATTCAAGATATAAAACTTCTGTAAAAGGCTTCACTTTAAATCAAAGTGACCGTACATTCTCTGTAGGCTAGAAAACAACAAATTATGGGTAATAATACTGACTATTTGGATCCACCAAAAAAATTATGCCAGAGTAATTTGCTGGAGCATTTTGTTGCAGTAATAAATGTCTGGAAGCCCATGGCCACCACTCTGAGCATCTCTTGTAATTGTAGAGGCCAAAGGTAACTTGAATTAATCTCATGATGTCTCAATAAATTTAGTATTAAAATATTTACACAAGTTTTTCTTTTCCTGAGGTATAATTTTTTTTTGGTATTATATAAGGGACTACTTCATACTGGGTACCTTCCTCATTAGTTGAGTTAAGTCTTGAGTTTGTCATTCTCTGTTAGTTGGGATAAAGTCTTGAATTTGAGATTAGCAAAAAGCTTTTCAGGCCAAAAAGCACATATGTTGCTTGTTTCTTATATCAAAACCTAATGACCCCAAACCATCATATAAAATATCTGGCTCTAGTAGGTATAAAAGTTTGTTTTTCTAATTCCCAGCTCTAAAGGTTCAGATCAGCTTTTGCCCATAAAAATACACATACTAAGTAAAATGACTTCCAAAGTCTTACTATTAATAGCGTGAAGTTGCCTGTATAGAGGTTGCAAGAAATTTAAACTCAGTTTACTTTAAGGAAAATCCGCTGGATTGTAGTACACACAGATGGTGTACTTCAAGGCAGAGGAGTTTGGCCATAAGGCTCTAAAACACGGTGACTATGCTTTCAAATTCTGGTACAATGCTGTAGCAGGCACTTTTCCTTGGATCAAAGTAAGATTGTATGGTAGCAAATGTAGCTAAAGGGAAAACCCTTAAGAGCCATCATGGGTGGAAAAGGTCATTTTTCTCTCTGAACTTGAAGCTCGCTGGGATCAGTTCCCAAGCCCTGACAGCAAGCCTAGGAGTTCTCCAGCATCACTGCCTTTGCAGTCACTGAACTGGTCACATGTCCTGCTACAGGGACATCTATGGCACCTGTACCTTCAGCACTGGGGGAAGAAGGTAGAAGCCCGTATCTAAAATTCAGCCATATGGATTTTGAGAGACATACAAAGGGTGATCAACAAATATGGCAAATATTTGCATGAAAAACTTAGTATGATAAAAGGTGCTTGGCCAAGAATGATGGGATAAGTGTCTTAAAAGCCAGAGGGCATGTTGTGAGTATTTTAGGGGGATTAATGACAGTGTGTCTTTTACTGTAATAAAATTTTGAATTTAAATATTCATCATAGTTTTCAGTCACCTCTTGATCAAACACTTATGGAAATTTCTGTCAAATAAAGACATTATAGTTTGTTCTCATTGACCTTATTCAACACAAGTGGCACCATGCAACTTCTGGCTCCTCCTCAAAGTCAAAATGACCACGAAATATAAACATTTTGAATTGATTCAGGACATCTTGGCAGTCATACCGGCACAACTACAGACATGGACAAAGACCTCCAGAATTGCTTTACAAAATGGCAAGAACAGATGGGATAAGTGTGTTCAAAGCAAGGGGGTGTATTTTTAGGGGCATTAATGGCAATGTGTCTTCTACTGCAATAATTTTTTAAAATTTAAATATTCATAATATTTCTTGATCATACCATGTATAACCTCATATAAATGCTACTTGTTTTAATAAAAGCATGGTATTACACAGTCCTATTGGAATCCATTCTTTGTATTTTCCATTTAGTTTATTGGTACATTTTAGGTATACAATACAGTTACATTCATCATTGGGATCTTATACCTTTTACATGATATATCTTGGTTCTTATTTTTTCCCCATTCCCCTGCCCTCCCTTCA
>NW_004624750.1:8503979-8522355 GCF_000247695.1 Heterocephalus glaber | reverse complement strand
ATCTGGTCTCCAGTTGATGGGCATTTGGGCTGTTTCCAAGTTTTAGCTATCACAAACTGTGCTGCTATGAATATGGGTGCACATATATCACTGTGATATGATTCCTTTAATTCTTTGGGGAAGATCCCCAGCAGGGGAATAGCGGGGTCAAATGGGACTTCCACTCCTAGTTCTTTGAGGTATCTCCATACAGATTTCCATAGTGGTTGCACCAGTCTATACTCGCACCAGCAGTGGAGCAAGGTTCCTCTTTCCCCACAGCCCCACCAGCATTTGTTATTGGTTGATTTCATGTCAGCAGCCATTCTTTCTGGAGTGAGGTGGAATCTCAGCATTGTTTTCATTTGCATCTCTCAAATGACTGGTGGTGTTGAACAATTTTTCATGTATTTATTTTTCATTTCTACTTCTTTGTCTGAGAAATGTCTGTTCATTTCAGATGCCCATTTTTGGATTGGGTCTTTAAATTTGGGAGATCCGATCTTTTTAAGTTCTTTGTAGATTTGAGATAGTAGACCTTTGTCTGAGGAAAAGCAGGTGAAAATTTTTTTCCCACATTGTGGGTTGTCTCTTCACACTGCTGGTGGTTTCTCTTGCTGTCCAGAAGCTTTTTAATAAGAAGACATCCCACTTGCTGATTGTGGTAGTTCACAGGCAACTGAGGTTTTGTTCATAAAATCTTTTCCTACACCAATGTCTTCAGGAGTTCTACCTAACCTCTGTTCCCAGCTGGTTCAGTGTTTGTATTTTAATATTTAGATCTTTAATCCATTTTGATTTTAGTTTAGTGCATGGTGAGAGATGTAGGTCTAGTTTTAATCTTGGGCAAGTTGAAACACAATTTTCCCAGCACCATTTATTAAAGAGGCTATCTTTCCTCCAGTGAGGGTGTTTGGCTCTTTTATCAAAAATGAGATGGCTGAGCATGTCTGCAGTTGTTTCTGCATCTTCTAATCTGTTCCACTGTTCCTCAGGTCTGTTTCTTTGCCAGTACCATGCTGTTTTTATCACAGTAACTTTGTAGTATAATTGCAAGTTGGGGATTGTGATACACCCTGCCATGTCTCTGTTACCTAGAATTCCTTTTGGTATTCTGAGTCTCTTCTTGTTTCAAATGAATGTTTGGATTGTTTTCTCAAGGTCCATGAAGTATGCTGCTGGGATCTCAATTGGAATTGCATTGAATCTATATAACAGTTTTGAAAGTATGGCTCTTTTCACTGTATTAATCCTTCCTACCCAGGAGCAGGGGATGTCTGTCCATTTTCTGATATCATCTTCAATCTCTCTTTTCAGAGAGCTATAATTTTCAGAGAGCTATAATTTTCAGAGAAGAGGTCTTTGATTTCTTTTGTTAGATTGATTCCTAGGTATTTCAGTTGTTTGGATGCTATTGTGAAGGGAATTATTTGACCTATTTCTCTCTCAGTGAGTCTGTCATTGCTGTAGAGGAAAGCTATTAATTGTTGTGTGTTGACCTTGTAACCAGCTACTTGACGGAATTTGGTTATTAAGTCTAGAAGACTTTTGGTGGAGTTCTTGGGGTCTTCTATATAGAGTATCATGTCATCTGCAAATAATGACAATTTGATTTCTTCATTTCCTATCTTTATTTCTTTTATTTCTTTCTCTTGTCTAATTGCCATGGCTAATGTTTCCAAAACTGTATTGAACAAGAGTGGTGATAATGCACATTCTTGTCTTGTTCTTGATTTTAGTGTGAAGGATTTCAGTTTTTGACCATTTAGTATGATGTTGGCTGTTGGTTTTTCATAGATGGCTTTTAACAGATTGAGGTAGAGATAGTCTATTCCAATTTTTTGTAGGGTTTTTATCATAAATGCATATTGGACTTTGTCAAATGCTTTTTCTGCATCTATGGAGATAATCATACGGTTTTTGTCCTTGGCTCTATTGATATAGTGTATTACATTGATTGATTTGCATATGTTGAACCATGCCTGCATCCCTGGGGTGAATCCCACTTGGTCAGGGTATATGATCTTCTTGATGATCTTCTGCATTCTATTTGCCAGTATCTTAGTAAGGATTCCTGCATCTCTGTTCATTAGTGAGATTGGTCTATAGTTCTCCTTTTCGGTTGGGTCTTTCTCTGCTTTGGGGATCAAGGTAATGCTTGCTTCCAGGAATGAATTCAGGAGTACTGCTTCCCTTTCAATTTCATTGAAGAGTTTAAATAGTAGTGGCAGTAGTTCCTCTCTGAATGTCTTATAGAATTCAGCAGTGAAGCCATCAGGGCCTGGGCTTTTCTTAGTTGACAAGTTTTTTATTATGTTGTTAATATCACTGGTTGATATTAGGTCGTTTAGAATTTTTAGGTCTTCTTCGTTCAACATTGCTAATTCATATGTATCTAGGAATTGGCTACCAATCTTTTCAACTTCCAATCACAACTCTGCTCTCTCATCCTTTCTCCTTCCCTCGCTCACTTCCTTTTTTTTTGTTGCAGAAGGGGCTGATGTCTACCAATACCTTTACCCCTCTCCCCAGCAGTGATAGTTATTCTTTAGAAACCTATCTAAAAATGTCACTCAAGCAGATTGAAATACTGTTTCCAGTTTTTTGCTCCCTTGGTGTTTAATTACGCTTCGGTACCCTTTGCTGAAGGAACCACATGGTAGCTCCCCGTGGCTGGAGCTGCCTCCCATTTCCACTGATGCTGGCCAAGGGGATGGGCAGAAGTGTCAGCACGGTGCTTTGGGATGCAGCTCCTGTGTTCCACTCATTCTTCTGTGTTTCTATGTTGTTCTGATGATACATATGTACACGATTATTCCTACTTTTCTGGTGGTGCTGAGGATTGAATGTAGGGCCTCTACACTGAGCTGTATTCCCAGCCCTTTTTCATGTTTTATTTTGAGACAGCATCTCACTATGTCACTGAGTTGTGCTTAAAACTGGGATCCTCCTGCCTCAGTCTCTCAGGACGCTGGGATTACAGGCATGCTCTTACGTTTTTCTTAAAAGACAAACAACTGCTGAATAGTAGCATAACTGTTGGTCTTTGGAGCAAGAAGACTTGTGGAGCAAACCTAAATTGAACCCAAGGCTTGGAGTCTACTCTAGCTCAGTGAAGTCAGGAAAATCCTGCCGGAATTGGTTGAACCACAGCTATCCTGCAGACTCATGAGTAAGAAAAATAGACATTTTTGTTTTCATTGCTGTACATTACTGAAAAATTGATAAATAGGCCAAAACTGAAGGGAGTTTTTCCTTGTTTCAAAAACACTGGTGTTTCTACAGTTTATCTAAAGACTATAACTCAAGCTCCGTAATTCATGAACTCACCGGGAAATGAGACTTTGAGAAATTGCACTAGGCCAGTACCTGCATGCTTCCTAAGGTACCTTGCTGTTATGGAGAAACATCTATGCACTGTGTCTTTATTAATCCTAAACTAATAACTGTTTACTAGGAGTCTGGTTGTTGGGAGATAACCCTCTGTGTATCTAGTCCACCTCCATACCTTTGCCCATGACACTTTTCCTGCCAGCAGCACTGCAGGTGCCTGCTCTCCCACTGACATCCACCCTTGAAAGCACTTCTTTAAACATTACCTGGCCTGTGAAGCTTTCTCTCATTTTACCCTTTCTCTCCAGCAAAAACTCATCACATCTTCCAGGGGCTGGGGATGTAGCTCAGTGGCACCACGCCTGCCTGGAACACAAGGTCCTGAGTTTGATTGCAGGTACCAAAAAAAAAACCTAATCATATCTTCTGCTAGGTTTTTGTAGTGACTTAACATGCTTTTACGGAAGCACTGCTCTCGCTCACAGTTAGAGAACTGAGTATCTGTCCCCTCCACTGCACTGCCTAGCCTTTGGTGAAGAAACAAGGGTATTACCCTTTTTGTAGTCCTGAAAGTGTTCAGCAGAGCACCTCAAACATGGCAAGTATTTACTGAATGCTTACTAAGTTAAATGATTTCATGAATACATGGATATCAACTGATAAATTCACTTCAGTGCCTTGGTATCCATTTGTAGGGGACACTTATATTTTGTATGCTGGCATAAAAACTAAGGTTATTTTATGGCTTAACAATAATATCTGTAACAGTTTAAAACCCCTGTGTGTCAAGAGCCAGTTCCAGGTAGTGTGCTGTGTCATGAAATGCAATGGACTTGTTTCTGTAGCCCAGCAGTTCTGATTCTACCAGCTGTGTGACCCTGGGCAAGTCCTTCACCCTCTCTGAGCTTCAGGTTTGTCTTCTATAAGGTGAAGGTGTCAGGCCAATGATCTCAAAGTGCCTGAACTACAGACTAAAGGGCAGATGGCATCCACATTTCTTTCACGACTCTTCAGTACACACAGGAAGTTCTGTACCTGCATTCTCAAATTAGCAATGGCTAAACTCTTGCTAGCAGGAACATCTGGGCAGGCAGAGTTAGGAAGAGACAGCTCCAGGCTCTGCCAGGCCAGCAGTTCTGCAGAGTGTGAGGAGTCAGGGTCAGTCTGCAATGGGGGGAGGGGCAGGGAGCGGATGGCTTCATTTGCAACAGAGGGTCACAGGGGAGTCCAATTCAATGTGGTGAATTCCAAAGTCTGGGGGAAATCTGAGCCAGGACAGGAAACGGAGGTAACAGGGAAACTTCAGGGTTGGGAACACTCAGAAATGTTGACTTATTTTATACAACAACCTCCCTGCTGTTCTGTCCTGCCTGAAGGCCCACTGAGAATCCTCTAGGGGCCTCTTGGGGTGCACCTGGACTCAGACACAATGCACTGTATACATATGGGTGCCACAGCAGACAGGGGGACCACAGGCCAGGGCTCTGTGCACCTCTTACCTTCAAGGGGGTTATTTCCGGGGCAGCTGCAAAACTCAGCTCTGGGATTAAGTACTATTTTAAACGTTTCACACAGGTAGGAAGAGAGAAACCGGACTTCCTTAAAAGGCCCCCGATCTAGAGACTGTGGTGAGACCACTTGAGCACAACAGCCTTCCCTGCACTTCCCAGTCGTATTTGGACCAGCCCGGCCTGTCACATATGTATATAGAGCCAGTCCTTTCTCTCTGCCGAAAGTCAGTTTTGTGCAGATGAGGGCAGTGCTCTGTGAGATATCAGAGCCACAAGACCGGAGGTTTGGTGGGAGGAAAGAAATAAAATCAGGTAAAGGAAGTAAAAGCAGAAAGACAGTGTGTATCACAATAGACTGGGGACTGAGGAAGAAAACCAGTTCTCAGTACAAGTTGTTAAGTCAGAATTTAATAACTAATTTGGTAGCTATGTAAGAAACAAGGTCTTTTCTATCAAAAATATAAACGAGAGTGTATCCATGTTGGGCTTTAGTTCATCCCAGGCAACCCCTCCTGAAGCACTAAGTTATGAAAAATGCCTGCTCAGTTTAAAGTCTGAGAACTTAGCTATAAACCAGAGATAGTTTATGGACAGCCAAGGACTCGCTGTTCCCCCTACCCTCTCTCTTCTTCTCAGCAACCTTTCAGATTCCCCCCTTCACACTGTTTAAACTAGCCAACCGGGCTGGCTTGTGACTCCTCAACCCAGGTAATGGGGGGAAAGGTCAGCTGCTTCTCCTGCCTTAGGAACAAAAGGGCCAACCCAGTTAGACCAAAAGAACAAGGATCCCCTCAAAGACCAATAATGGAGTGTATAGATGTTTTTATTTTTATACCAGAAAGTATTATGTGAATGAGACAGAGACTACTCACTGCCTACTAATAACTGTCTTTTCTTCTTCCCCATGATGGGGCTTATATTTTGGCTCATGTCTGTTCAACTAGAGACAAGGGGTGTCACTATTTTGGAGGATGTTATTATGAGAATATGTCTGCGCTAATGGGATGTCAATGAAAGTTTGCAATATAACTAATTTCCAGGTCAGTGTCAAACTCAAAAAGGGTTCTCCATTCTACAGCGTCTTCCCATGAGCTGGAACACCACTACCTGCAGTCCACCTTTGGCCACACAGGCAAAACAATACTCTAGACTGGTCTGAAAAATGTCTCTCAAAGCTTGACGTATGTAAGAATCACAAAGGAGTCTCGCTTCTAACTTAGTAGGTTGGAAGAAGATCTGAATTTCTGCATTTCGAACAAGCTTCCTGGTGATGCCAGTGCTGTCCTTTGTGGACCACTCTTCAAGGAGCAATGCCCTATGACAGAGAGACAGATCAAAGGTCTGGGGTCTTTCTAAAATTGCATAGAGCAGGCTAACGTGTAAACCTAGACTGATCACTTCAGAATTGTTATATGAGACAAATAAATGTTCTATTGTTTAGGCCATGATATTATGAAGCTCTTTGTTTCAGCTGCATAATATTTCCGTGAATGCAAACATAATTAACATCACTGAAAATAAGGCCACTTTGTACAAAAAATTTATAAGGAGTCTGCACCTTCACCTGACAATATTGCATCAACTCTTGTTTTGTGTGGCCAAATGCATTCATAGCTGTTGCCATTAAAGAAGTCTCTTTTCCTTTAACTGTGGTTGTTGGCATCTTTCTGTAAATCACATCATTATCCCTTTGTGGCAACTTCACAAGACATAAAACAGAGAATATGTAGGAAGATCCCACGTTCCTAGCTTCGAAACCTAGATACATGATTTTGTTACCAGCTATGAAAGAAAATAAAATAGAGTAGGATGACATGAATAATTTCACAATATGAGAAATGAAGAATCCTGCAGAGTGGCACTTTCAATTTGGGGAAGAAGTCTGGGGAGGTGTGTGATCTTGAGCATGATCAGCAGTACAGGTGGGAGTCTTCGCTGCCCCCGGTATCACTTGCTTGACCTTGAGTAAACGACTCATCCTTGCCGAGCATCTGTTTTCTGATTAGTAATATGAAACTAAAAAGAATATCCACCTCTGAGAGTTGTCATATGTATTCAACGAAATAATGCAAGTACAACTTAGTGCAGTAGTTGGCACACAGATGCACGCAGTAAATAAGTCATAGTTATTTTTATAAGTGAGACCTGAAGTCATGCATAGATGAGACTGCCGAGAGTGATCGTGTGGTGTAGGAAGAGATGTGGCCTGGGAATGAGCCAGCACCTCCAGAGAATGAGGAAAAGTTCAGAATTATGCTCAGGAGTCCAAAAAAAGGAGTGGTCAGGACAGTGGAGGAAACAGAACTGCCAAGAGATGGTGGTCAGTAGTGACAAGTGCTTCAGAAAAGTCTAAGGTGAGGAAGAAGTATCTGTGGGATCTGGCAAACAGCTCACCAGTGAGAGGGCAGCAGAGAAGCCTGGCTGCATCTGTCTGGGGTGTGAATTAGAGGCAAGAAAGTGCAATCTAAGCAATTTTTCTGAGCAATTTGTATGGGAAGAGGAGGAAGATGAAGGTTTTAGAAGACTCAAGGAAAAGGCATGGAAAGGGGTAAGAATGAAAACTTATGGCTGAGGAAAGTTAGAGTCATAAAGGAATCAGCCTGAGAGTGCAGTAGAGAGGTCGAGAGGGAAGGTATTTTTCACTTGGGGATTTTGCTTGCATTTCTTGAAAATTACAGAGCTGAGAGGGCTAGCTAGAGCTACTTTAGGGGTTAATAATCTTCATGTTAAAGTACTGTCAGTGTCTGGAAGCTGTGTGACTTAGACGTGGTCAGAGTTGGATGCTTGTAGGTGAAGTATGAGTGGTGACTGAAATATACAGTGAATGTTCAATAAAAAATTGATTTCAGTCAAAGACACATTGCCATTGACTGCCTTCAGAATACTCCCCCTGACCGAGACCATCATGCTTGTCACTTTCTGACACTGTTCTGGAAGTCTTCTTTTGTGAGTGTTCTTATGAGGTGTGATAAAAAACATGGTGAAAGTTGCTGCTGCATGCCATCCAAGAGAAAGACAGGCTCGTAACAACATTGTAGTATGTCTTCATCCACCTTATTCCCTGGATCTGGCACTGTGCAACTTCTGGCTGTTCCCCAAAGTCAAAATGACCATGAAAGGTCATGACCATGGATCTATTCAGGATAGCAAGGCAGCCACAACAGCACAACTAATGACACTTATGAAATAGGACTTCTGGAACTGCTTCAGAAAGTGGCAAGAATGATGGGATAAGTGTGTTTGATATGAGGAGGAGTATTTGGGAGGGAGATTCATTATATGCATATATATATATATATATTTGTTAAATTACAGCTTTATTTAACTAAAATTTGCATACTATACAATTTACAAACTTAAAGTGTATGATTCACCATATATTTTGAACATACCACATACACGTGTGATCTTCTGGTGAAGATTTTTACATGGTAAGGGCTATCACGCATATGGCATGTCAGTCCCAGGTACAGACACACAAACCTATCATTTATCTAGCCCACTGTACCAACAGCACTGATGCGTCAGCCTCAGCCACTAAAACGTGTCCATGAAGCTGCAATGGACTGTGGCTTCTCTTTTCCCACCTGGATGGGCTTCGTGACCTCAGACTTACTGCCTGATACAGCTTTTGTAATACACACGGCTGATATCATTGGATACCTCCCTGTATCCCAGCTCTTGGTTCTAGCCTCTTCTGCTCTGTCCTGCTACTACTCAAGATTTAGATCAACAGCATCCCTGAAAATAAACCAGGACAAGCAGTGCTGGCAGACAGGGAAATCTCCTATAGGCTGTGAGACCCGGGCTTAGACATCATGTGATGTTTCATCAGTGGCGCTTAAAAGACTGACTGAACATGAAAGCCAGAGGTTGAGCCACTGACCACGGGACCCCAGGATGAAGTCCACCAGTCAACATCCAAGTGCAATGCAACATGGCTACAGAGTGGCGAACACTGCTAAGGCCAAGGACACCACCTAACAACCACAGCGGCTTGCTTTCATGTGCATCATCTCATTTCCCAAGAGTTTTAGGTGATCTTTGGAAAAATGCCTGAGAGCCTGAGTGTGCCATGTCATGACGTCCCCTCTATGGGAACTGAAAGGATTAATACACTGACTGTTTCTGGAAAGCAACATATGATAAGGCCTCTGTGTTGTGTGGCTGTAGCAAGGGGGGGTCTGTGTGCAAGGAAATCTGCTGCCCAAAGCCCCTTTGTTTAGAATCAGACCCTGTTGTCAATACGATTTCTGTAAAAGGATCGAGAGAAAGTGAGAAGCCTCACAGTTAAAAGAATGCCGTCTGAATGTTGCTGTGAACTCACAGCCTCAGAGACTGATAACCCCTTTATTGTTTTTCACACTACCAACTAAACTTTACTGGTTTGGGGTCCCTAGGTGTTCAGACAATTGAAGACCCCCAGCTTAGGCACAGGACAGGAGTAGCAATGAGGTAATACGTGGCTATTACTTGGTACTACGTTTCTGGAGAATAAAGTGAAATGCTTTGGACTGGACACTGTCTCTTTATGTCAAATGGGTTCTATTTCATCAATAAGAGAAATGAATTAAGGTCTATCTAGCCCAGGGAAGGTGTGGGGTATCCCCTCATTTTCATAAATTGGGGATCATGGAGTAAAGTGAAGTAAAGAAATGGACAATAAAAAGTGCATACAGAAGAAATATTTTCAAGACACAAGGTTGATCAACTTCCACAGCACAGGAGAGCCAGGGAATAGAGTGCTCCCAGCCATCGGGGATAGGAGGTTCCCCTTTCGGTGAAAGGGACTGGTCTGACCACAAATTAAAGGAGTGAAGTTGCCAACACAGACACCTGCAAGTCATGATTAGAAAAAACGCCAATAACAACAATCACAAAACAATCTACTGCTTTTCTAGCAGTGTGAGTGTTCTACCAGTGGAGCACAGGCCCTCGGCTTCATCCGTGCACAGGAGAGGGACTCTATCTGTAACATGTCTTGAGCTGTGTGGGCTGGGTTGAAAAGACTCATAAAACTATGACACAGGACATATATAAACATGGCCCTGAGGGTTGGATAATTCAGCTGAACAAGTTTATTTTCCTTCTCCCTGAAGCTTTTGGTAAAGAGTGTTTTTTTTTTAAATTCAATCAAAGGGAAAAAATTTTTTACCATCTTTTCATTTCTAAAATTCTTATTGAGATAATGTTGACCCTAGAGCCCTTTATTAAAGATCTCTTCTTGTTTTGATTCATTTTTCCTTGTTGCAAAGCTCTTTCATGGAGCACTGACTCAGATTAAAGATGAACAGAGGATTTACTGCAAGTACAGTAAGGTACTGAACAATGTTCACCACCATTCACATTTTCAAGCTCCACCAGCTATGTGATCTATATTTAGAAAAAGACAGGGGGTCTCTATCTCTGTCAGTACATGTTTTCTGACATTCATGTAGTTCTTTGGTGGTTAATATAACACACTGCTTTCTTTCCTCTTAAGTCACGACTTTAAATGGTACTATCATTCAGGAAAATCTTTTGCATGTTTTTAGTCTCAGTGAAAAAACTTTTCCCCAAACTGAGTCTTCAGAAGGTAATGAATACTTTGAATGTCAATTCTATTTATTTGATATTTAAAAACCATGTCCTTTCTGAGAACCTCCAGGCATGTACATAATAACATCATCCACTGAAGTACTTCAAACAGATGAATGTACCCTAAAACCAAAGATAGCAGTATACAAATGAGTAACTTGTGTTCTGCCTGGGTAGAGCAGTGCAAAGAACATCATTCACACGGTGGTAAAAACTTAGTAGACTCACACTCACTTGAGAAGTTACAAAAGTGAAGGCCTGCCATTCATCTCTCTATCCATCTTTTCACTCATTTGCTCACTCAACCAATATCAACTGTGTGCCCACTATGTTCCAAACAACCATTCTGGATGCATCAGTGAACAAAATAATAAAAATATTAGTCTTTGTGGAGTTCACCTGATAAATGGGGGAGACAGATGAGAATTAGTAACAAGCATATAAAATAAAGAATATATTATGTTAGAACGTGATAGTTCCAGTAGGGAGTTGGAAGAGCTGGAGTGTGTGTGTGTGTGTGTGTGTGTGTGTGTGTGTACTGGGCATTAAACAGGGTGTTAAGGGGAGTTTTATTCAGAAGGCAAGATTTGAACAGAGATTAGAAGCTGGTGCACCAGCTGTGCTGCTAACTAGGGGGAGAAGACTCTAAGTAGAGAAAACAGCCTCATCAAAAGCCCTCAGGGAAAACAAAAGCCCTCAGAAAGGGGAGAGTCCAGCGTGTACTGAAAGAATAACAAGCAGACCAACAGGGTTGGTGGAGTGTGTGCAGGTGGAGAGGAAATGGGAGCAGTCAGAAAGGAACCTGGCAGCTCAGATAAGGTAGGGCCTAGAAGGCCTTATAAGGGCTAGCTTTTGTTCTAGAGGAAGTGAGAAACTGAAGCATGAATTAGAACACAGGTGTGACATAATGCGACTTATATTTCAGCGGAATCACTCTGCCTGCTGTGCTGAGCATGGGAACTGAGTGGCCTTTCCAGAGGCTGTAGAAGTAGTCCAGAAGAAAGAGCACCAAGATAAAGGTAGTAATAGTTAGATTCCAGACATGTTTTAAAGTAGATCAGGAAAACTCCCCCAAACAACATAAAATGCTCCTAGTTCTCTAACATGGGCTTGATGGCTGCAGCCATGTGGCATGGATCTCAGAATTCTGTTCATCAACCATGTGTGGGAATTTGTGGATGACTGGCAGGGTGGTTTCAGAGGGGTCTGTCTTCAGTGAGCAATCCAGGGGCTTCCAGGGGCTCTCTGCTCAAAGGCAGACAAATTCAATTCAAGAGGCAAAAGATGAGTATCAGATGGGATAAGTGATTCTGGGTGGATTTCAGGATCTGGTACTCTTTCTGGGCCCTGGTCCAGCACCCATGGGCCATGCCTTAAGATGAAGAAGCTTCAATAAAAGAGCTATATCAAAAGACATTTTTGGGGACATTGGGAATGAAAGCAAAATTGGCACCTGCCACTTCATCAGCAAGCAGAGATGGTGCCATATTGCAGATACTGGTGCCCTTAACACTGGGCACTGGCAGTTGGCAAGGGTGCCTATATTGGCAGGTGTTAGTGGCATTGGCAGAACATTTATTTGGCACTGGCCAAGGTGCCCTTGATGAGAAGACACTGGGCATCACACCAGTAGTACAGGCATCAGTAACTTTGACACATTGGGCATCTACAGCCCTGAAGCTGTCTTTGGAAGTTAGTAGTAGCAGATTTGGCAGCCTTATTGGGTATTAATGGGACTGAGATCACTTTTGAAAAAGTCACAGTGGCCCTGTTTCAAGCTTTGGTGACAGGAGACATCACCATAATAAGCTAGAACAAGGAGAGGCAGAAAGGGCAGGTGTCACATGGTCAGCCAGTGGTCTGGTGAATGGTGTGCATATGATGTGTGAGCGTCTCAGGAGGAGGTTCAGTGACGTCCAGGATATGTCAAGAAGTGCTGCTCTAAGACTGTTGTTGAAACCCCATTTTGAAGCCTTGGTCACTGCTCCCGAGAACATCTTCTCGTAACGACATTGAAGGACGGTCTAAGCCCCACTCCCTCACCACTTGGGTGAGAGGAAAAGTCCCAGTGAACAGAAGCTTGGTCCTCAAGGAGATATTGCCAACCTCATCTAACCTCATGGTCATTTTGTTTATCTGCCCAGACTTTTCATATACTAGGGATTAAACTTGGGGTCTTTGCACCAAGCCACACCCCCAGATCCCCAATCCTTTTTATTTTGGGGGCAAAGGGAAGGGGAGGGAGGGAGGGAGAGAGAGAGAATCTGACATACGAGCACCAGCATCCTTTTCCCCTACTGCACCCAGTCCTAGCAGGACCACAGGCAGTCTTAGTATTCTCTGTCTGGACCGGCTCCCTCAATATCTATCTGGCTACAAACATCTATTCATTCTCTGAGATTCAGTTCAAGCACCATCACCTGCCTTTCCCTGATCCCTGTGCGTTTAGCTCTTCTCTCCCCATGTAGCATTTCTACAGATCTGTTTCTGTCTAAAATGTAGATAGATCTCCTTGAGGCAGAGACCGAGTGTCATCTGTTTTCCATCTTATCTCTGAACTTAGTGCACAGCCCAAATGAACTTACTCCACAACTGCACAGGCACAGGAACCAGCAATGTACCGGGGAAGGCCAGGTGTGGTCACGTGGCCACTAGCTCTCTTCCACCTGCTCTACATCTGCCTGGGATGCTGAGGTCTGGGGATGTATGGCCAGTCGTTATTTTGCTTCTACATCATGTCACCCATGAAAAACGAGTTCTGTCCAAAGCAGACAGCAGTGCATACTGACAGAGCGGTGGAGTTCCAGAGGGGAGAGGCAGGAAAGTCAGGCTTCTCTACTTTTACTGCAGTAATTTCCTGTAGGTTTGTGGACAGTATTTCACATTCAAAAATGTCTCTACTAAATTTTCCTCTTTATACTTAGAAAATGGTATGTGCAATCCTTTGCCACAAGCAACAGCTTCTAAGTAAAGAAGCAGTCGAGGGTTAAAACTGATAATGCATTCAAGAAAAAGCTTTTAACTTGCCAGGACTTTGTGATTCATAAGTTGTAACCTAAAATTTTTTTAGTGTATATATTTAATACGTATAACATCAAGAATTCATGGAGGAAGTAAAGCTAAGAGGACTCTGGCAGTTTCCTGAGTACTCTTTCCTCTAAGAGCAGTGGTTATCTGTTAATTTTAAAAAAGAAAGCCAAATTCCCATTTACTAAAATAGAAGACAACAATGCTGTTAGGGAAAATGTTTAGTTGTTGTATTCTAAAGTTGCGTGCATTGATAGGTGATTCCAGAGAGGACAGAAATGTACTCTGGTGAAAGAGAAAGCAGTTACAAAGGTAGATTCTGGAGTCAGGCTGACTGGTTTGAATTCTGACTTTGCCACTTACTATCTGTGTAGTGTTAGGCAAGTTACTTAACTTCTCTGTGCTTTAATTTTGAGATTTAAATGAGTTAATTTAGAGTTAATCTAATAGTAGAGTAGTACTGTAATACAGGAAACCTCTATTTAAATGTCTGCCATGAATACAAGGCTTTTCCCTGGAGTTTCTTTCTGCATGCTTGGGAATGTCTTAGGAAATACAAATTGCTAGGTAGAATGTTTACTATAGGTCCCAAGAAGATCAACCATCAAGCTGGAACCCAAAGGCAAAGAGAGAAGACTGTTAGATTTTGAAATCTAAAATCTCACTGATCATTCAACAAAGGAAATGACCACAAAGAAATACCATGCAATGCAAAGTGCTTATCTGAGAGGTGGGAGAATATTAACTGTGTCACTGGCGTAGCCAGCTCCACTGACGCTGAGTACAGGTATTTGCTTGAGCTTGAAGTATTTGACCCATTATAATTCAAAGGGCAAATGCTGACTTAAATTCACAGCTTTGTTAATAACACCATGGATATTTCAGAGGATGATTATTACAAACCGGAAGAAAATAACATACCTATCTGGCTAAACAAGCTAAACAAATGCTTCTGGTCACTTTGCTTGGAGTATCATGAGCTATTGCAAAATTGCACAAAACGTTTCTCAGAAGCTTAGGAATGGCTTTAAAAACACCAGGCTCACCTTCCAGGAACCCTCTTCTGATTCTCTGAACAGAAGAGACCTTCCCTTGCATCTAACATGCAATCTTTGTATTTTCACTTCTCTTATAACTCATTTATGTCCTGCTTTTTATTAGAATCATTTGAATATCAGTCTGATTTCCTTATTTGGACTAAAATCTCCTTGAAGGCCAATACTGTGTAATTTCAACTTTTCCCCTGCTCATTGCCCTGTGTTTCAGATACGGGTACATGCTCAGTGCATCTGCAGACCTGAGGGATAGTCTTCCCACTTGAAAGCCATTGATGGACAGTAAGAAACACAGCCAAATTCTGTTCAGGCATTAAACTGACATTGGCTTCATTTATATCGTGAAGGGAGGCTTATCCAAAATGGTAGACATGTTGTTTAGGGTTTTTGTGTAAATTCGCGCGGTTGTGCTTTTCTCCAACTTCACCATGTCTTTAGCAATTTAATGGAAGTACACTGTTAGGTCTGGCTGCTCAGATTCTCAGTTCAGTTCTATTCTGTGCCACATACATTTACTGCTGTTTAAGCTATTTTCCATTTTCCCTCTGCCCCCAGCTCCTCTTCCATCCCCACTCAGTGCTGGGAACTGACTGCAATACCTGTAACAGGTACAGACAGGCAACCCTCTCAGCATTTTGCCCATTCATCGAATCTCTTTATGGAAAGGCCCTAGCTATGTCTTTAAAAACCATCTCCTCAAATTCCTGATAGGTTAAACAATAGCCCCAAATGTATTCCAAAATGAGTAAGTTGGCAGATGACAATTAAATTTCCAAGTTTCCCACTCTTTTATTTAGATAATGAGTAATCTGCCTTGTATAAAATCCACAAGTGGAGAATGAAAACCAGTCACGGGCAGACTCTCTTCTTTTAGTAAATGCATATCCCTTTTGGGTTAATTTTTAGTTCTATATCAAAATTTTATTGATTTTTGTAATTTACCAAGAATTTGCTAAACAAATGCAGGTGGCAATGACTAACATTAACTGAGGTCTTCCATATGCCAGAACTCTCATACACATTTTACATTTATATTTATAACTCAATAAAACCTGAATGTGGTGGGTTCTGCTCCCATCTCCATTTTGCAAGTAAGGAAGTTGAGGATTAGAGAATTTAAGTAATTTGTCCAAGATGATAAAAGTGGTAGGTAGCTAAACTAGAATTAAGTTAGGTTTAACTAAAAGCTTAAGAGAGTTCATTTTTGAGTTTCTGCAAGATTACAAATTCCTTAAGTGGATTATTCAGTTTACTCATCTAAATATCCCCTCAGTATCTTCAGTGTTGAGACAATACAGTGAGGCGCTTAAGAACCTAGCTAAATTGCCTGGGCATGAAGCTTAGTTTATCCTCTCAAATAGCATTCATATATCTCCATTTACTTGCTTAATATTTATCCACAGTATTTGTCATTACCTGAAATTACACATTTTAATTCCTTTTGTTGAGATTACCTCACGAAGATATAATGTGGATGAGGACAATGGCCTTGTAGGTCTTGTTTCCTGGACAAATTATCCCCAGCTAGAATAGTGCCTGGCATGTGGTTGGTGGTTCATAAATATCTACTGCATGAACACATAAAAGAAAATTCATTTTGCTTATTATTTATGTCCGGAGTAGCAACTTTCAGATATAATTAATAGGCTGGAGGAACCTTACATTTTTCTCGGTTCACTTTCAACCTTCTTTTAAAATTTATTTAATGGACTCGAATATAACACATACACTAAGCCAAGCTCCATTTTAAGTGATTTGTAAGCACAGACTCATTTAATTATTACAATATCTCTCAAGGTAGGTAAAATCACTACATGCATTTTAAAGAAGAGAAAATATGTAGGGAGATGTTTAGAGATTTGCCCATGGTGTTGTACAGTCAGGCAAAGAGTGGAGCCAATATTCAAACTCAGGGAGTCTGGCCATGTTCCCAATCATTACACCATGTCACATCCTAGCTTAACCCTATAAAAATGTCATCTCCGTGGCGTTTATTGCTCCACAATTTTGTCTCACTCTCTTACAGAGCATGGTGTTCTATCTTGCCCACCTTCCCTTCCCCTTAAAGAAGAAAATAAATAAGATTGTTTTACTTTATTCCATTACACCTCTCCTTCCTGGAAGCTGCAATGCATGAAGCCTCTCTAGGCCACTTTGAAGAATAAATGGGAGATCTGACCCAGGCAGCCACTGGACAGCTGACATGGTCTACTCTGCCTTTCTTCTTTTCCCTGGCCATTTCCTTCCTGTCCTTCGAGGCAGATATTGTCTTTGCTAAATAGGGCGAACTTCCCAAAGTTGAAGGACAACAGCTGCTGAGGGAGGCAAGAGATGAGAACCTATTTTACTTGTCTAATTCCTTCCCTATTTCTCTGTAAATATTAGGGGGGATTATGAGTAAAAATGATATTTTGGCTCTCTGGTCTAAATAATAAACCATTCCAGCACCAATTCATTTAAAATAAAATATTAAGAAATCCTCAGTCTTAGCTTTCGAGGAATGCACTAGCCAATCTGCTTTCTGAAATTGCATTGTAACCTTAGAATGGAGCGTGACCAAGTTTGGACTGTACCACTGTTACACCAACAATGCTTTGGACGTCTATTCAGCTGATAAGAGTTGTAGTTATTTTGTGCTCTACATACACTGGGCCTTTTCATTTTGAAGAGGAAAAAGAGCTTTAAGGAACATTGGTCCTCCCTTCCCTCAATGTGTTTCCCTCAGAAACAGACCAGTTATTGCTCCTCACTCATAAACAGAAAGTAGGGGGCATGGGGAAGGGGGTGTTGCTCTAGGGAATTCAGACCTAGGGTGTGTGTTACATGCACAAAGGATCCACCTTATGCTGCATAAAACATTTACACATAAAAGTACTCAGTCAGGAATTGGGGAGTTCTAGCCCATTCAGGACTGATCTCTAATCTGCATTCTTGTTTGGCTCAATTCAATCTAATAAATATGAATTTAGCACTACTATCTTCAAGTGCTGTGTGCTCTGAGTTTAGGAAATGAAGATGTATATGGCAAAGATCCTAATCTAGAACGAGAGACAAACTAGTCAACAGGTATTATTTAGTAGACTATGATGGGATCTTGGAAGGGGTAAGTTGTTAATCTAGCCCCAAGAAGATGTCATAAAATGTTTTGCCAAGAAATATACATCACAGAATGAAGAGAAGAAACTCATGTGAAGAAATGTGGCAGTTGAACTGCAGAAAGGAAATGGTGCTTCTGGCACCGATGGCTAGATTCTTAGGATTTTTACCATCTCTTCCTGGAAAGAGAATCTATAATTTTTGTTCTACTTTGTAGTTTAGTGAGGGTTATGAACCTGACTCAGTGAATCAAATGCAAGCCTGACAACAAACAGTCTTGTGTGACTGCCCATCTTGGAGTTTTTTAAGGGCTGCCATGAAGGCAGTATGGTCCATTCTGCCTTATAATACCTGTTAAAGAACCCCAAGATGAGACAGACCCTGACAGAAGCTTGGACCCCAAGTTACTGCTTGGAGGAGAGCTGCCTAAGCACACTGGACCCGGCAGGAATGAGAAACTGAAATTAATAGTGTTAAACCATTATGATTCGGAAGTTGTTTGTTACAGTGGTCAGAGTCATTACCATTATTATATAGTGTGCTAGGCTAGAGAATAATAAGAAAGATCTCATGAACTGCTATTACTTTAAAACTTTTGTACTTCAGAGTGCATAAGTTTTTAATCTTGAAGTCCAGTACTCTTTGTTCCCCATTCTCCAATGGCACCAACATTTCTCCTGAAAGATCAGTTATCTTTCAGTCTTATTGCAAGTCAGTCATTCCTTCTGAGTGTATTATCAGCATCCAGTACCTTTGTAATGACATTTATTGTACATATTATTATATAATATGTACATA
>NW_004624750.1:8455535-8497404 GCF_000247695.1 Heterocephalus glaber | reverse complement strand
AACAAAGTCTTTGCAAATAGGGAAGGGAGGGCAGGGGAAGGGGAAAAAAATAAGAACCAAGATACTCATGTAAAGGTACAAGATCCCAATGATGAATGTAACTGTATTGTATACCCAAAATGTACCAATAAACTTAATGGGAAAAAAAAGAAAGTGCAATATGATGAAGAGTCGTGTGATAATAGCATTTTTTCAGTCATCAAATATTTTTGAGTTTGAATTTTGAGGATTTCCAAGATTTAATTGAGGATGTAGTTTAAAGTAGTAGGCAAAGGAGAGAGAAGTGCAGAGAGCAAGTTGGTATCATGGGAGCTAAAAGAATACAATGTTGATGGTTGTCAATATTATCGATAGATCTGCTTTTGTTCAATATTATCAACATCACTGAAGTTATAGTAAGGGTGCGATGGAAAGGGGCACTTGGAATCTCCGCTCTGCTTGCACCAGTCGTGTGTGGGGGTGGCAGCAAAGGAGCAAGTGGGACCCAGTCAGATTGAGGGATGAATGGAAACAGAGAAAGAGACTAGAAGTGCAGATCTCACCCCTAAATAGATCACAGATGTTCTTATAAAACAGGAAAATGATAGAATAGGAACTACTGAAAGACAGAGCATATAACATAAAAGTATGCTAATATATTTGCAATTCAAGATGACAGGTACTTAGAAGAAAATTACAAAGTCCACCTTGACACAAAGCCCTCTAAATGTTTAAAATGAAAATCCTGTGAGTACCTGATCTTCAGGTATTATACTGTCGAGGAATGAAAGTGATTATGCCCTTTGAAAAAGGAAAACATCAGAGGATTACCCAAAGGTTTTAAACCCATAGAGTTCTTCCCTGGGAAAGGTAAGTTACATGTTGCAAATAAGCAAGCAGATAATTTCCCTGAGTCTAAGGGACAGAAAAAGCACAATGTGCTTACAGTTTCTAGGAGAGTACAGAGCAATCCGTTTTCCCATGGAACTTTTGGCATGTTTCCTTTCTTAAAGGGGGGAAGGATGCAATTTAACCTTGCAGAAGTTCAAGGAAACTTTAAGACATGAGAAAAGACTGAGTTGGGATTGGCTAAGAAGGTGGATGCTGTGTGACTACGGACAGGCTTTACGCTGGAGCTCAAGCAATGTGAAATATAGAGGGAAAGCATGCACTAAGGTGGAGAAAGCCCCGCGGTTACTGTTCTACAGATGTCTATGCTTGAGGTATAACTCACGTCTTACATGCACTGGATGTATCAAATGTATTTGAGACTATGCAGATCTTTGCATTGGGCTATATTTCAATATTAAAAGAACATTTTACAGAAAATCCATTACTAAAGAAGAAACTTTCTTCTTTGAAACTTGAAACAACAACTACAAGCAAAACATGCTTTGAGGTATGCTAAGGAATCAAAATTGTTCTCAGAAAACCACACTTGCTCTGTTTAGGAACAATCTCACCAACTGCAAAACAAAATGGCTCATTAAGCCATCTCAGGTAGTAATCATGGAACATTTCTTACGATAGACAGACAACACAGATATTCTCATGATCAAAATTGTCTAAACAAAACAAAGAAACATTTTGCCCATTTCCTGGCAGGGCAAAGTTGGAGTGAATGAAGCTAAGAGCACTGGCCATTGGGACACTGGGCTCATGAGCTAAGAGAGCAAAGCATCACCGTGCCCCACGACAATCTTCTCTTTATGCTGCTCAGGATACGTGTGGGTGTTCTTACGTAGCCTCTCCTCATTTGCGTGCAGAGAAAGTGCCTGTGTACCAGCCTCTTGATAGAAGCTTAACTTCATATTGTTTCTATTGCATTGTTTCCTCTGTTGGGAGTGATATTCTGTCTCAAAAAATAAACACTCCATTTATTCTCCAAATATTTCCAGGTTCTGTCTCTTTTGTTTCTCATTGTGAAACTGCATATATAGGGTCACAGAATTATCTTAAAATTGAGGCATTCTGACCCTTACAAAAACACTTGAATGACATGTGAGGAAAATATTCATCTATTCAGTCACTCCTTCATTCATTCTTTTAATGCCACATACTGGGCTAAACACAAAGGGTAATTCAAAGATACTGAATCATCTCTGCCCTCAGGGTGCTTATAAAACAGAAGCAGTAGAATATTTTTAACCTTTAGACAGGGCCAAATGTCAGACCATAAATATCTCAACTAGAGGTCAGTGTGTTCCCTTCTACAAATGCTTCTTGATCAGCTACTATGTTACAATACTCTTTTAGGAGCTGGTTACATAGAAGTGAGCAAGAAAGTCAAGGTTCCTGAACACATGGACCTTGCTACTTCTGGCTAAGATAGAAAAAAAACAAGAAACAAACAAACAAATAATACAACTTCAGATAGTCATAAGTACTATGAAAAAAAATAAAGCAGGTCACTACCAAGCACAGTGATAGCTGGTAAAGGTGTGATTTTTAGTTCATGAGGCCTCTATGAAGGGGTAATATCTAATCAGAGTTAGGGATATATTAAAATCTGAAGGAAGAGCTTTCCATGCAGAGAGACTAACATGGAAAGTTTTTGTAAAAAAGACAAACAGAGCTGGGCATGGTGGTGCAGGCCTGTAATCCCAGCACTCTGGAGGCTGAGGCAGGAGGATCACCGTAAGGCCAGCCTGAACTACATAGCAAGACCTTGTCTCAAAACAACCACCACCACCACCAGAACAACAACAAACCAATAACAACAAAAAGAAAAGCATCTGACTAGAGTGTGGAATGAAAGAGTGATGGATGCTGTCACCGAGGTAGGAAGGGGCCAAAGCCTACTGACTCTGTAAGCCAAGAAAAAGATTTTCTTCTAAGTGACAAAATGGAAGATTTCAAGCAGGGTAATCTTATTTACAGTTTGGATGGACTGTTGGAAACACCGTGTGGAAATCCATTTGTGGAGGTTAGGAGAGAAATCTAGCCAGAGAGTAGATGTGCTAAGAAGCCCAGGCTAGCCAGGACCAGTGAGAAATGGATGCAATAAAGTCTCATCAGGGGAACAGATTAGACTCCTTTGTGGCAGTCCTTCTACAGGTGGCAGGGTTTGGACTAGGTTGACGACTGACAAGGTGTGTGATGTGGTTCTATTCTAGGTGGAGCCTCCCAAAGCAAGTGATATGATGCAGTCAGCTTTGAACTTTAAATAATAGAGAGCACTGTGGCAGGACAAGTCGCTCCCTGGCTCACTGAGTGTCTCTGTTTTATGGCTCCGGTACTGTGCTAGAGGCTGGAGACACAGCATGCTCAGGGTTTAGACTTCATTCTGACCATGAGGTGAAGCCATGGACAGGTGTGCTGAAGGTGAGGAGGAAACTTGCTAAGAGAGTCATATTTTAAACAAAGTTACAAAGATAAGGAGCCGAACAATGTGCTCATAGAAATCACTTTGAAAATTAATTTTAAGGATATTTTCTTTTTCTTTTTTTAGTGTAGAAAATTATGTGATTAAATTCCTTGATATGCCTGACCTCCCTTGAGTTTGCTGGTGTTAAGCAAGGTGTTAAGGTTTTAAGGTGTTAAGTTTCTGTCAGTAGAAGCTCAGTTCTCTGTCAGTTGGCAAATTCCATTCAGTAATTTCCTTAGCAACTTTCCTTCTACACTGAGGAGGAAAAATTATAACTTCCTAAGAAAGAAAAAGAGAGCACACAACATAGGATAATCTCATGTACCTGGGTGCAGCCCTTACCATCCACCTGTTACTCTATCTCCAATCTTGCTTCCCCTAATCTTCCCCCAACTGGATGACCCTGCTTCAACTTTCCCCACTTCTAATTGCTCTTGTAAGCTGCTTCCAGAATTAATCAACATAAAGCAGTCCAGCCATGTCCATCCCCTGGTGCCTACAGACTGAATTTCATATTAAGGCCTGACACAAACTGACCCAGTCTACGTTTTCTGCTTTATCTCTGACTCTGCTGCTATATTCTCTAATTGTTTTCATCACGTTGGATTTTCTTCTTCAACTTTTTGATTATTTTTAAGATTGTGGTGAGATACATGTACATAAGTTACCATATTAGCATTTTTAATGTAAGTTCAGTGGCATTAAGTACATTCCCCCTGTTGTGCAAATCCTGCCTGGTTTTAAATTACTAATTATTTCCCTAATGCTTCTAGCATCTTGTTGCCTGGACCATACCTGTAATTATATGGCTGCTGCTAGCCTGAACTGCCTTTCCCATTCCTTACCAATTAAAATCCCACATACCTTGAAAGACTAGTACATTCTACCTCTTCTTTTAAAATTGTATCTGCAAACTGAAGGTCAACTCTGTTGCTAGGTAACACACAGCTTACAGTAAAAATTTGATGCCTGGCTGACAAATTGCATCTGTACCAGGAAGACTGATCTATGAACCATAAATGCATGGTAGGGATGGGACACTTTAGACTTTCCTGGATGATGACTTGTAATTAGGCAGGTCCCTAAGTCTATGGAGGTGTCATCAGAGATATTGCTTTGTAGGTGAGATGAGGCTTTTATGCCAGCAGCCTTCCTACATTCACTCAGTATGAATCTAGTGTTCTTGAACCTGAGCTGTATTTGGGGGCTAGGAGAGATACGTACCCTGTGTTAGGACTCACAGAAGAGAAATTCTAAAGCTGTACTCTTGGTGAGCAGTTTCCTATATTACGTCCTTCTAGGTCAACCGAAAGACAAGTGAAGCCACAGTAGTCTTATGTGTCTGAATGTGCAGTAGGACTTTAGAAGGCTGCCCCTGTGGGCTGCATTCATATACAGAAATATTGCACTTGCATATTAATCCTCCTCATGTGCTTGAACTTAAAACCATAGGAACCAACTGTATGTAGGACTAGGAAAAGAAAGCACTGCTCACCTTTGGAAGTAGCTGGATTGCCTGCAGAATTCTCTGTCTGTGCCCAGAATTGAGGATTCCGATTTCCAACAGATCCTGATCTTCCATAACATTGCTTCCCTGAAACAAAACCAGAAACATTACAGGATAAATCAAACATTTACACTGGAGGAAATAATAAACAACTAACAAGTGATCTGATTTGTGTAAACAATGACATACAGTCATTATTCTATGAGAGTGAGGGCAGACTGGGTCACCTAGGCCACTGATTGGAAGGCTATAGGAACTTCCCTCTCTCCACAAATCTTATTATTTATGGCTGGATTATGTGCACTGGAGATTAATTCCTGTGACTTAGAATTCTGTTACTGGGAAACTTAAATGCTTCTTGGATGAGTTGTCATTTAAGATTATCAGTGACCTCCATGCTGGTGTGAACAAATCAGCTTTTAAAAAGTACTCTGAAAACAGATTTTGCGAGGTGGGCCTATAGAAAAAAAATCAACATGTACTAGACAGGTTAAAAGTCAGGATAATTAATTTAAAAATATTTCCAGATTCCCAATCAAGATGTGGGGAAAAACAATGAATAAAATGCAGGTCTCTGCCCACGACTTCCAGCCCAGAGACAGAAATGAATTGTCCAAAGCAGTTAGAATGCTATGCAAGGCTTTGATGGTGACATTTGGAAGTCCAAAGGGGATATGAGATAGTTTTTGAAGCAAATGATATCTGAAGCGTGGTCAGGACCCCAAAGTGGAAGGACTAAAGAAATTATGTGCGATTACCTGTAAGAAAAACAGTGCACTTGGATCCATCAGGATAATTTGGGAGAAGAGAAAAAGGAAAGGATGGGAAGATAAGCAGAGACCAGACTATACAGATACTGGAAGCCATGCTGAAGGGTTTAGACTTCATTCTGACCATGATGTGAAGCCATGGACAGGTTTTGTTTTGTTTTGTTTTGTTTGGTACCTGGGATCCAACTCGGGATCTTGCACTTGCGAGGCAGGCGGCAGCACCACTGAGCTAAATCCCCAGCCCTATGGACAGGTTTTAAGAAGAGTTATATGATCAGATTCTAAATTTAGAAAGATCATTTTGGTTTCTGTGACTAAGACTTAATTTTTTTTTTAATCTATAAAATGATGAAGGTGAGCCCTGAGGACTAGTCTAGCCCTGAAAGTCTCAGATTTCAATGATTATTGTAAGCCTCTGGTTAATATTTGAATACTGAAATTTACACATTGATCATTTTGCCCCTAAATTTGAGACTTTCAGTGTGTAAGCTTCAGTTTCTCTTTAAATTGACAAGTCTAATGTCATGTGAAACAAACTAAGAATAGAAAGACAAAGACTGTATGATCTCACTCGTTCATGGAAACTAAAAAAAGATGATGTCATAGAAGCAGAGAGTAAAACAGTGGTCACAAGGCCAAGAAGGACAGGGAGGAGGGGAAGTGGAGAGGTTGGATAATGGAATTAGATGGAAGAAATTCAATCTAATGTTCTATAGCACAGTCGGGTAACTATAGCCTAAAACAATTTATTATATTTTTCCAAAATAACTAGAAGAGTTTAAAGTTTCCTTTAATGTGTACAGAAATCCTGATCTTAATATTATACGCTATACAAATATATCAAATTATTATATTGTACCCTATAAATAAATATAAGTATTATATGTAAATTTAAAAAATAAAAATATAATATTAAAAAATGAGGTGTGTATAGAAATTTAAGAATTTGGATTGCTGCCTTTCTGGAAAAATTGAACTGTCCCATTAATGTGTGACAATACACCCGAGTAGAAGGGACAGAACATCTGTTTATGGAGAGCGATGAGTAATGACAGACATTCAAAGGAAAAGAAAATGAACTAGAAAGGGTCATCCTGGGGTCATGCAGATCAGGAGGAGGCTGCTGCAGTTGTTCTACTGATGATGTGGCTTTAGATTAAGGGAGCAGTCATGGGAGCAGAAAGAAGCAGGTAGATTTGAAAGCTACAAAAGTTTGAGTTGAGACTGAATGTGTTAAATGATGGAGAAATGCGGACTTGCCCTGGTGCCACGCCAGGGCAGGAGGTGGAGGTGGATATCTTTTCTTTTTCTTATGTGCAGGGGCAGGCCTAGTGCAGGGCAAAGTAAGACTAATGCCTATTCTGGACAGAGACATAGTAGATGGATGTAAACAGTTTAATATCAGACTACATTACAAATGGATAATTGAGTGTTCTTATAAAGAGTAAAGCCATTAGAACAGTTCCATAACTAGGGATTTAAAATGAGTGTTCACTGGACAAAAGCATTCCACCTACTCGTGGTATCATTGCTATGCTTAAGCTACACCAGCCATCTCGGAGGAAGCAGAACGATCCAGGTATATAGCAGCATGATAATGAAAAGCCTAATGAAAACCAAATAAAGCCAGTCTTGGCAATATGCCACAGGAAACACTGCTCTCAAGAAATTACTCAGTGCACACAATACAGCATGGCTAAGAATATAAATGACTTCATTTTGAGAAAGCCTTATTATTTCTAGAAATGGACTGTGGTGGCCTGAGCAGGATATGTGATACTTATTCTGACTTTTACTTTTTCAGGTATTTTTGAAAGGAGTTACTGGCCCTCAAAAAAAAAACAAAAAAAAAAGATCTTTGGCCATCTGTTTACTACAGCATTTTCAGTTTTCCCATATCCTAAATTATCAGCCCACACCTTCAGCTCATGCAAAATACAGGGCCTAGATTCTCTGTACAAATATGAAGTACATCAGGATCTACAGTTCAGAGAGGCTACAATCTGTAGGTATTCCTGATATTTGATGCCCATATTTGAATACTGAGCTGATTCCAATTAAATAGACATAGCCCACTGGCCTTCCCTTAAGCCATCCTATACTATCTTTTCTTTCTTCAAGAAGGGAGATTTTTGGAAGACTTTAAGGAAGTTAGACATTTTTAAAGAAAGTGTTAAATACATGACAACATTTTGTGTTTCAGTTAAATTTCCTAGCACACAGGATAATTACTACTTTTGAAAAATGAGTGAAAAGGAATGGGAAGCATATTGCAAATTGTGAGAGTCCACCCAAAGTGCTAATTGGGAAAGGTGAAGAAAGGGAATCATTGTTTCCAATGAAGCACACAATTAGAAATTTTTATTTTGCTAATTATTCTAATTTGTTCATTATACAATATATACATGTGTAGAATCATTACACTATACCCCATGACTATGTACAATTATTATGTGTCAATGAAAAATTAGTAATAAAAAGAAATTTTCTAGCTTTTCCCCTTTCTCTAATATACAGGGATAACCAAATATCCAGAGAAGACATTTAGCTGGTGAGGGTGCTGAGGTCAGAAGACCCGAGTTTGGGTCATAATAAACCTGGGTGAGTCAGGTCTTCTTTCTTGGCTTTGTGGTTCTCACCCATAATGTACATTCAGTTCAAAAACGCTATGATTTCAGCCATATTTAACTTTTGATTAGTATCATTATATGTTAGTATAGATTGTACATTTTGAAATTACATTTTAGTGTTTCAGAATGTGTAACTAAAAGTTAGAGTTAGGAAGTGATTATGGAGAAGTTCAAGAATGTATCTTTTCGACAAATCAATCTTGAGATTATGACTAGAAAATTTCTACCAAAGAAAATAATAGAATATCTTATTTTTGCAGCATTCTAGATTCTTACAGCTTTTCAGAGAAAAATCTAGTGTTTCAAGCCTCATAACCATTTCTTTTGTACTTGGGTAATCGTTTACACCATCAAGGACCACAAACATTCCCATTCTTCCAAGGGAGTTGGAATTTATCCTCACTTGATCACTTGTCTTTATGACATGTTACAGAATTTCAGTTTAACTTCGTTATTCCTAATAAGGGCTGAGCATAAATCCTAGCTTTCTCCCTCCTCCATCCATTTTTCACATAACAATCAGATCACTGGTTTTTGCCCCTGCCTTCTGCTTCGCCACCTACTCCAGTGTACCCTCCACCTCCTCACCTGCCCAGTACACCTGCTGTCTCTAATTCATCTTCCATTTACTCCTCCACGCCCTGCAATGAGCTTTTATCTTCCGCTAACTCCACAGAATGCTCTGTTAAATGTGAAGAATGACCTCTTGATTGCCAAACTTGCTCGATTCTTTTCAATCTTGATTTCAAGGGCTCGTTGGCCACATGTGTCTGGTGGCCACCATACTGGACCACTCAGATTTAGAACATTTTTATCACTGTAGAAAGTTCTATTGGTACTAGGCTAGTGTGACAGACATTGAAAACTCTGGTCGTATTACATAGACGGGGCAAAAATGGGTCAGGGAAAAAATACTCATGTGTCATTTTCCAGATAGAATTATTTATGTGCTTCTTAGTCAAAGTTTCGTGAACATTAAATTTAGGATCTTTAGCAAATTCTCTTCTAATTTTTCTGCCATCAAAGCAAATTAGAACCTTGTTCTACTTTCACTAGTGTGTCTTTATTATAGGGTTATAAATCTGTGTTATGAAAATGACAAGTTCAATTGATAAATTATTTTCTAAGCACCTTACCAGGCACATTGCACAAGGTGTTTAGGGAATAACAATGATTTATAAAGTTGTTTAGTTAGTAACTTACTAGATGATTAAAGGCCCAAGGCAATGTTTTTATAACAGCTGTTCTTTTACCGACAAGAAATGTCTAATTCAGGAGGTCCTTATTGCTTTCTTACATCATGGAATGAAGAAAAATTACCTAATATTTTATGCACTGATAGCTGAGAGCTGAAGTTTCTCTGACCATGGGGAGAATATCTTATTCATGGGATTTTTTCAGCTGTGATAAACTCATAAGATGACCGAACAGAATGAAAAGCAGTGTTTCATATGTAATGGTCCATTAGAAATAGAACAGCTATTTATCGAAATAATCTCTCAGGGATGTCTGTACTAATGGCCCTGCCTCTCAGACTTACAGCTTGAGAGATGTTCTAGTTTTGTAATCTTAATATTATATCACATTCATTTAAAAACCCTTCCTTCACATGACATATTATATGGAATGCTTGGCAACATTTAAGGACCGTAGGGAGCTGGTTTCTTCTTAATACCAGCTTGAGTTAGGTAATGTTATTTATTCTTGCTCTTCATTCAGCCAAGATTGAAAAGATCAAAAAGATACTGTTGATTGAGGAAAACTGCTCTTGCTCTATAATTAACTCAATTAGATTCTTCTCCACAATTTGTGTGCCCATAAATATTTAAAGTAGTATAACTGTATAATAGAATGACACCAGGATCTTGCAAACTCACACATGGAAAAAATATATACTTTAGTTTATTTCTAACATATTTTTACAGGATAAATAACATGGTGGTATAAAGTTGTACACAGTTTTCTTGGAATAAAAATGCTACATCTTAGCTTGTATAAAAGGTTTGAGTCAGTCTGATATTGATTTATAAGTAAACTTAATATATGACTTTTCTGCTTGATTATGATAAAATTACTGTAATATATACCAGATTTATAATTCTTCTGTCAGTGTTGGAACATAGCTTTATTTAGTTTATTCTACAAAACATGGTTACTATAAATAATCATATAATGCATGATGTGCTTCTTCCAATTTTAATTCCTTCTCTCACTCTAATGAAATGACAGAGGAAGAAAGCTTAGTAGAGCTTTTTAAAAAAAATCTCTACCTAAATCCTCCATTTAAATATATTCTCTACTGCAGTGGAATTCATTGTATACACTTAACAAAATTTTTGTATTTTTAGCTAATGAAGAAAATGTTCAGATACTTAAAAACATCACATGGATTATTGGTTCAAATAAATGTTACATCACTAAGCAATAAGATAGAGAATATCTTACATATGCATGCATTTTAATAAAATAAAGTTTATCTTAGATTTATTTTTAAACATGGCATTTAATAGAGAATATGGTCACAATGAATTTTCTATCACTGTTTTTTCCACTTTACTTTTGAAGTCTATTTTTCCTTTGAAACATCTGTTCCCAAGATCAAAGAAAGAGAAACAATTTAAGTAATCAGGTATTTATTGGTTAAAGTGTAGAGCAGGATTTGGTAAAATTATAAATTACAATTACAATTATGGCTCATTCGAGACATGTGTTCGTGTAGATTTTAGAATTATGTGTACTTAGAATACTGCAAAGTCACTGATACGGTAATTCTACTGCTTTGGTCAAAAGTTTCATGGGTACAAGAGAGGGAGCCTAGGTTTCATTTTAGGGATCCCAGTTCTCAGCTCTGTAGGTAAGATGACATGAACAAAACTTACTGGTATGCTCTTACTTTTTCCCAGATCTATATCTAGATGGATAATAGATAGGTAGATGATTGATAGAAAAGAAAGAAATGGGAGTTAAAAGAATCGGATTGGGTTCCCCCTTCTCCATCCTCATGCCCTGATCAGACCCAGCTGCTAGGAAAGATCATTTAGAGCCTTTAAAGCCTTTATACGATCTATCCTACTCTTTTGGGAATAGTGTAAATCCAGCTGGACACCACACTTCAAAGCATGTATTCAAAATACCCTCCCATATATCTTATGAATGCTTGCTGTCTTTTTTCAACTTTCATACCAATGACAATCTATGTAATGAGTATAAGTTGCACACATATTGAATTCTTATTCTGTGCCAGACACTGTTCTAAATGCCTTACAAACACTGCCTTATTTAATTTGCACAATATCTCCATGAACTAGGTACTTAAATAACTTGCACCCACAGCTGGCAGGAGCCTTTCACTTAACTTAGCCCACACCTCCTCCAGTGACATTAGTGTAGGTGAGAAAGGTTCAGTCACAGAAACATGGCTAGACCTAAGTTGTTTATATTTTTGCCTAAGAGCCATATGAAATTCATATGAAGGAAAGTGTTCCAATGTAGTTTATATTTGGTTTCATGGCATTTAAGCAACAATGAATCTCCATCCTTGGAAAAGAATTTGGAAAGTGCTCTGACCTGTTCTTTCCCTCTCTGCTCCAGGACTTTCTGTTCACTGACTCATAGAATCAGGGTTGGCAGTGGCCGGGACTGGGGGTCTTCTAGTTTAAATGTTCCCTAACGAACTGCAAAGCTCTAACTTCGCTTTTGAAGTGTGGTGTCTAGCTGGGTTTACACCATCCCCAAAGGGTTAGGGAGGATATTAAATGCTTTAAATGTCCTTTCCCAGCAGCTGAGTCTGAGCAGGGGTGGGCTGGGGTTTGAGGGACACCTCAATTCTACTCTTTCAACTCCCACTGCGACACAGACTGAGTGTTGCAGGAGCACTATTAGAAGAACACGCCAAAAGCAGAGATAAAAGGAAAACAGTTAGCAGCTGTCCTGTGTCCTTTTCCCATCACAAGCTGTGAAGTTTAAAAAAAAATTCCTTTCCTTGAGTAGGCTGTACATAATCTTGGCAGGTATTTGCATTTCATTCTTCTAGCGAATATGCTGAACATTTCCCTGTGCCTCACAAGAGAAAAGTGAGCAGCAATTAGGTTAGCCTGGACACCCGCTCTTTGCAGAGGAGGAAGATGGCGCCTGGGGATTTCCAGACAGCCCCTCTCACAAATGCTCTCTCACTGGCACTGCAGAGCACCAACAGGAAGTGACCCTCCTGGGAGAAGCTCCTGGGTGTGGCCAACACAGCCGCACTGGATGAGACAGGAAAAAGTGCCTGAAAAGATGAATATTAACCAACAGCCATTAAGTGTTCACTGTGTACCAAGTACTTTGGCCACCTTAGTTATAAATCCTGTAAGAATCTTTAAGATAGGTGGTATCATCTCCATTTTACAGACAAGGAAACCGAGTCACAGAGATGTGAGGCCATTTAGTCAGGTTCAGCCACAGTCAGTATGATGGGTCTGGGGTCAGTGTTTTAGTCTGTCACACTCTGAGACGATGCTTCCTTCACACCGTCAAGAGAACCAGATGTTTAGTAGAGAGCATTTTCTGGATGGAGATTCCAGTCATTAGATGTATGACGTTGCTAAGAAGTAACTCCCATGACACTATTTTCCACACATGCACAGCCGTGTGTGTGTGTGTGTGTGTGTGTGTTTGTGTGTGTTGAGAGATCACTGAGTGACTGCCATAGTTTCTGTATCATATTGTGTTTTAAATAAATTGTTTACCTTCTGAAAGGTCAAGCAGCTAGTTCTCTTTTCAAATTACTTTAGTGTAATCTGGAGAGAAGCATGTTAATAAAGTGGCTGAAGGTGCCTTTGGCTAGTGTATTGTATAACTCGCCATATTCCGAGCTCAGTCTACACAGGGAGCTAGGATATAACCACATGGCGTCAGGTTGACGTGAGGAAGCCAGCTTTTCTGCAAAGCCTTGTCAGAGGACCTGACTGAACAACTGGGAAAATGATGTTCTCAGGGTCAGGGGCATAGCTTAACTTTCTTTTAGGTCTCTTTCAAAGCCAGATTTAAGAGAGGATGTCTAGAAACAATTGAAGATGGAGAGTGCCTGGGAATGAATGAAGGGCTGTGTCCTTCACTGAGTGTATCAGGATAGGGATGGAGGAGAGGTACTCAGGGCTCCTGAGAGGGCAGTGTAGGCTGAGGCCTGTGGTGATGAAGGCGGATTATGGGGTCCTCCAGGAACTGGTAGGTCAGTCAAAAACACAACTCATTAAGCCATCAAAGAGATGGATTTAAGGAAGATGGTGTCTCCTAACACAGAATTATACTTAGTTCACCCTCATAAACTTAGAAGGAAAGGAGCAAAGAGGAAGAAAAAGAGAGGGAGAGAGAAAAAGAAAAAGTATATTCATAAGGGTGCAAGTGCTATTGAAGGAAGTGGGGTTCTAGAAAATATAGAAATTCAGAATTAACTGGTGCCATTTATCTTTATATTTGCTTCACCTCGAAGCCTTAGAGAGGTCACTGAAAGCTAGAAATAAGCTGACTAAGCCTAGTGTAGAGCTGTCAAAAGTCACGAATAGCCACTCATTCATTTAGTCAAGATATTTGAGGGGTGATAAAAAATACGGCAAATGCTTAAATTAAAAATTTATTACAGTAAAAGACACATTGCTATTAATCCCTCTCAGAGAACTCCCCCTCCCTTCTAAAATATTTATCCCATCATTTTTGCCATTTTCTAAAGCAGTTCTGGAAGTCCTCTTTCGTGAGTGTCTTTAGGAGGTGTGATTAAAAATACTATGAATGCTGCTGCCATGTGCCATCCAACAGGAGGTGTGTTCTCATCCACTTTATTCACTACATCTGGCACCATGCAACTTGGCTTCCTCCCCAAAGTTAAAATGAGCACGAAAGGTAGACATTTTGAACCTTTTCAGGACATCAAGGCAGCCGCAACAGTGCAACTAAAGACTCATAAAAGAGCACTTCCAGAAATGCTTCAGCAAGTGGCAAAAATGATGAGAGAAGTATGTTCAAAGTGAGAGGGAGTATTATGAGGGGTATTAGTGTTTTCACTGTAATACATTTTTTAAAAAATTTAAACATTCACAGTGTTTCCTGATCTTATTAGTTCAGTTCATACCCATTGAGCACATACTCTGTCAGGCACTGGGCTCTGAGACATATAGAGAACAAGACACAAAAGATCCTTCTACTTGTACAAGCACCCAATGATAAATGTAAACGTATTGTATACCTAAAATGTACCAATAAAAGAATTTAAAAAAAAAAGAACTTAGTCTAGTGGGGGAAAATGGAAAATAACTGAATAAAAACATGTAAATAATTATTTAGCCATTTTATGAGTGTTTACTAAGTACTTTGCTTTTTTAATTGCCCACTACATCTTCTAGAAGTTGGTACAATTATTGTCTTTATTTACAAATTAAATGGTGAAGGCACAGAGAAGCTGATAATTTGCTCAAATCTGTTCAGCTAGTAAAATCACCATCCTATAAAGGAAATTAACAGAGTGCTGAGGAAAGACTGGTCCGGAAATCTCCTCTGAGAAAGCAGTGTATACATTAAGACCTGAGGGACTAAATGGAGTAACTCAGTGAGGAGTCACTAGAAAGGCATTCCAGGGAGGAGTAACAGCAGATGCCAAGGCACTGAGGTGAGCAGAGGCCAGGCATATTCTAAGGACAGACAGATGCCTATGGAGAGTAGAATTCAATGGCTGAGGGAGGAGACCTGGGAGGGGAAAAGAAAGGCATGGATAATGCAAGGACTTGATGACCCCGATTTGATATTTCCGAGGGCAATGGGAAACATTGAAGGACATAAGTTAATTTGCACCTTTGAGTGTACATGCTATGGTATGAAGAATGGATAAGAAAATGGAGTGATATGGAAGTCGACCCTGACAACCCAAATTGACAAAGCCTAGAAATATCAAAAGTCTGAAGGAAACGTGATAAAATGACCTTTTGGAGGGCCAGGGAACCTCCAAGTTTCCAAGTGAATATAATCTTTTACTTGAGTCAATGAGAAAATCAGATGGCAAAAGTAAAAAGCACAATAGTTTTGATAAATATTCTAGGACCATAGAGCTGTGGATAAAGATTCAGCAGTACCTATTATACTGAAAATGTCCATACTCCACAGCCTGGCAATGCTACTTCTAGGTTGTAGCAAATGGTCTTGGTGGACTGAGTCCTTTCTCCCTTACTATCTTCAACTAGAGAGGCTGGAGGTGTGAAATGTTCTCAGTCACCCTTGAAAATGTGTTTGGATGTGTGACAGAATTTCCCTGGGAAATTTCTGGAAAAGCTTTTGCTTTTCCGATAAAAAGGGGAAATTCCCCTGCTACCTTCCTGTGCCTGTAAGAAAGTCCTGTTGATGTCCCTCAGGATGGGTTGGTAGACTGTTCAAACTAGATGTCAGAGGTTGGTCCACAGTCTTTTGACCATAAATGATAGAAATCTACACTGGATATTAAGAAACAAGCAAGCATAGGCTATGGAAGAGTTAGTCCCTGGATAAGAAAGTTCCTTCCATGTTTTACATTTAAGTTGCTCAGACCCATGTTTATCTGTCAGTAGAAGTAATGATGGGGCTGTGTACCATGGCATGTAATAGAGGCCATTATGGAGGCAAAACGATGTTTACTGTTTACCTTACACAAACTGGAGGGTGAGAATACAAAGAATACCAGAGAAGGGATAGTAGAAGAATACAACTTATCAAAACTAAGTTGGTGAGTACGTCAATTTTTAGCAGTGCTTCTCTTCATTTTGACTTGAAATTGTGAAATCTCATAAAAAATTCTTAAAGGAATTTCTTTCCTCTGGATATTGGATTCTGTTAACACTCACTGGATATGAAATTTCTAAAGTTTTCATGGGGTTGACAGATTTTAAATCTGGAGTCGTTTTCAGTTTGTAGTTGGAGATGACGGACATCTAGAGATTGTATGAAGTTACAGAGCTGAAGGAAGTGCCTCGTGAAGCCTGGTATTCTACATGGAAAAAAATTTACTCTTGAAATCCAAACTCATTATAGTCTTATCAGGGCAGAAACAATAAAAACATTTGGAAGTACTTCAGCTTGGCCTCAGTGTGTGGCTCTGCCCTGAACTCTTGAGATGTCCCAGTCTCTGTCCATGCCCTGTGTAACCTGGCGCATGCTAAAACCTCCACTGAAATTTGGCCAGTGGAATTCGTGACTCTCCCCATGTTTAGTTTTGGTCTTGATAATTCAGACATTTTTGGAGATGTTTTTAGGATAAAATAATACTTTCCCTCCCATGAAAACTTTGCTTGGATTATTTGATTTTTAAAGTTTGGTGGTGGGAAAGCTGGCTCTCCCCCAACCCTGGCCTGAGGTTTAAGGCGATGGTCACTGTGGGCAGACAGGCAGCAGGCTGCCCAGCCAAGTGGTGAAATTGAAAACTGAGCAAGACCTTAACAAAAAAGAATCCTTTGAGCTATTTTGGTGCTGCAAGTCATACCATTTAGCCTTGGGTTAAGACAGAAGGAAATTGCGTACAAAAACACCTTTGCCCCTTGTTATCATATTTATGCCATGCAGGATACTCTCATTGTTTTCTTACACCATTTTCTTCATTGAATAGTATCATCCAACCTTTCAAGGGAATGAAAAGGGAAAGGTATGCTTACTCATAGTGAATGTTGTTAAGTGTTATTAAGTGTTCAGTTGTCTAATTTTTCAACCTAAAGAAAGATGACTCAAATATTCAACTGGTGCTAAAGCCATCGTGAAGTCCTTCATATAAGCATAAATTGTGCATTATTAAAAGTGGGTACATCTCATCTATGTTAAAGAGGCAGTAAACAGCCTTAGGGGTTCTTGTTTCATTCTACTTAGTAACATACATTCTGTCTCCTTCATTGGACAGCAAATTTCTTGGGAGAAAGAACTGTGCCTGCAGGATCTTTGCACTTCCCCAACACCTGTTTCCTAAGTATTGAATAAAATAAAAACTTGGAAAACTGAATGCATAAGTAAAAAATGAAGCACAGATTTACAAAAAACATAGAGTTTAAAGATCACTGAGCTAAATAAGTTTTTGGGAAAAGAATTGAAAAGTTTAAGCAGGAAATTGTAATATGCAGGATGCCTGATATGCTTTTCCCCCTCTAATTGAAGGAAATTTAAAGATGGAATTGCCGGTACACCATAACAGCAAAATGTTCTTAATTTTTTTCAGTTTTGCAAATTCTCATGATTTGACTTTCATCCAGGACTGTCAGTTGAGACATCTGATAATCTAAAAGCATTCAGAGAATTAGGATCCCATATGGCTCAAAAATATTTCCTATCCGGAAGGAAAAAGAGAACATACTGTGAAAATAATACTGGTATATCCTTCAATTTACGTGTACAAGGGACACAAATGAATTCAAATCATTTTCCACAGCATAATGATGAAAATGATCATCAGGATCATTTATAACAACCAAAATAAAAGGAATATTTAGTTCTTCATAATCTTCCTAGATTATGAAACATCAGTACTGCAAAGCAATGATGGTAATGGAGTTACATTTTGTCTGACAGGGGCAATATTCATTAGAAATGAGCACTAAATTAAGAGTCCTGATTTATCATGAATTAATTGTGCAAGCATGGAAAACTCACTTAACTTCTTGGGCCTTAATTTTTCTCAATTAAACAATGAGAGGGTTGAACCAGATGTTCTTTTCTAGCACACATCTGTTCTGAAGGTTCTAATGAGGAGTATGAGTACTAATACTGTCTAAAGGACAATCAATTCTTGTTTTAGGAGGAAAAGTTATTGCCTTCAAACAAACATTCAGTATTGAGATATGCTGACTTGGGCTCAGTCAGCTGATTTCACCAAGTGAAATAAATATAATGATCATGATTGCTATTCGTCAAGTGGACTGTGGGCTGGATGCTCTGTTTCCATTCTCAATTCTATAAACACACATTACTATTACTATTGTCACCCCCACTGTAGAGTTGAGTACATGGGAGCACAGAGATAACTAGCAAGTTGACTGTAGTCACACGGCAAATGTTACGAGTTGCTTCGGGAAAGTGGATTATAGAATCTAGGCAACTGTTTTCTCCACAGAACTGCCCCCTCAAGGTGGAAGCTCTCCCTCACAACGCAGTGATCTCCGTTAACACTCTTTCTCACAATTTCTACTGAGGGCCTCGGGAATAATAAAAAGAATGAGGAATTTGGAGCTCCTGGTTCATGGGCCAGCTCTGCTCATTAATGGCAGTGTGACACTGGGCCAGGGAACCCTTCCTTCACCTGTAAAACCAGGAAAACAATCATGCCTACCTTTTAGGGATGCAGTGACATAACATTTATGAAGATGCTTTATAAACTAAAAGCAAAATTGCTAAAAATAAAGCATGCCTGCAGGAAGTACTTTTTTTTAAAGAACGTAGCACTGTAAATCTTCTAGTTTCATGTTGTTTTTGCCAGAAATAGTCTGTTCTGAAAGAGGCAGTGTGTGTGGTACGGGAAAAAAATATAGGTTTTATTCCTAGCTCTCCCATTTTCTTAGCTCTGTGGCCTTGGGCAAATCACTTAATCAGGCCTCCATAGACTCGGGGGTTAATTTTCCTCTGTAGTTGGTGGCTTGAGACTCTTCCTGTTTCTCATCCTTTGTGTTTTATAAAAGTCTAAGAGGACAACAGAGCATGCGCCAGAGACTTGGCACTTCAGCTCATGTGAGGTCTTGCTTCTCTTCTTGCTGCTTCTGCAGGATGGGTTCTGGGCCCTGCCTGACCTCTGCCTTGGCCTTGGCTTGGCTCTGAAGGTGCTGGCAACTTCCCTCCCAGCAGCGGCCTGGGTGCTGGCGTAGAGAGGGCTTTGGTCGAGCACTCCCGCCCACGGCCCTTGGCCAGCAGCGCCACAGTACACTGGGTGCACAGCAGCCTGGGGGCTCCCAGACCCACCTACCAAGCCTGCCCCAGCGCAGAGATTTGAAAATTCCTGGGGTTCAGCTGTCAGTCTTGGATTGGGGTGAAGGACCTCCAGGAAAAGAAGATACCTGGCTAAACCAGCCCAGTCCTTGCCCTGGCCGGGCACTGACTGCTCAGGAGAATGGTGGAGGCCTGGCCAGGGAGGCAGGGGCCGAGGTGCCTAGCAGCGTCTGCCTCTTCCTGCACCTCCCTTGCCCTGGAGACTGCTCCTTGGGCTCCCTTGGCTGGCTCCCTGTCTGGGGACGTTCTCCTTACACGCAACCTTCTTGGCTTTGGTCCCTGTTTGTCTTTTGGCCAGCTGAAGGCATCTTTTGGACAAGAACCACGAAACTTGAACTGTGTAAGTGTGATGATCCTGCATAGGAGTCAGACGCTTATTTAAATATTTACATTTAAAAGGAGCATTGCACAGTATAAAAATAAATGGGAAAAACCATGTTAATAACATCAAATTTTAATTTTTATTTACTTAGAGGATTATATAGGAAATTAAAAGCTACAACAAGCTGGGCATGGTAGTACGGGCCTATAACCCTGACACTCTACGAGCCTGCGGCCAGAGGATCGCAATTTGGAATGCAGCCTGGGCAACGCAGAAACTTAGCAAGGCCTTATCTCAAAATAGAAAAGGGCTGGGGATGGATCTCAGTGTGCAGGCCCTGGGTTTGATCTCTAGTATGAAAAAGCAAACTCTTACAACAGCAAAATACTATGACAAGCCCAGTCCAGAGAAGGGAAAGACTTCAGGAAAGAGCTTTCTGTGTGTACCTCATGACATTCTTCCCCGTGTTGTGGCATAAGGGGATCCACAATTTCATGGCTGCCAGATCTCTGCCCCCTGCATTGCTGTGCCCGCAGCACCCCTGCTCTGTTAGGAGTGTGGTCGGACTGCCTCGAGACTAGCTCACGCTCCAGTAATCTGTGGTTCTACCTTTACCTTCCATGTGGGTCGAGGAGGAGAAATCCCGTGGAAACTCTGAGGATCATCTGACCAACATGGAGATCATTTGACTTCACTAGTCATTAAGTAGCGGTGATTCCCCCTTTTATTTTTAGGGCTGGCTAAAAATTGATGAGGACAATGAGAAACACTGCAACTTGCCTAGAACTTGCCTAGAACTGTGGGGCTTCTTTCTTCAGTCACTCACTCATACTGCCATTTAACAACATTTACTTAGTGCTTGCCATGTTGTACACATTCAAAAGTGACTAAGCTATTCTTCTCCCAAAGGCAATCCAAGGCAACAGGGTGGGTAGAAGACAGACACATACACCGATTATTTCTTTTTTAATGGAGCAAGTGCAATGATTATGGCTCTATATAGAAAAGACTCCTGAAGTATACAAGCATGAATGAGGAAAGACACTTTGGGGAAAGTGACATCTTTGCTACTTGCTAAGTGATGACTGCAAGTTAACCAGGATGCAGGAAATGGTAGAGGCAGGTGGGAGGGAGTATAGTGTAGATCAATTTTGGCTTGGAGAAAGGCACTGAGAAAAGAAGCAGTGCAGTGAGAGTGAAAACCAACAAGCTATTTCTTGTTAATCAGGCTGGGGAAACAGGGAGGGTGAGACCTGAAGTGGGCTTCATTCTGAGGCTCTGAGCAGTTGACAAATCATTCTGTGCCTGGAAAGGTGATGGTTGGATTTACAATTTAGAGAGCACATTCCAGGAGCTACTTCAATTGTGTGTGTTGTGTGTGTGTGTGTGTGTGTGTGTGGTACTGGGGGCTGAATCCAAGGCCTTTGCACTGACCTCTGCCTTCAGGTCCTTTTTAAATATTTTGAGGCAGGGTTGGGCTGTCTCTAAAGGGCCAAGGCTGGACACAAACTGGAGATCCTCATGTCTCAGCTTCCGAGAGTGCTGGGATTACAGGAGTGTGCCACCACACCTTGCTTGAAGTGTGGCTTTGAAGGGGTAAAACTGGAAGTTGGAAGCCATTTATGGAGCTCCTGTTTACAACTACAGACGAGAGAGTGACAGCTTATAGCAGGAATGGTCATGTATTAAAACAATACTAGTAGTTAAAACCGGCTGGACTTGACTATTGATTAAATGTAAGTGTGGAAGGCAAGAGTCCAGGGTAGTGACGAAGTCTTTGGCTTGGGCAACTGGTGGCTAAGGGTCAGGTGTGAAGCAGACTTCAGGAGGAGGTAGAGGCTTTGGAGGTGCAGCGAGGAACGATGTGTTCACTCTTGGATTTGGTTGTGGCCTGTGGAAATGGTGGGAGGAAATTTCAGCAGGAAGTTAGAGGAGGCTGAAGTCTGGGGAAAGGTTTAGACTCCACCTATAGATTTGGGGGGATCAGAACCTACGTGGTAGCTGTAACTATGGAATGGCTAAAAGCACCTATGAGAGAAGGAAGGGAAAGAAGAGAATGAGGAGGTGAGGGAGACTATGTTATTCAGAAGCCGAGAGTGCAAAGAGTTTCACGAATAAGGGCACGAACCAGTTGTTAAATGTGGTAGGGAGATCTCAGAAGAAGTGAGAGAAGGCCCTTTGAATTGGTACCAGAGCAGCTTGGGAGAGAGCACAAGAGGACTCTTTCCAAGAACGGTGGAGACAAAAGCCAGATCAAAGAGGACTGTGAGGTAAAAGCAGTGGAGATACTGAAGGCAGACGGATATTTTGAGAAGCTGGCTTGAGTCAGAGAAGGAAAAGGAAGAGAAAATTTGGACATAGCTGGGGAAGGAACAGGATTGAAGAGGGTTCTTTATTTCTCTCTCTCTCTCTCTTCCTCCTCTCTTAAGGGAATGTGCTAGTGGAGAGGAGATACTGGAGACCCAGGAGAGGAAAGGGAGACCTGGTGGAGGTAGGAGGCAGGGCTCAGCAAACAAAGGCTTGGAGGAAAGGAGTGGACAGAGGCAGTTGCTCTGTGCCCCCAGAGTGCTTCACTGAACTGGAGCTCCAAAACTGTTGACCAAGTTGGGTAACTTTGCTGAGTGCTCTACAGACGCACATCATTTAACTACTGATAGGCTGCATTCTGTGTGGCAAATTCTTATTCTCAGGAGTTCCTTATAAAAATTCTCTGGTAATTCCCCAAGTCTCTAATCTTATCTTTACAGCCTTCAATCTTACAAGATTTCTTGCTATTTTGAGCAGCTTGAGGTTACCTGTCATGAACTCTTTCAGTATCTTTCCTTTCTTTTTCAATTTCTTTTGTCCTTGCTTTGATCTCAATTTTTTCCTGCAATATTCAAAATTCTACTGATCTTTGAAGATCCAACACAAGTGATATATAGTTATCTGTATTTTGCTTTCATCTTATATATACATTTTAAAATTATTTGATGTCTTTTATATTATCTCTTAAGCTACTTTAAATACTTTTCTGAACAAGGAAGGGATTCAATCAACCAGTCAGTCATGCAACATGATGCCTTTTCTTATCTCTTCCTTTTTTCACTTTGTTTGTGTTTTTGGCTCATTCTTAAACTGTTCGCCTACTGAACTATTACATCCCTTAAGGGCTAGCTAATGTTTTTCACACCTGTTCTAGCAGTAGCAATGCATTATACAAAGTATTTATCAACTACATTTAATGGAGTATAAGCCCCTGGAGGACAGAAATATAGATAGGGATATAGATAGGTATGTAGATAGGAATAATACATAGATGTATTTATATTTATACCTATTTAATTTGATATTATAGACTCGCTAGCAATTGAAAGCATACAAAGATAAACAAAACATGGATATTACATTCAGTGGAATCTTCTAACGCATATCTTCTAATACACATATATTCAGCACCAGTACATAAGCACTTACAACTATAAGAATGGGCTTTTAGCGTGAACAGGATGTTAACAGGCAGAAGGTACAGCATGGCAAAAGCACAGATCTGTGAAACTGTGATTAGAAGACAGGACAAAATGGCAAGAAGTTAAGACTGGAAATGCAGTATAGAAACAAGAGCCTTTGGAAGCTTGAATGGCATGCTGATAAAATTAGACATTATTATGTAGGAAAGCTGGGTGCCCTCAAAACTTTTAAGGCAGAGGATATTACTAGATACGAGTTTTCTAAAGAAAACCTGGAGAGCAGGTTGGAGGGAGAGTTTGAAAAGAATGGGATAGAAGGTAGGTAGATATGCTAGATTCTGGAGTAGTGTAGGTGACATGATGAAGGCCCACGTAGGGTAAGTTGGTTACAGATTAGATGCTAAGTGTGCATTTGAGCATTCGTTGGCATGTTGGAGGGTTGGGTGGGCCAGCTTAAGAGCCCAGAAATATTTGCTGATCCCACTATATAAATAGTAATCATGGCTACCATTTATGATACATTCTGTGACATATTCTCTAGAACAGCTTCAGGCAATATTGCTATCTTTTCTTCCTCATTTATTATCCTCTAGGGCTGATTTTGGAACTTTCATTTACATGGTCAAATGTTCACTTATTTTATAAGGTCTTAAGTTTTGAATACCCAAGATACATGAGCCCATATATCTTTTAGGGCAAGATTCATGTTATTAAATATGTTTTATAGGGCCGGGGATTTAGCTCAGTGGTTTTACCACCTGCTGCGCAAGCGCAAGGACCTGAGTTCGATCCCCAGTGCCAAAATAAAGAAATAAATAAATATGTTTTGTAGTTCTTATGGTGCTCTGTAGAGGGTCAGGCAAATAACAAATTCCTACTAAATACTTGTTAAATTGAATGGAATGCTACTACTTAAGGCCCCTCAAATGTAGTGTGTCCTCTTACTCCTCGGCATTTGCAATGCTGTGCTCTGTAACTGGAATCCTTTCTCTCTCTCTCCACCTTCCCCTTACGGTCTTAACTAGTTTCAACCTAGCTCATTCTCATTCACAACTTTTCCCAGGAATTCTTGGTTGATGCCCCTGCACAGGGTCAGGTACTTTTGCTAAGTAGACCACAGATTTTTCTACTTAGTTTCTCTGTGAGCTACATAAAGGCAGACTACTCTTTTAATAATTTGTTTAATGCTTGATCTCCAGCTTGAATGCAATGCCTGATATACAGGGAGTGCTTAGTAAGTATTTGTTAAATAAATGTGGTTCTGTGTGATTTTATTTGTAAACCTGAACATTTTAAAATCTAAATCTTCAAATGGCTGGACATAAAGCCAATCCTAGTCCACCCAGCAGAAAAAAGTAATGAGAGACCATCTAGAAAAGCATTTTATTCTTTATGCTTTTAAGTTAAACATAAGATTGAAGTAGTTAACTTTGTATTTTTAAGGACTTTCGTGCAATTACAACTCTAGAAGAAAATCACTAAGTCCATTCAAACTTCTCCTTTTCATCCTCTCCCCTCAAAGCAATATATCTGGTTGGCTGCCTATTTTTTCATATGTGCAAACTATTATTTCTTTTCTGAGTAAGTTCCTGTGGGGCGGGAATTTGAAAGCAAATGGGACAGCAAAACACACAGAAAAACTAGAAAGCCAGATTCCATTTTAGAAACCTTTAAGGGGAGCAGCTACAGTGTTCTGCAGATGACTCAAGGTCACAGGGGATACAAATTCCTTTTCTCTGGGACATTTATTTTAATCATACATGAAAACTGAATGCCTTACTTTCTGACACCATAGTAGGCACAAAAGGCAGTACTGTTAAGTCAACCAGTCATGGACCAATGCCAAGAAAATGAGTGGTTTATGGGAGCACAGCTCTGCACAAACAAATATACATCCCTGAGACAGAGTGTGAGGTGGCGTGGGGAATTCTTCCTGGCAGATCTTTGATCAGGAGTTTCTACAAGGGCTCAGATCTTTACTTTGGTCCAAGTGCTCACTGTCACCATCTGTGAATGATTTCACCCAACAGGCACTCCAAGGGGATCAATTACAATTGACAGCCTAATTTCCCAGGTAAAGAGATTTCCCATTCTTCAAAACCTCCTATGTCTTCTTCAGCATCATCAGCCACCTTCCACGTATAATGAATGAAAAATCCTGGAGTAGCTAAAAAGACCAGGATGTGAAGTACTTACAGCCAAGATCCCACTATGTGCTCCAAAGACAAGTTTAGAAGTGACCAAGAAACTGAATTCATTCCTAAAATCTAGGGTTAGTGCAAGACTTTTGTCCTCCTACACTTGAGTGGCCCAGAGCCATGCGTGATTCTAAATCATATTTTGGATCTCACCTTAATGTGTCGATCCCATGTAATTATACAACAAAATAATACATTAGGCAAGGCGTGCCTTTATCTTCAGTGTCTAAAGGTGTTCTTTCATTGCTAATGTTTTGTTACTCATTGATAGTAAGAGTCAAAAACCATAATGTATATTTCATGGAGCTTTTTCCATTTAGCTTTTATTTATATCACCTCGTTCAGGAGTGAAGGAGGGGCAGGTTGACTGGCTTGGCCCTGGCTGCCCTGCGAGCTGACTGTTGGAGTAAGAGCAGAGCAGTGGTCCAGGACCTGCTCTTATGGTGCTTTCCCTTCCCACCCCACAGAACGGTCATGAGAGCTGCTGCGGCCAAAGCGATGTCAATAAACTCAAAATAGGAAAATAAATGAGTCCAGGCAAAATGAAGGAATGATAAGTCTATGAAGTCCATTGATACTAAAACAAATACGTTGATCTGATTAATGAATTAATATGGAAAATAATATATCCTAACAATGATCCCATCACCCCATTGCTGCCCCTGCCTCTCACTTTTGAAGGGAGCAGCCACGCCCTCTCGGATTGGGCAGCAGTGCCCTGTGAGAGTGATGTGGATGAAGCCTGACTTGCTGCTGCACACAGAAGGCAGCTGGACTGCCAGATGACCAGTCAGAACCCTCTACCATGTTGCCTCAGACTTACAAATGAAGCACAAATTGAAATGTTAGCTAGAAGTACTTGAGATCCTGTAACTTCAAAAGGACTGTCTTTGGGGATATGTATTTCTATAGAAAGACACCTGGCATTCCTTTTTGTAATATCAGACCAAAGTATGGAATAATTAAAACAGAAATGCCTCATGCAATGTTAAGAATCTTTAGTGGATGCTCCTAGCTAACAGGATTAGCCTTGCATCAAGCCCGAGCCTGAATCTGCTGGAATCTGGCCTGCATAACAGCCTGGAATGAGGTATAATGCAGGTTCATGTGTAGGTTACCCACAACCTTCTCGTGACTCAGTTCCTTTCTCTGTGAGGCTGAAATAAAGAGATGAACTCCAGCAAGGCCATAGAGGTGTGAGTAGATAAATAGCATAAATAGCTAGAGAACATATGTACTACAGGAAGAGAGAAATAAAAACATGCAAGACCTGATTTTTTTTAAAGACTTTTTTTAACTGCAGAGACATTCAACTTAACCTTTAAGAGCTAGACTATCTGTATCTATATATTTACATCTATATTTCTCACAGAAACTTTCCTCAGGCCTCCCATGAAGAACAGAAAGAATAAAGAAATGGTTCATTCCCTTGCAGATGAGCGATGACCTTATCCTGGTATCAAAGCCAATAACTACAATAGCAGCATCTGTAGCCCTATGAGTTCTACTCTGATAATTTTTTTCCTACTGAGCCATCGTGATAAGTGACGTTTGTGAAATAGCTACAGTAGATTCAGCTTGAGAAGGCAAGCCAGCATGACAGAAAATGCATTTTGTACAAGCCTCCACGCAGTGATCACAATACATTTTAGCTAGTGGTCCAGTTCTCCATCTCTTCAAGCAGACAACATGCCTTGAGGATATAAACTGTCTTAGTCCATCAATTATCACCATTAGTTAGCACGGTAAGTAACAAAGAGGAGATAATCGACAAACACTTGAACGATGAATACAAGGATGAACCAGTCTGGAAAATCTGCCCTCAGGAACTGGGGCTCTGAGAAAGAGAGGTTCAAGTGAAAAAAAAGTAGGAAAATGTTGAGCAATCTCAGTCCTAGAATTGGACTAATATTAGAGGAAAACAGATTAGTGACAATAAGACTGATTATAAAGAGAAAAATGACAGGATTTGGTTTGGTTTGTTTATTTTTGATTTTATGGCTGACAGTTTTATTTATGAACACAAGATTTAAACTATAAAGAGAACAAATTAAAGAAGGAAAGTGACTGGAGAAATGGGTGATGAGAAAAAGTAGGAAATAGTTTAGAAGATAGAAGAATATAAGGAGGGAACTGTAAAGATGCTTAATGGGCGGGGTGGGGGGGGAAAGAGAAGAGAAAGGAATAAGCTTTTGGTAAGATATTCTATGTTCTTGATAAAGTTCTCTAGGGAATTTCAGAAGCTGAGCAAGTCCAGGGAAGAAATGAATCAGAATGGACAAAAGGGAGAGTCAGACACATGGCATTGATCACTGGCAGGAAAAGACAAAGGGAATAATGCTGCCTCAGAGAGGTCGTTTCCTTCATCAAGCAGGAAAAGCCCCTGCCATGCAGGTAGAAATCAGGTAAACCATGCACCAGTGCCCATCCTTGGCTTCTACCCCAGGGTTGCTCCCTCACTTCCCAGGGAAATCTCACTGAGCTGCAGAATTTTCCCAAGCTCTGGACCTTTTTCTACTGATTTTCAACTATTAGAACTTGCCCAGCCTCTATGACACCTGTTTCTATGAAATGACAAGGGAAGCTAACGGGTGTCACCAAGTAAAGTGATTCCTGTTGCAGCCTTAGGCACCAAAGGGCTTCCTAGCTGATTACATACACCGGTAGTGTAGTTCACCTACAGGAAATGAATGCATAGAGCGGGGCGTGAGCCAGATGCTACAGAATAGGATGGGGCGGCAGCAGCACATGGGCTTTGGTGACAGACATGCTGAAGACGGAGCTCAACCCACATTTTCCTAGCTTTGCTACTGGGGAGGGGGTTTATCTCCTGTGGATCTTGGATTCTTCATCTGCAAACATGAAGAATAATTTTTCATCTTAGGTTTCCTCATCTATCAAGAGGTAATGTTGCCTATACTGCAGGGTTGGTTTTAGGATTCGAAATATGTGTAAATGGTCACAATTTTATTTACCATTTAGTCACTTATTCTTTCATTTATTATCACATTAAAAATGAATCATCAAGGCACAGAGAGGTAAAGTGGCAGAAAGGTCATCCCACTGGGAAGTCCCAGAGACAGCGCTTAAATCTGGGCAGTTGTTTTCACATTCTTAATCCATATCAAATCACCGAAGTGGTTGGACACTTCCAAAATGCTTGTTATTTTGGTACTGGGAATGGAACTCGGGTCCTTGCATTTGCGCAGCAGGCAGCAAAACCTCTGAGCTAAATCCCCGGCCCTACTTCCAAAATGCTTTGACATTCACTAATCTCATTCAACTCTTACAGCTCTTTTGTGCAGTACTATCTTCCTTGCTTTAAAATGAGGAAAGTAAAGTCCAGAAATGGCGACATGAGCCAAAATTCAAATAGCTGATTAGTGGCAGAACTTGAAAATCAGTGCAGGATTTATGATCACAAATGTAAATACAAGAAAGAGAGCCAATCCCGAGTCCAGGTTAGGCACCCATGTCTTTCCTATTTCTCTAAGTGGGCTTTTTTCATGGCTTTAAAATATCTCTGATAGCAAAGCTAAAACCTGGCCGAGTGCTGTCATATCATGAGGGCATGAGTTCCATACATAGGTTTGAACCCCTTACTGCAGGGCTACTGGCCACTTATCTCTTACTGTGTGGTGTTATCAGATCAGGGTAAAACAAATCAGGTTTTAAAGAAGGTGCGAAATTGCCAGTATGAAATCAGATAAACCCACTGCAGGTTGGGAAAAAATTCTATCATAGAAATACAGCCTGCCTGATATGAAAGAAGGGCAGAAAACAATGCCAAGAGGTTCTTGGATGAAAATTGACATTTTCCACTATGGAGACAGAAGTGGAAGCACTGATTGAAGAATTATATTATGAAGAGTTCTAAAATACTTATCATCATTTTAGGTCATTTATTCTTTACCCTTTTAATGTTCTTTTCTATTGTGCCACTGGGTCGAGCTTAAAAGCAAAGAATAAAAATTCACTTTGTTTTTTACATTAATATGAAGCAGGAAGCTTTTCTGCTCCTTGGTTTGAAAAAATAAAAGCATTTCTGAGAAATATTAGAGCACTAAAAATGTTCTTTCAGAAATATGGCTGTTGTCATTAATAAGGATGGTAGATTTATCTGCGTGGGCTCTGAATTTTCAATTTTTTGTGACTTCCTGCAACTTGAATATTTTAAGAGGGGAAAACTGATAAGAATAATTAAAATTGCCACTGCTTCACTGCAGCTGTGACCCCGTTATGCTTCTCTCTGGACACAGCTCAGGCACCTTCATGTCCAGGCGGCTTTTTCTGCTCTTGGTTGCAGTTGAGAGGTCCTTCCTGTGTGTTCCAGGAGGGCTCCACACTCACCACTCTCTGCCACATCCTTATCACACTGCACAGACGCGTCCTGCCCACACACCTGTGCCCCTGGAAGATGACCAAGACAGTGGCCACGTCTTACGCTCACCTGGTGTCGTCAGCACCCGGCATGGAGCCAGAACTCAGGAAATGTGTGCCAAGCTGCACTGAACTTTAAGATGCCAACCTGATCACAGAGCAACAGAATGCTCTTCTTAGAGCCCACACCCAACGCACTGATTCAAGTATACTGATTACATTAAAAATACCATTTTCTAATGGTATGAAGGAAATGCAAAGTTAAAGAAAAAGCGAGTCTTGTTTCCCAGGTGAGAACTTATTTCCCAGGTTCTCACTAATCAGCTTCTATGATAGTAAAGAGTACTTTTTTAAAGCATCATTTCTTTGTCTCAGGCGTGAAGGATACTTTTGTTAGTGTCCACATAGCTTTCTATTTTGGCTCTGGATTAAGAGACATGCAAGAGGTTTGCTCAGCTCAGCTACCGCTTAATATTGCACAAGCCTGAGAGAGAAGACTATTATGTAAGCTAATGTGTATTTTAAGGTTCTTCTTTTTTTTTCATAGCCACCACCTAGATTCTATCTTTCAATCTCATGAAGTGCTGAAACCCAATGTGTGGGAAAGAGAGGTCCTCTACATGCTCTGTATTTCTTATAAGTAGGAAAAAATAAAAGGAGTTGATTAAGGGTTAGCAATTTTCTTTTCTTTCTTTACACATACTTGTAATTCATTTAATGCAGGAAGTGGGCTGAGTTTTCTTGTTCTTTCCAATTCAACTGTCAGGGAGCTTTCTTGCCAGCCTGCTATGGTTACCACAGCAACAATACGATGGTGGCAGTAATATGATCTCATGTGCCTTATGTCAATAGCATCAGATCATCATGCTCAAGGGTAATTTTGACAATGTTTCCAGTATGGATTCAGGATTTATTAGTGTTTGATTGATTTCTCAGAAATACTGAGCAATTACAACCCTAAACTGTTAATAAAAGCATGCTCATGAAGATTAGCAGTTATATAGATAAAATCCTATGCTGCATGTTGTATGGCATTCTAAACTTCGTAAAGTGCTTTCACACAATGTAACCACCTCAACTGTCACTAGGTGGGCCAGGTGTTATTATCCCTATTGCACAGCTGAGGAAATAAAGGCTCATGCAAAGTGCGTGTGGGTAAGGTAGCAGAGCAACTCTGTGAGGAAGATGAAGCTTCAACTTGGGCTTCTGGCTTCAGAATCACATATTTTCTGTATTCCCACGTGGAGAATTGATGGGTATTAGGAAAACATTCTCAGGTGCCAGGTTAGATCCTGGAGTGTCCGCCTGGGGTGGATGGTGACTGCCGGTTTGAAAACATGAGTATTTTACATTAGGGTGCTGCTGCATACTTCTTACATCTCCCACTGCAACCTCCCCATCTCAGGTGTCCTTGACACTATATGACAACCAGATCCTTTTGCGCTTTTCCCACTGATCACTGCCTCATGTTTGATTTGTTTTTAGTTGTATTTATTTCCCCACAACGAAGCGCTGAAAGGCAGAGTCATGTCTGTCACTCTTGGTGGCTCCCTGTTCTTGGCACAGTACTTGGTGCATAATAAATACACCCCAAATTCTTGTTGCTTGTTAAGTTGAACTCATCTGACTCCCACACATCCCCACGAGGCAGGTGGAGCCAGCACCATGAGCCATCATTTTAAGAAAGAGTAGTTAGAGGTTACATACATAATCATGGGAAATTCAATTCTTCCTAGCCCCAGCTACACACTCTTTCCATATCATCCTGCTTGATTTTTTCCCCCTTCATTTATTCCTCCATTCAGTCTTTCATTCATTCATCAAACATTTACTGGCCACTCCTTATGTGTCCAGAGTGGTTATAGATGTTGAAATATAAAGATAAAGAAGACACTGTCCTCACACCAATGAGGTCACGTACAGAGCAGATAGTTTTCTGCTTAGTGAAGCAGGTAAAATAAAAACTTACGTGAAAACTCAAATATGCACTAGATTAATTCCCAATTTAACTGGATCTTTAACAATTATTTTTAGAATATGTTTCAAGTGACTCCTTTAACAAGAGATTTTAGAACTGTACAAACCTTGTGGCATCATCTATACAAGATGACTACTAATTTTGTACCTTGATTTTTGTTTTTCTGAGCATGAAACCAGCATTTCCAACTTCCCACAGAATCCCTAAACTTGAAAAATGAAACTCTCTCTGACCTCAACAAAGGGGCATTCAGAAAGAGGCAGACAGTTAAGGTTAGACTCTGGATTTTGCCATCTGACATGTCACTTTGGTGTTGGCTCTTCTGTTTGCTATGACCTTGGGTCGTATCTTGGTGTTTCTTCATCTGGCACAAAACATAGTACTCAAAATATTTCTTGAATGAATGGATTAATAAGTTGCCAGAGAGGATGACAAATGATAAAATAGTGATACCTGAAACTGTGGAAACAATAGGAAATACTCAGGAAATATTTTCAAGTGAGTGAATGGGCTACATAAATATTATCGGATGTCTTTCTCCAAAACACACTAAATCAAGGGAAAACTCTGAAGTATTTTTACTTTTCTTTCCTCAACCTCCACACCATACAGTCAGCTTTATTTTACCTCTACAGTGTCTTGTACTTACTCATTTCTCTTTGTCCAAACCCGTGATATAGTCCAACCTTGCATTTTCTTAGTCTCTCATAGGAAGCCTTGACTGAACTTTTCTTTCTAGACTCTCCTCTTCCAGGCTTTCGTCCAAACAGTTAATTTAAAGGTAGAACTAAAACTGCATCACTCTTCTGACCAGAAATTGTGTGCTTATTTTTATATTTTAATTAAGTAACTTTTAGATGATGTGGTGGCCCATCTAATTAGGAGGTCAAGGCATGAGAATCACATGTTTTAGCCCAGCCCAGGCAACTTAGGGAAGCCTTGCTTCAAAATAAAACAAGAAGAGTGCATCCGTGTGACAACTTCCCATGGGAATGCAATCTTATGCACCGCAAGCATGTACCAGAAAATAGTGTTCAAGCACTTGTGTGGCATGCATGAGGCCCTGGGTTCCATCTCCAGCACTAAAAAGAAAAATAAACTTTTAAGAATAGCAATCAAGATTCCTCAAAAGGCAATGTTCAGTCACACCTACAGTCGTCCATTCTATATGCTCCAAGTTTTAGCTCTCTAATCCCCTAAACACACTTTTGTACTTCCTATATTTTTGCCTTTATTTGTAGTTAGTGGAGTAATAATGGCTTTATAATATTTTGCAGCACACTTTGCGGTTTGTAAAGATTTTCCATGAATTGGGCTGGGGATTTAGCTCAGTGGTTCCAGTGCTTGCCTCACAAGCTCAAGGTCCTGAGTTCGATTCCCAGTACAAAAAAAAAAAAAGAGTTTCCATGTAGAAATACTAAAACTTTGAAGGCACATAAGCACTATCATTTTCATTTCACTCATTAGGAAATTAAAAGCCCAAGAGGTTAAAGAATTCTGATTCTCAAAACATGTATGAGAATTATGTTGGAAACCATTTTTGTTTGTGATGACTGTTGAACAATGGAATATTTAAATCAAAGATTTAAAAGAACTGGCTTCAAAATGTTAATGACTAACATTTGCTCAACTCTAGCACAGAGGCTAATGAGGGCTGTGAAGTTAATCTGTCTGGATGGGAATCTTAGCTTTATTGTTTCCTGGCCCTGTGACCTTGAGAAAGTTACTTCATCCCCCTGCCCTTCAATTTCCCATTAAATCAGAGGTACCATAGCTTCTCCTACCCAGGATTGCTATAGTGACTAAGTTAACAGGTACAAAGCACTAGAATAATATCTGGCACCTAGTAAGTGCTCCTACATGTTGTTGTCATCCTCAAAGACACAACATGAGAATTATGGAATATTCCTTGACCCCAAGAAGCAAAATTTATTGCTTTCTTATTGGTGCTCCAGTAGTAACTGCCTTGTACCATCTGTACAGGGGATGCTGTAGCTGCTGCCTCAGAGTGTTGGCTCAGGATGGATTCAGAGTGTATGAGTATACTCCTCACTAGGGCCATTCACTTGGTCTCCATCTGAGAACTCCTGGTTAAGAATAGTATATTATGTTTTTGAAGTGTGTGGTGATCATTTATTAACTAATACAGGAAAGGTGCTTAGTGCTTGGCAAAGGATAAGTAGTTAACAAAGTTTAGCAGCTCTTACTCATATAAATGTTTTATCTATGATATTTTGACTTTCTTGGATTAGACTGTCTTTTTTCTACTATCTTTATTTCTACCTTTATTTTTTCTACACAGTAGATTTTAAAACATAAACATTTGGGTTTTCTTTTTGTGATGTAGGGAATAAAGACTAGTGGCTCGCCATGCTAGGCAAGTACTCTACCATTAAGCCCTAAAAATAAACACCTGCATACAAAGGGTTTTTTAAGTAATATGATTTAGGTGGAAAGACATAGTTTAATCTTTGTAGAGAAAAATTTTAAATGCTAAGTTGATGTACACTGGGATTCAAATGAAAAAATCCATTAAATTCTAAGAAATATATCTCTATAATATTTATGTATTATATAGTATTGACCTAGTGGATGTCAGAAAAATGTGAATGTAACATACAACATTGGGTTTAGATTATAAAAATTCTGTATCCTGCCACCAAAGAAGAGGGAGTATAGATGACTTTATAACGTGAAAAGATGGAAGCATTTCTTCTGTACATTGGTGTATCCCAAATGGTTATACTGCATATAGGAACATTTTGGTGCAATACAACTTTTTATTATGCAGCTTTATTTAGTGCCCCTTCCTGAAAGAGAGACTGTGTCTAGTGCTAAATTCAGGAGCCAAAGCAAATCTTTCCACTTCCATAAAGAGGCTTCGGGGATGAAGTTAATATTTTATTTACCAAATTTAAATATAATATTAGTTGCTGCAATGCTGTCAGACCACCCACCCACCAGACTATAGATAAGCTGCTATTCATACGCTTGAATTAAGCACTATGCATATTTCTAGTTCACTATCAAAAGTAAACTACACATATCCACAAAGAAAGGACAGAAACAAATAAATGAGTAGCAAAATATGGTTTCAAGCAACTTTAACAATAGAAGATCAGATGTTGTCAACATATATTTGACTTGAAATTCACTAATCTGCTATTTTTAGGACTCAAGACCTATCAGGGGTAAAGAATATCCTTGGATTCTCTTATGTATGTCCAGAGGTGGTTGGATCAAACATTTTGGTCTCAGGGTAACAACAGTAACAGCAACAAAACATTAACAGCACCTGCCATTTTCTGAGCGTTTACTTTATGCCAGCACTTGGGCAGAACTTGAGCTCTGCAGCAGGCTGAACAACAGCCCCCAGAGGTGTCAGAACCTGATCTCTGGAATCTATAAATGTCACCTTATTTGGGAAAAGGATCTTTGCAGATGTGATTAAATCAAGGATTTTGAGATGGAAAGGTTAGCTTCAATGGTATGGGCTCTAAACACAAACACAGGTACTTTATAAAATAGAGACAAGGAGAGATTAGGCAGACAGTAGAGGAGGAGGCCATGTGACCACAGAGGCAGCGAGCAGAGTGAGGTGGCCACCAGTCAAGGCCTGCTGACAGCCACGGAAGCTAGCAGAAGCAAGGACCAAATTCTCTGCAGAGCTTCCAGAGGGAGCGAGCTCCTGGCAACACGTTGATCTTTGGCCCATGGATACTGACTTAAGACTCCTGACCTCCAGAACTTTGAGAGAATAAATTTCTGTCTTAAGCCAGAGAGTTTGTAACAATTTGCTACAGAAGCCATAAGCAAGTAAATTAAGCATTCAACCATGAATTAAAATACTAATATACTGCTGAACTTTGGCTCTTCCCTCAGAAACCTCCCAAATTTTGGATTTCTTTGTTCTGTGGGGGCTGCTGCCAGTAAAAGCAGAGGTATTAAAGCATCCTTCCAATGTTCAGCATATCTTGATGACATTTTTTGCAAAATCATTTCCATTGTCAGCCTTACCTACTTACAAGTTGGAAATGACATACAGGTACAATGAGTCAAGGTCTGCCTTGAATGCCTGCCATGGTTTTTCCCTCAGTGCATTTTCTGAAATATAGAACTACAAGTGATATTATTTCAGTATGTTTCTCTCTGGTATAATCTCAATCATTTACACAGTTCTTAAAAAATCAATTAATGTCATCAATATATAAGTAATAGATTCCTTCTTTTTACAAAAAAATAAGAACTTGTTATATGCAAGGCATTGATTTAAGAACTAGAGATTCAATGATAAAAGTGATACATCTCTGGACTTCACTTAAATTCTTGTTGAGATGAAAAGAATATTATCAAGTTGCAAAGAGCACAAAGCACGGTGGGGAAATGCTGTAAGGAGAGGACGGAGACAAGGCTGACATTCAGATTTCTGGCTCAGATCGCCGAAAAAATAGTGATGCCATTCACTGACATGGGAACTGCAAGAGAAGAAGCAGACTTGGAAAGGATGATGGGTGTAAGGTGTCTGCAGAATGCCCACGTGGAACAATGAGTCTGGCGGTAAGGGGAGAGCTTTTTTAGTACTGTATGAAGTTGTAGAATTAGGGGACATCTGGACACTGGTGATAATGAAGGGAGAGAAACTGATCACCTTTAGACAGCATGCCAGGGGAGAAGAAAAGGCAGACTTAGAAAAAGCACAGGGCAGACACAGCATATAGCATATAGAATGAATGGTAACTAAGTCAATTTGTGATTTAAGGGGTCTGATAGAGGCAAAATGGAAGTTGTTTGGGTCTATCCAATGAGAATGCTCTCACATGCCAGACTCAAAAGTTTAGACTTTTAAAAAATATACATATTCAATAACAGAGGTTCTGATTAGGCAGGTAATAGTTTCACTTCATAAGGTGAATCCAGCAGTGTGTGGGACGGACACGAGAGTAGAGAGCCCGAGAGTGAAGAGTTCGGGTGGCAGATTAATGTGATGATCTGGGATGACAGGTAACGAGGGCCTGAAGAAGCGCTTTAGCCTTCTGTGTGAGTGCATCCCGCCAAATACACTAAATAAAGTTGGCAAGGAAGCCACACCTTTGAGTGCTTTTCTCTGCATCAAATGTCTTGCATTTTGTTTGTGAAGAAACAAAGAAAGAAAGGAAATTAACACAGCATGAAAAAATGATGCATGGCATGACCCAGCTTATTTTCTGAGAACTCTGTGGAAGTAGGATCAGTAGGACTCTCGTGAAGTATCCTGGCAGTTGAGAGGACAGTTAGTAATAGCCATCTCCACAGCATGAACAGTGGCCACTTGCTGAGTGGGACACTAAGGGCCACCAAGAAACACATGGAAAGAATTATCCTCTTGTTCCCCTTACGGAGATGCTGACTAATGAAGTAAATTTAACTCAATGAATGACAAAGCCCAAGGGTAACAGTTTTGTTCTTGAAAGTCACTGTGGAGCTGGTGTGGGTGGTGAGGATGGTTCCTTTGACCTTGGGGAGTTACAGTATCATTTTCAGACTTGATAAAGAGTTGGAAAGGTCTTAAAAATATGCTAGCAAAGGCACTCCAGGTTTTGTAGTTACCTGAGATGATTTCTGAAATATTTAAAAAGTTGTGTGGAACAGTGAAAACATACTCTTCAGAGTAAGGCAGACCAAGGTTGGGTGCTATTTCCACCTCTACCATGCTGTGACTCTGGGGGAAAATATATAGTCTCCTTAAGACTTAGAAAAAATGAGGATAAGAATAGATTTTGTGAAAATTTAATAATATAGTATTCGGCAAATCAGTGCCTGCGACTTAATAGATGTATAATAATGTTAGTTCCTGTCTTCACATGAGGTCTCTAAAAAATATTCCTTGAGAAAATGTTGAATAAAACCAATCCAGACATAGTAGGAGAAAATTCCTTAAGAAAAATGATAAAAAATTTTATTGAAGTTTTTTTTAGTTTATTATCTCTCCCTGGAAACATTTTCTTTAGAGTTTCTAATCAATAGGTTTTCTCATAACTTTCATTGCATTTGTAGTCAGATGATGCAAGTAGTCAATATGCATAATATGATCAAAAATACTGTGAACGTTTAAATTTTATAAAATTATTATAATAAAAGACACATTGCCATTAACCCCCATTAAAAAACTCCCCTTCAGTTTGAACACATTTATCCCATCTTTTCTGCCATTTTTTGAAGCACTTGGGAAGTTCTCTTTCATAAGTGTCTTTAGTTGCCCTGTTACAGTGTTCTGAATTGATTCACAACATTTACCTTTCGTGGTCATTTTAACTTTGGCAAAGAGCCAGAAGTTGCACAGTGCCCAGTCCAGTGAATAAGGCAGATGAGGACACACTGTGATGTTTTTACCAGTGTGCCTTTTCATGGGATGCCAACTGAAAGCAGCATTTACTGTATTTTTTATTATACCTTGTAAAGACATTCACAAAAGAGGACTTCTAGAACTGCTTCAGAAAGTGGCAAGAATAATGTGATAAGTGTGTTCAAAGTAAGAAGGATTATTTTGAAAAGGAGATTATTGGCAATGTGTCTTTTTACTGTAATAATTCCTTTAAAACTTAAAGTTGCTGTATTTTTTTAATCATACCTCATAATCCTTTCCTAGGGCATAATACAGGATACCTCAACTTACTCTGTATGCATGGTAAATAACTCCTAATATGAGACAACAAACAAAATGCATGTATAATCAATTTAGAAAAATGTTTAGGAGTTTCCATAAACATGTTTTCATAAATGTACGCTGCCTGCCAACTTGCCTGACTTGAGGAGTTGCTATAACAACCAGCAGTCCTCTCAGCAGCCTTGGCACTCTACATTCTTAGATCTTTCACAAGAAATATTATTATCTTGTCTGAGCTTGTTAGCTTAAAGCATGATACTCATAAAGATAAGGTAGAAGATTCAAACATATGCATTAGTAACAAAAGTCTCTCCAAAGGTCCCCTTCCAAGGTAATTTATTTTTTCATTCAATTCATTCATTCAAAAATATTTACTGAATTCCTGCTATTTTCCAGGTACAATTCTATGTGCTAGAGATAAAGCAGTAAAACAAATGGATAAACAAAAAACAAAACACCAAAACCAAACCAAATCCAACCAAAAATCAAACCAACAAGCCCCCACCTCCCCAAAAAGCAACCAATCCAAAAATGACAAAAACAAATATTAAAAACTGTTTTAGTGATGTCCACATGGCTGTGAGGATCAGAGAAGAAAATGCTAGGTACACGACACATTATTATACATGCAAGTATAGAGGTAGGGCAATAGGTACAGCGGAGACAAAGAAAGCAAGAAAGGAGGAGAGCTACTGTGTTAAGGTGATGAGGAAAGGCCCCTTGGTGTGATGACAACTGAGCAGAAATTTGCATGAATTGAGCAAGAAAAGCTATAGATAACTCCATGCGAGAACATTTCAATCAGTGTAGCAGGTGCATAGGCCCTGAATAGGGAGAGTTCTTGGCAGCACCAAGAAGTGAGTAGACCTCTATGATTAGAGTGGAGCACTCAAAAGAGGACTGGTAGGTTAGGGAATCAGAGAGGAGCACAGAACCTATTTGGGCAGAATCTTTCGCACCACTGTAAGGATGTTAGATCTTTCTGGGTTGGGGGCGACCCTGGGGATTGAACCTAAGGGCTTCACACTGAGCTATATCGCCTGCCCCTTTATTATTTTTTATCTTCAGACAGTATTTCACTAATTTTCCCAGGTTGGGGTCAAATTTGTTATTCTCCTGCCTCAGATTCCCAGAGTGCTGGGATTATAGGTGTGCACCACCACACCTGGCTAGAGTTTTGATTTCATTCTGAGCGAGATGGGAAGCCACATGGGGTTCTGCACAGAAGAGTAATATGATCTGGCTTACATCTCAGAAAAGGTCACTTTGGCTTTAGGGACTGCAGAGAGTCCAGAGAGAAGGGAGACCAGTTAGGAGGCTATTGCAACAATACAGTGAAGGGGCAGTGATGACTTAGGGCAGGTGGCAACTGCTCAGAATGCATCAGACTCAGTGTCTTTAGAGACAAAGTCAGTGGAATTTGCTGATGGCATGAGTGTGAAGTATGAGCTAATTCAAAGATGATACCTCTGAGGTTTTTTTCATGAGCTCTAGAAAAATGAAGCTACCATTTTCTCCCCAGGGGAAGATTGAAAGTTAAAAGGATGCACAAGTCAGTCTCTCCAGTCTCTCTCTCTCTCTCTCTCTCTCTCTCTCTCTCTCTCTGTCTCTCTCTCTCTCTCTTTTCTCTGTGTGTGAACTGTGTAGAATGGAGCTCTCACAATGTTAGTTTTGAGATTTCTCTGAGACATCTATGTAGATATGTCAAGTAAGCAATTGGATATAAGTAGTGAAACTCTTTCAGAGACTTCAGAGTTCAGGGGGTCTAAAGATATAATTGTGAGAATTACCAGGGTATAGATGGAATATAGTGTCATGGGGCTGAATGAGGTCAACCAGGAAGTTAATGTGGATAGAAAAAGAAGACAAAGGACTGAGCCTTAGGACAATCTGATGTCAGAGTTGGGAAAGATGATAGGAACACTGGACCTTGTGTGGGGGAAAGAATGAGGATGAGTGGCTAGCAAGGTTGGAGAAGAAGAGACAATGGGATATCAGGGGATATTGAACTCAGGATGGAGGAACTCAGCAGCTGAATCAAATACCTCTGATAGGCTGTATAAAATGAGACCTGAGAACTGACAATTGGATTGGCAATGAGGGAGTCACTGGTGACTGTAGTTGTTGTCGTAAAGAGAATCTCCTATTAAAGAAAGAACAGAAGGGAGATCGTGACTACTGATGGAGATTATAACGAGAGCTAAAAATGGGGTACTACTGGGGTAATATAGGGTAAAGAAAGGTTTTAAAGTTCAAGTTAGGACTTATGATATGTTTGCCTACTGATGGGAGTAATCAACAGAGAGGAAAATTAATGATACAAAAGAGAGGGCAGGGAATAGTGAAGGCTTTACACAGGCAAGAGGCATTATATGGTTTAAATAAGAGAGATTTCATTCATCCATTCAAAAAAGGTAAATGAGCATCTACCGTGTACCACATATATAGCTAAGTACTGGGGACAGAGATATGAATAAAATATGGTTTCTGCTATCAAAGAGGTCATTTTCTTGAGGAAGAGAAACAAACACTTCCTTTAACTAATACTTCCCATTTACTATATATAATAATAATGTTAGAGAAATGTACCAAGGGCTCCTGTTGGGGGGCTCTTTTCACTATGGCATCATGATTCTTGGGGTACAGGGTCACAATGCAAGGGACTCAAGCTCTTCATTCCCACCATGCATTGACATGTCCTGTATTACTGAATGGATGAACTCTGGAAAGAGCTCTGAGTGTGACTTGGGGCTGTGGCTGCACAGATACAGTCAAGGTGAGAGGTTTAAAACATGTTTGGGGGTGAAATCCAGGTGACCTAGGACAAGGAAAAGAGGGAAAGTCATAGATCCCTCACAGGTTTCCCAACTCTAGTATCTTGGAGGAGAAATTTCTAATAAGTAGCTTAGGTGGTAGAGGAGAGGAATCCAGGCCTTTTTTTCCTCTTCTTGGTGGTGCTGGAGATTGAACCCAGGGCCTTGTACATGCTAGTCAAGTACTCTGCCCCAGAGCTAAATCCTTAGGACCTTTGCTTTAAAAATGAAAGCTTTATAAATACTTGATGCTTTCAAACAATACTTAAAAGGAGCCATTTAATTCTTTGTATAAGAGAAAAAAGTCAGACATGATCTCTATATGACGTCATAAATACCAAAGCAAAATAAAAGATAGGAAAGACTAATAATGAGATTCTAGAGTAATTCTGACACTACATAAGAAATCTTAAAAAAAGAGAAAACAGATTTTTTCCTACCACTGAACTTTGCTAGTTTGGAGGAGAGGCTGAGGGCCCTGATGCATGAAATATTTTTTCATCCTTTTAAAAAATCTATGAATAAGGAGCCTGGAGGATCCCTAGTGCTGCCTGTGAGGAACAGACTCCAGTGCTGGGTGCTTTTTAAAAAATATACAAACTCCCCAGCCCAGAGGAAGGGGCTTCTGAGCCACTGTCCCACAGCTCCCAGCCCAGAGGAAGGGGGTTCTGGGCCACCATCCATTCTGCCACTCCCGGCCCCTGTCCCACCTCTCCCAGTTCAGAGGTCAGCCACATAGGAGCCAACAGCACCACCTCCCCTGCCAGCTGGTCGAAATGAGAAGACATGTAAATAAGTCTCAAAACCAGACTTCCAGATCACCTACAGCAACCCCAAAGGGAAATGAGATGGAACACTCTGATACTCAACCACCTGGACC
>NW_004624750.1:8343993-8450683 GCF_000247695.1 Heterocephalus glaber | reverse complement strand
AAAATCTTTGTAAATAGGGAGGGCTGGGCAAGGGTGAAAAATAAGAACCAAGAGAGATTATGTAAAGGTGCAAAGTTCCAATGATGAATGTCATTAAATTGTATACCTAAAGTGTACCAATGTTTAGAATGAATAATCGATAATGCAAAATAGGAAGAAAAGGTCCAAAGAGGTAGGGCTCATGGGAGGGGCAGGGGAAGGGCAAGAAGGGAAAGGAAAAATGATAAGAAATGGAAAAAATGGAAATAAAGTCTTTTTAAATAGGGAAGGGTGGAGGGGGTGAAAGGAGGGCTTGGAATGCGGAACAAATAAGAACCAAGATGCATTATGTAAAGGCACAATTCCCAATGAGAAATGTAAATGTGTTGTATACCTACAATGTACCAATAAAAAATTTAAGTAAAAAAAAAAAAAGAAAGAAAACAACAAACACAGGGTTCCTGGTGTTGTTTTCACTTTTCTACAGTATAGTTTGAGGAGTTTAATGGGAATCAATTGGAACACAAGAGTTAGGGTTCCCAGTGGTGCCAGTCTTTTGGGCTTCATAAAAAACATTGTGAACAGCAGGGGTTTGGGGAAAAGAGAATGCGGCTGAACTAGGAGGGTAACTTGCAGGGAGACTTTCCTGAGCAGGAAGAGTCACAGTGTAATAGAGCATGTTTTAAATTTTTCCACTCAAGCGCTTCCGCCAGCAGAGGGATGAGGACAACACCCCTGGATTGCAGATGAGGAAAGGCCCTTTCTGAGCAGCAAGTTGCAAACAAGAAGTTTCCTTGAAGTCTGCCATTTTAATTTAACACTTAGGCAAATTTTAGATTCAACTCCCTAAAGTGTCCATTTTCTTTCATATAGAATAATGAAGTCTATTCTCTCTCCCCCCTAAGCCTGCTCCAAGTCTCTGATACATGGAGAGATGCTGTGCTTTATCTAATCACTTTGATGGCAACACTGCATTCTGCCGCACATCCCTGGGTATGTTGGGAAGACCAGGCGAAGGGAAAATAACACAGAACAAAGTTTCAGGAGTCTTGGACTCTTTTATTCCAGAGCTACATTTATTTTTAAAATTTTATTTATACCCTATTTATTTCCAAGGGGAATTTGGAATAGCTGTGAGACACTGGAAAATTACAAGTGCTTTGTGCCTTGATTTCCTTATTTATAAAAGCAAAGAGATTGTTCTACATAGTCTCCAAAGTCCCTTCTAACAGACTAAAAGTCTATCTGCCCTGGGTCCAAATAGGTTAGTGGATAATGGTATTGAATGTATATTAGTAGTAGATCAATTAACATTTTGGGAAAAACAGAATATTCAGCTAAGACTTGAGTCATGATGGAAACATTGAATTAAAAAAACTAACCTTGGGAGATGATTAGAGCATAGGAGCGATATATTTGACATCTACTGTAACAAGAGTTTACTTCTTGAGAAGTGGAATTGCAATTTTCTGCTGTAAGATCTCAATCCTCCAAGGCACCCTCAGCAAGCTCATAGGCAAACTCCCACCTCAGCAGACTGAATAATTTCTTGTTAAATATCACATTGAGATGGGATGCTGAACATGGTGAGGAAAGGTCCATGCAGGAGAAGGCCTGTCCGGGACACACTCACTTGAACTGGTGGGGGCAATCTGACTCTTAGGGGGCCTCTATTTAACACCATCTCATTCTAGTACTTTTCTCACTTGATGGATTTTTTTTTAAAAGCTTGATACCAATAATGCTGAAGCCTTTGGATTCTGAAATGGTACCAATGCTCTAAAAAGACTGTCATTGTTTATCAGCATTCACAAAGGAGCAAATAGTTTAAACTCAGAAATGCAGAGTACTTGATGCTTTATGGAGTGGGAACTTTTAAAATACAGTGTTCCCTTTAAACACAAAACATCACCCTGAAGGAGCTGTCTCCAGTATGGAATCGTTTTCCTTTGTGAAGGAAACCACTGGCAAAATCAATAAGAAATCTGGATTCAGAGAGAACCACAAGATTTTAGAAATAGCTGGATTTCTTTCTTTGTCTCCAGAAACCTGGTAGATCCACGAATCCCTTGCATGGGTACTTGGGTACCTTCCAGGTTTCCTAGTTTGTGCTGTACTTATGGAGACTTTGTTTTTTTATCCATGTCTCATCCATAGATTATACTTCTTTTTATAAGATGGGATCTACCTTTGCTGAAATAAAGATATGGACACTATTTGAAAAACCTTTATAAAATATAAGACACGATGTGTGAACCACATGTTGAAAACTATACAGCAAATTGCCCACATAAAAATTCTAAGTTCTTAAAACAGTTGGCTGAATGACTTTGGGCAGGTCATTTAAACTCTCTGAATTGATTTCTTCATCTATAAAATGTACATAATACTTTTGTGTTTCATGGAACTAATTAGTTAAAAACCAGCACAGTAGCTACATACTGTACTGGGTTCTGACAATGCCTAGTTCAAACTCCAACATCCTATAAATAGCACTGTGGCTTGTCGTAACAAGAGACAGCATCATTAGTGCCCTGTCTCATCTGCATGGTTGGTGAAATTAGAGCATAGAACAAGAATGGGTTTCCCAAGACTCAGAGTCAGACAACAGGGAAGGAAGCCTTTATCTAAGAGCTCATCATTTTCTGGAGGAATGCTGTTGAATACACCGAGAACTGAGGTGGAGCCCTCAGCCACGGACAGCTAATTTCAACCTGTTTGAATGGCTTCAGGGATTCCAGTTAATGAACAGGAAGTGGCCTGTTCATCTGTACATTCCCCTCAAATTGGTTCCTCAACACTTGTTTTTCTGACCTGGTTCTCAGGCATTCAGCATCAGTCTGTAGTCTGGCATTATAAGAAATTTTCCAGTCTGCTCGACAGAAGTCATCCCAAGCCTGTCACTGTGTAGAAAGGAGAGCAAGTAGAGAGACAGGATCTGAGAAAGCAAGAAGAGTCTCGAGGCCTAGGAGAAGTGGAATTGTGTGGTACCAAGTCTGAGAGATGAAACAGATTTCTGAGAAGGCCCAAAGGTACACCATCCCAGAGAAAGGAGTCACTCAGACTGGGGACTCGAAGGTGGATGGTGAACAGAATGTTGTATGTCTCGTCCTTATAGGAAGGATCCGCTAGTGCAGCAGGATAGGGCAGATGGGCTATTTCGTGGCCAGGAAAAGGGGCCTCCCTCTACTGGGATGGAATAGGAGCGAGGATCTGATTGAGTTGCAGGAGTGGAGAAAGAAGGTCTTGTCTGAGGTAAATCATGGTGTCCAGTCAGGGCACAGCAACAGCAGAGCACACTTGAAGAAGAGTGCTCCAGGAGGCAGTCCAGGATAAAGAAGCACTCTGCTGTCCATGGATATGTGCATGGTGGTCCCCTGCCTATGCGGCTTCAGGGTTCTGGGTCCTGTAATATTCACAGTTCCAGACAGAGGTCCTAAGTCTATTGCTGTGGAGCAGAAATCAGTTATTTAGCCCAAAGCAAATTTTAAGTGAAACCTTTCATGAAGAGACATGTGGGTAGCATGGAGTGTGGGTACGACTGAGGGTCAGGAAGGAGAGGCGTGTGGGAGTTACTGGAACTGAGGCAGGGCAACAGGTCTAGATTAGCAGTGGGGATTATCTGATGGGTAACCACGAAAGGTGGGTTAGGACTGACAGATGTGCTACTCCACATCTGGCTTGACCTGGAGGGTGGGCTGAGGCTTGGTCCTGAGGCAGAGAGGCAGGGTCCCTGCTTCCCTGGGGTGTGGAGAAGCTAGAAGGTGGACTCTACCCCGCCTTCCCCCTTTCTGTCAGTCTTCACAGAGTCTGGAAAGCTGGTTTAAAACTTTAAGGTGTGGGTGCCTCACACCGATATGGACATAAACAGGGCAATACTGCCTGGTCAGATAGGGGGAGATGCTATGAGATCGACATCCACCTTCCCACTTAAAACTATCTGTCATCATTTTCCTCAGCAGTGAAAAGCCGTTCGGTTTTCCACTGGGATTTTCAGTGATGACCACATCAAAAACGAAAAATGCGTAAACTGTAATCTTACCAGTGCTTGTGAACTGGATGACTCCATCCAGGATTTGTTCTTGTATTTATTCTTGGAGTAAACCAGAAGTAATAGATCATTCCTGCATTTAATTTGAAATTTTATTTATGGTTATTTTTACCAGCCTGTTTCTTACCTCTGGACAGTTACATCAACTTTGGTAACTCATTGCCTGGTTTGTCCGTGGGATTTATGATCACTGCCACCTGCCAGAGTGTGGTGGCTGTAAGTGGTTCATTGAGGTGCACCTGCTTAGTAACTTTAAAAATAATCTCCAAAAAATAATCTTCAGAAACCTGTTTCACTTTTATCTCAACATACGATTTCATTTTGTAAAACATGAAAGATAAATCTTATACTTAGGAACCATTTGGAAGAGAGGCTGGTAGAGTAAAATTTAATTGATTTTTTTTTTCCCTTTCGCAGCTCTTGAAGAAATCTCGTGTGAATCCAGATTAGACAGCATAATATATATTTTTGAACACAGAATTTTTACTCACTTAGGCTGAATGTATCCCTGTACACCTCAGCCATTCTTGATTCCTCCCTTTCCTTACTCTCACGTCAAATATTGGCATGTTTTACCCACTTTTATGCCACAGGGTCTGCGACTCTTCTTCTGTCCATCACTACAGCCAGTGACTTTCCCACCTGACCCGTTAGCCCTCCTGCTCAGCGCCCCAGCTCCACCACAGCCAGAGTATCACTGTGCACACCTGGGCGTGACTGTGCGCCTCTTAGCATTCTGTACAGAATTAAGTTCAAACCTTGCAGGATATTTGAGGAACTGGTCCTAATTTATCTTTCTAATTTCATTCCTGCCTCTCTCTTCTATTCCTGACACACCAGTCCTGTGCCTCCAGCAACATCCCTGTATTTTCTGAACATGCTCTGCACTATTATTGTCTTCATGCTTCTTGGAACCTGAGGTTTCCTCTGCCTAGAAGTTTTCTCAGGGTTTCTGTCCCGTGGAGCTTTTCAATTCATACTTTAAAGACTGGTTCCAGCTGCACTCCTGAGACATCTTCCCAGACCACCACAGTCAGCGTTAAACGAGACCTCCACACTGCTCCGCGCATTTGGGTACCTCTGCAGTATAAACTGCTAACGATACTGCTTGTGATGATTCGTTGGGAGCCCTTCTCTTCCCCTGCCTGAGAGCTGCAAGACACAAGTGTCTGTTCCTTGCTGGCTCACCTCTGCTTCTCACCTGTTCGCTCAACCTCCAGAGTCTAGTACCATCCCTGACGTGTAATAACACTTCACAAGCCCTTGTTAGTTTAGGGAATGAAGGGTTACATTGTATGGGATTTCTTGAACCCTTGAAGTTTTGCTTTCTTAACTTACTTCATGCAATAAAAAGGTAAGTTTTCTCTTGTACTTGTAACTTACTGATATTTTGAACTCTGTTCTTGGCCATAGCTCCCTTTTGGCACCAAACCAATGGCACAGTATATGCTGAAGTCTTACTCTTCAGGTTATATGACAAAGTCGGAGGGTCCCAGGCCTTTTGCCAAGCACAGATAAGTTTCTAGACAGAGTGGACTAAATAACTTGCCAGTCCTTCTATGTCCCTGTCGTTTTTGCTCAGCAGCTATTTCTGTGAAGTGTTCCTCCTAATTTTTTAGCTTAAACTTTTCATTAGATACAGGCCATTTCTCCCTGTCTCCTCATCTTCTGAGACTGTAAATTATCCTGTTACTTCATTTGTAATGGAAACATATTTATTTTCCGTGATGATAGCTCCTCCGAGCCTTCCTTGTTCTTAGCTACATGAAGTGAACTTCCTCAGTGGCAAATTAAGGACAGATTACAAGCAGCCTGGGAACCAGGCTCCATCACCACAGGGGCTGCCTACTCAGCCTCCTTCTGTTCAGCCATCCGAGAGGTGCAGCTGCTAGGCCAGCCCCGCACTGGGCTGCTCTCCCCCTGCCTTTCCTGATCTGGAAAGGGAGTCGAGAGTCCCTTTCTCCATCAGGATCTGGCTGGTGTCTGGTCCTCAGTTTTCCAGACTCCCCTCTTCTCCTGCTCCCCCCACCCCAGCTGCCTACCATCTCCTCCCACACCCAGCCAGCAGTGATGGAGCTCCAAGACTCCCCCTCCTTCCAGCATTGCCGCTCAGTTTCCATAGCAACAGAAAATGCTGGTGGGAAGCAAAGATGCTGAACTGCAACTAGTTCAGGGGCTGGGAGGAGGAGGTGAAATGTAGGCCTCTCTGGGGGCTGCAGAACGAGGGGAAGGGGAGGATTCCAGGGAAGGCAGGGAGAAGGAAGCCTGAGAAGACCTCAGAGGGGAAGAAGATAAAGCCCAGGGGAAAAGTACAATGGCAAGCAGAAGTCACTTCAGTTAGAAAAATAAACTAGAAGGAAAGCGGAAGTACTTATAAAAAGTAATGGAGAAGTCTATATATAGTGGTTGATTGAAGGGTTACATTAGGTATAAAACTGGGAAGGATGATTTCATTTTGAAGGGTGAGTTTCAGAAGGTACAAAAAGTATGCTTCAGAGCATAATAATAATATATGGAGAGCAATAATGATAAAGGATTTGGGCTTGTGAATTGGTACCTCTACTTCTGAGCCCTGTGTCACTTTCCAGAGTCTTTGCTCTTGTTTGCTCATCTACTGAATGGGAGTATTATTGTCTACCTGAAAAAGTTGTTGTAAGGGTCAAGTAAAATAAAGCACATGAAGTAGCCAGTCATGACACTGCTTTTATTTATTTATTTATTTATTTGGACCATTGTTTGGAGCCTGAGGAATTATATTTCAAAGAGGGCTTGGAACTGGAAGCTTAACTTAAAACTCACTAAAAACTGTGCATTGTTACATGGTTTGCTTTGTCTGCATTATTCAATTTTGTGTTCTTCTTAAAGGCATGGTGTAATGCTAACAAGTGCCTAAGCGCATGGTGGGTGTCACAGCAATATTTAGCACAAGCCCTTGGGGCACATGACCAGGAACTGCCCCATTCCTTCAAATAACCTCTCCACTGTCCTTTGGAAGAAGCCTTCTATGATACATACACATTTCCTCTCCCATACAGCCACAGAAATGTCAGCCTCAAAACCCTGCATTTCTCTTCTCTTCCTCAGTTTAAGAGGTTGCTTCAAAAATCATATGCCACATCCACAGAGCTGTTTATGATCCACCAGTAGCTTCTGAATGAATGTCTGTGTCACTACTTCCTTCAGGATTCCAGGAGAAGAAAGGCTAAAACATTGTGGCTGGATTACAGATGCCTACAACCTGTACTCCAGGCTTAGAGGAAGAGGACAGACTGCTGCACTGGCTGACCCTCTCCAGGCTGCCATTACCTGAGGTAGTAACAGTGACAGCAATGGTGGTAACAAAATGCTGTTTGCTGTTCCAAGTGCTTTATGTGGATGGACCTGTGTACATCTGTCCTCAGCTCAATGGGATCAGTATGTAGCTGTTATCATGTCTTTCCTCCTGTGGAAACTGAAGCACAGGAACCTCAAGGAATCTATCCGCAAGGACATCAAGGAATCTATCCAACATGGTGTGTAAGTGTCAGGCTGGGATCTGAATTCAGGCAGAGTCTACCTTACCTCTCCATGATTATGCCATGCCACTTCTCTACAGAAGTATGTGGGCTCCTTTAGAACTTCAGCTTGAGGATATCACTGCTGATTTTTATAGACAACCTTTCTTCCTCACTTGGTATCACTTAATGAATGCAGAAACAACAGATGCCTATGCCGCTAGCCTCTATTCCAAAGTGTGTTGTGAGTCCATTAGTTTATCATTTTTTAATCTTAGATTCCAGTAAAAGCTAGAGAACAAATGACATGATCTCACAATGAAGGTCACTGAAGAAAATCTCCAGTGGGTACAAGATTTCAATAAGTTTCCAGAAGTCAGAAAGATTGGGAAAATATCGACTGATTCAGGAGGGTAGAGGTAAAGTCAGGCTGAGGTCTTTGCAGAGCACCTCAAATCAAAAACAGGAGCCTGACCTTAGAGTTTTTAGTCTGAGGGGACGAAGATATGATGGAGGAGTAAATTGGGAAATGGGGCAGAATACGGGGGCAAATGCTAAGGTCTGTGTGCAGCAGTTGCCTCCCTACCTCCAGCACCTCTGACCTCAAACCCCCTTCCCCTGTCAAAAAGGAAATGATATTTTAAAGCACTTCCTGTGGGGATCCATAGCAGCTGTGCAGGGGGTTCTAGGACACTGTGTTCATCATGGGGAGCTGGGAAGTACAGAAAATGTGTTCCCAGTTTGCTTTTCCACTGCCTCTTTCTGAACTATATGAACAAAAACCACACACCACCAGTCATTGGAGGGTGGCCTTCAGTGCTATCAAGGAAGATCAAGTTAAAAAGCACAGCAGAAAAGCAAACTCTAGACAGTTCCAAGAATTTCAAAATAGAAACAAATAATCTCTAACTGGTATACTTGACTGGTTCAAAACAATACTACATATAAAGGAAAAGAAAAGCATCCATGAAAAAGGAATAGCGAAGAAAGAACTTTGTGAAATTAAAAATATATCCCTACTCAATTTTTAACAATTAATTTAAAGATTGAAAGCAATCTCCTAAAATATAAGATAAAAATAAAGAGATGGCAAACATGAGCGAACGGCTAAGAAACACTGAAGAATGGTTGAGGAAGTTCAACATCTGGCTAGTAGGAAGGAGTTCATAAAAATAAGGGATAGAAATGATCAAAGGGGTAATACAGAGAATTTCTCAAACTGTATCTTTATGTTTAAAGTGCCTAGCAAGTGTGAACCAAAAAGACTCCCACTTAGTCACATCATAGTGACACATCAGGACCCAAGGAATAAAGACAAGATCCTCAAACTTCCAGAGAGGGAGAAAGGTCACCTACAAAGGAACCGACGTCAGACTTTCCATACACATCAAAAGCTCCAAGACAAAGGAACAATGGCTGCCAAACTCTGAAAAAAATTAGATTCAACCTGAAATCCCATCCTCAGCCACAGCATCAATCAGCCATAAGGGAACAGCTTAGGCATCTTTAGATTCACTAGGACTTAGAAATTCACCTTTTCTGTATTTTTCAGCTACTTCTTTCTAGAATGTGAGTAATATGAGAAATCAAAGATAAAGAATAAAATCCAAGACACAGTGAATTTAATTCAGAAGGGGAATGTAATGAAGGGAGTCCCAGAATGATGCATGAGTGGCAGTCTCAGAGAAGTGCAGCCTGAGACAGAAGTTGGAAAGGAGGGGCCTCTGGCAAAAAGCAGATCAGAAAAATAGAAAATAGGATGGAGACTGTGGAAACCTTGAAGATAAAATGGAGGTGAAAATGTAACAAAAGGAAAACTAATCAAATTAGGGAAAAATCAAACAATTAGTAAAAGTAAATAAAAAGAGGGCTGAGGATGTGGTTCCATGATAGCATACACATGGCTCTGGGTTCTATGCTCAGTACTACAAAAACAATCAAAGAAATATATAGAGATAAATAAAAGGTAAGCGCCAGGATAACTTGCAAGTTTTCAGCTTAGATAACCATGAATGGCTGTCATCACCATCATCATAAATGCCTGGCCTCATCTGGGACCCTGGTATGGGGCTGGCACCATCAGGAAGGATTCACACACACCACAAGGGGAATGCAGGTGAAGAAAATCATGGACCTTGAGGTGCTGCTGCAGGCATGGACAGTCAGTGCCACAGAGTACAGTTGTCCTGGTCTCTGATGTTATAGGTGAAGAAGCCACAACTGAAAGTAGTGGAATTTCATGCCAGCACTGTCTTGGAATTAAAATTAAGTTGACATAAAACACAAAAAAATAACGTTTCATAGCACCTGAGTCTGTGGGCTGATTCAGTCTGTACCCGTTGTGGATGGAGGCAGTTTGGAGAGACAAGATGATAGAATCGATGAGGCCAGTACTCCTCTCTACTACCAGGATGCCAGTAAATACCATCTAAAGTTGATAAAGGGAGTCCTTGGGGTTAATCCATGTCATATGGAGATGGCCGCCAGGAGGACTAAGTACAGAAATGTTTAAGGTATTAGATCTGGACAGTGGGTCTAGGGAGAAGAATGCACAATATGGACTGTGTTTATTTGTGCACTTGTTCTGATGTTTAAAAAGTATTACATATTACTTCAAAATTACTGCCTTTTACAAAGTGTGCTCCTGTCAATATCACTCTCTGGATGTCCTTGCCATGGTTAGTTGTTTAAATTGTCCTTGGGATTACTGTTCCATTGTCTAGGTGAACCACATATTTGGAAGAAGGGGAGGATATGGGTCAAATGCTTAATCCACCACGGCACCCACTCACCCCTCTGCCAGGAAGGCCCCTTTCCTGTTCTCTTTTCCAAGACTGCTCTTGAGGACACAGGGAGAGAGACCCCAGTTAGCGCTGTCACTGTCTTGGTTGTGGGGTAGCAGGAAGCAGAGGACCCTTAATTTTTTGCATCTGGGATTTGGCTCTGAAGACTGCTATTGAAATGGTAAGCTCTGATTACAGCTTTTCAGAGGGCACTGTTTTCCTGTGCTGGAGAACAGCCTTCTGAATTAGTATCAATAAAACGCTTTCTAACAGGATCGCTGACATCAGAAGTCCCCACCGACACCAGTGTAATTACTATTCCTGGACTCTTGGCCTTGTCAGGCAGCGCAGATAATCACCTGCAACCATAGGCAGATGATTAGCCAGTCAGTCAACTGACAGTGAGGGCTCCCTAGGAGGCTCTGCAGGGTGACGGGGGAGGAGAAGACCCTGCAATGTCCCTTCCCCGAGGCACTTCAACCTCAAAGGGGCTGTGGAGAGTCAAACACATGACAGATAGGTATAAAATCCCTACCCAATCTCAAGTACACAGAAAGGGCTGTGGACATTCAAGTTACAACAGAGTAAAAATGGACTCCTTCCCCCATCTCGCCCATGATGACCTCTTTGGTTTTATGTGTCAGTTCCTGTTTTTTTATGATGTGCACACAGACTGGACCCAAGTACTGGACATCTCAATGTGCGTCATGCATTCTGTGTATCTCCATGCTAATTACATGCTCTTCCAGGGGCTGGGGATTTAGCTCAGTGGCACCGTACCTGCTTCACAAGCTCAAGGTCCTGAGTTTGATCCTTGGTACCCAACAAAACAAAACAAAACAAAACAAAACAAAACAAAACAAAACATGCCCTTCCACTGGCCTGAAAGCTGCTCCTATCTCTCAGCCCTTGCCTGTCTGTGACTCTTTCCCATCTATCAAGAATTTATGTAAACTTGATCTCTTCTATGGAGCTTGGCCTGAGTCACTCAATTATAGTTCTAATCAGTTATAGTGATGAAGGATTTGTTTGTTTTCATGTCTGTCTCTTCTGTAGTTTGTAAGGTTTGTCAGAGGAAGAACTGAGTGCATTATCATTCTAAAATAATTAAAATAGTGATATATGTCAAACACTTAGCATCATAGTGCCTGGAATAGAAGCACAACAAAAATGCTCCTCCTCTTCCTCCTCCTCCTCCTCCTCCTCCACCTTTGCCTCCTCATCCTCCTCTCATCATCACTGATCTTTGTATTTAGGAGGCCTTGTATAACGTCTGGCACATGACAGACACCAGGAAGCAGGTATTTCTTTATCTGAATTCTTGGAACATCTCAGACAAGGTGAGTTTTATTGCTGAGAAGGCTAAGTATTTTGGCAGAGGTCCTGGTTTTGGGGTGGAGGGAAAGGTGGTTGCTTCAGATATTAATAACTGAGAGAAGTGAATAACTCTGAAAAAGCAAAGGCTCTAACAGGCAAATGAGTACATTTTTGGAGGACAGAAGGACACGCCAGATGTGATAAAGCTACTGAAAACAGATCTGCTGTTGGCTGTGAGACTATACTAGCCCTCAGGAAGAGGAGCTTTTTGGAGAAACACCTAATGTAACTCTAGTAACTTCATTTTTTGGAGGATCATCTAGAAATAGATGGTTAATCAGCCTCAGACAGATGTTTCCTTGCTCATCCTCCTTTTCTGTCTGCATGTGTGAAGTACATGTGTGCACTGCCATCTGGATGAGCCTATCTGGGCACAGTGATGGGTCATTAGCTATTTTTCCATCTGGTGCATGTGTAGTATGGGAGCCACGATTCTGCAAGGTAGGAAACATTTTCATTCACAGAAGCATTGCACAATCCCTAGGATTATTGCCAGGACAGAATCACCTTTGCTTTTCAAACACTATCTGTGTTTTGACATCTCACCATCTTTGTTTATAATTGTACTCAATCTTACATCATTCACCTCAATCCTCACTGTTCACACGAATGCTGCTGACACCCACTTCCTCCAGAGAGCCCTCCCTGATTACTGACTCATTTCTTCTTCCTTCTGGGTTATAAAGAGTTATACATTCATTTCTCCCATAGTTAATTCTGTGCTGTGAAAACATTTACACGGTTGACTCTGGTCACTATTTGAACGTGTATTGTAATTTAGCTGGTAAGTATGCTGGTCTTAGCTCCCTGGGAGACTGCAAGATCTTTAAGCAGATCTTGCAATATTCTTCTCTGTAGTCCTTACCAAAATTGGCAGTTAGATGAGTATAGTAGGTACTCAATTCAACCCTTAGGGATGAATGGATAAATCTCCCAGGAATCCAGTCAAAAAGATTCTCCTATGAACTCCTTCACATATGCTTATCTACTTTGTACTTTAGATATTCGACATATACAACAGGATAAAAGATGCAGATCTGAAACACATAGATTTAAATTTTTAAATGTTACAATGTATTTGTTAATATACTGCATAATTTAAATGCAAGTTTAGGTTAGTTATCCTTGAGGACAAAACTCCTACTCTTGAGAATTCAAGTATTCTCATACAATTATCATAATTTGAGTAACTATAGCCAGGGGAACATTGCAGAATGACGGAGTGTCCCTGGGTATGTTTCCCCTGGGAAGCACTGAACACCATCAGTTCTGTAGGAGCCCTACAGTGTTCTGGCAATGGCACATACACCACAAGGCTGCTAAGCCTGAAAGGCTCAGTTCTTTGGGTATAAAACCAGTCAAATACTCAAGGTCTGCAGTGAGTAAGAGTGAATTAAGGTGATACAGCTTTCCAGAATCCTTCAGAGTTATTCGAAAGAAGGTCACTGAGATATGTGCATTTTGAATATTTTGGTGTTGCTAGAATAATTCCCGTAAGCCATCATATGTATTATGAGAGCAAGAACAATGAAGCTTTGTGGCAATTTGTGCACACCAACTGCACCCCTGTGCAGGTTAATCAGTAATTATAAACTGGTTTGCCAGCTAAACCGAAGCCACTCTTGTCACAAGCTTGATACACTGCTTACTGAAAGCACAGAGCTAGCCTTAATCTAATTCCTAACACCACCTTCTACCTCCAGTTCACAAAGATTAAGTGACCAGCTTAAAAGCTCACACCGAGCAGGCAAAGAAGTCAGATGGCAAATGCAGATCTGTCCCTAAGAGTATCATTGTCTTTCCAATTCCTGGTGAGCATGACTGCCTTTTCCATATCAAACCTAATAATTAAAAATCTCAAATGAGCCCTCAGCATGGTTCTGTAATGCCACTCCATGCTACTAGGAAGCTCTTTCTCACTTTCTAAGATGCCTTTTTAAGTCCCGCCCAATGCAGTATATCTTCTGTAGCTCTGATTTTACAGAATGGGTTCTCGGTGGACTCTTCAGTGGCTTCTATGATGCCAAAACCAGTGGTTACTTTTCTAGACTCAGGTCACTTGATTTCTTATGAGCAATCTACCCAACTGGTCCCTTTCCCATGGAACAAAGTTGGAAGGATGGAAAGAATATCTAGGAAGTAGGAAACTTTGCCAAGTATCACTTAAGGTGAATGTGTGGCATGAGAAGAGGGTCAAGGTCTGACGGTGATAAGGCCACAAGGACAGACACTTCTTTTGAGAAGTCTGGTTACAAAGGGAAGATGAGTAAGTGGGTAGAGTCTAGCACAGACAGAGAATTGAAGGAGGATTTTGAAAACAACAACAACAACAAAATCAGGTTATATCTGAACTTGCTCAGAGGTTGCAGAGAAGGCTTACCAAATTTCAAACTATATACGCGAGAACTAAACATAGAATCTATTTATTCTGTCTTCCAGATTGAGATAATGTATGTGTAAGAGTTTTTAAAACTGTAAAGCACAGTAAGAATTTAACATGGCTTTCTCCTTTCCCTTATATCAAAATTACTTACAGGAAATCAGTAGATTGCATTTTTTGACTGAACAATAAATCCATCACCCCATTCTTCCCAAAATAACCTTATTGTTAGTCATTCAGCAGTTCTTAAATGATCGAATTGATCGGAATGATCTTTTGCTTATTTCCTTTTGAAAGAGTGAGGGATTTCTGGAGTTGATGTTTGCCAGCCCAAATGTTACTATTAATTTGTTCTAGGGTAGCAGATAACTGGACATGCTGTCTCATTATGTAGGCCTGATGAATACTAAATGTTCAGCTCCCTCTTTATAGCCTTACTCCTGTCTGATAAAAGAATGAGTAACAGAACTCTTGTCAAATAAACTTGAGATACTTTAGTTTCTAGGTCTTGAATGCCAAGAGCTTCAAAACTCTAAAAGAACAAACCTAATTCTTCTTGCCAGCCATCTAAACAGATATTGGCTTACAAACACAAGATATCCCCCCAAAGCTGTGTGTATGAATCCTAATCATTTTGCTCGATCTGAGAGAGAGAGTAAAAGTATCACAACCTGAAATTCTGTGGACTTCAGGAGCAGAAATCAATGTCCTGATGTTTAGAGTTGTATACTAATCAGAGACCTATATAAAACATTCATTTTCTGTTTCTCCCCTTCTTTAACATGGCTTCTATCACTCATAAGTAGAGTTATAAGAGCTCGTGTTTCTCGGTACTATTTTAGATTATGAGCTCCTCATGAATGGATGCTCCCCAGACAGTGAAATGTGCAGCACACACAGACTAGTTTGGGTAGTCTGAGATGAAGTCAGGGACATGCTTGATGTGACCTGTGTATAGTATTGTGACTATGTCTCTCTAGCCTGAGCATTTTTAGGAAGAAGCATTTGTAGAAATTCATCATGACAACTCACTGCACCTTAGAAAGGACTATTACTGCAGGACAAATCACGTCTTCCACGAACACCACTACTGCTGGGTGCACTGACATCTGTATGCATCAAAGGACTTCACTCAAAATGTCCCACAGTCTGAGGACAAACTTGACCTGGAAGATCATCAGTACTTTTACGATGCTGTATAGGGTGAGAAACCTTCCTCAGGCTGGACTTCTAATCTCCGAATGAGGCGACTATTTTCTTCTTCTTGCTTCTGTTCTTGGTACCTTTCTGATTCCTCATCTCCCAAAGTACATGCAAAGCTTGTGCTGCTTTTGTTTGAGCAGACCCATCCCTTTCCCAGCTCATCCAGATATGCTGCCTGGCAACTCTTGGAAACTTTTTCCTTTGGATTCAGATTGACCTGAACTTGGTTCTTGAGTGTGTTGGGCCAGATGTATCTCTACCACTAAGTTTTGTCATTTGTAAAAAATATGAATGATATACTTCCTAACATTTGTGGGAGAGGCAACGATAATGTTTGTAAAAATATGCAAGAGTTACAGAATTATATTGATTATATTTTCTTTCCATAAAGCATTCCTTGTTAATTATCTATTTCCTTGGGCTCTTGTTTCAGAAAGTCATCCAGTGTAAGGGTGTCAAGCAGAAGAACATTTCCTACAAATATTAATTGTTTGGGGACAAGCAGAAGCTACAAAATAAAACACAGGTCCAGAGATGTAAAAGTTCTCAGTTCTGGCTTTGCTGGTCTTATATTAATTAGCAGTATGATGCTGTATATGATTATTTCCTTTATGAAAAACTATAAGTTATCAAAAAGTTTGCATTTATCATTTATGAAACAGTAACATGAGCTTTTTTACACATTTAGAATCTCATGTAAACATCAAATATGCTGATTATATACTGATTAGGCAAGTATTTACCTAATGACTACTATGAACTATGCTTAGCAATAGAGCAGCTAATAAAGGATTTATGTGCACACATTTATTGAGGACTTTTATGAGTTAAATTGTGTCACCTCTAAATATATATTTTGAGGTCCTAACCGGAATCTCTACATGAGGTAAAGGAGGAAACATACTTCAGAACGTGATCTTATTGGGAAATGGGTCTTTACAGAAACAATCAAATTAAAATGAGGTCATTAGGATGGCCTCTAATCCAAAGTGAATCCTCTCTTTATAAGAAGGGGGAATTTGGGCATGGACATGCACAGAGGGAAGACAAAGTAAAAACTCAGGGAGAAGATGGCCAACTATAAGGAGACAGGCTTAGAACAGATCCTTTCCTCATGGTCATCAGAGGAACCAACCCTGATCTTGGACAGCACCTCCAGAACTGGAGACAGTCGTGAACAAAAGTGGAAATGCTTGGTTGCTGGGCAGTGAGGTTCCATCCTGGTTAAAGAAGAAGCAGCGGGGAGGATGAGCAAAGGTGAGACGTAGTAAGAGCAAGAAGTCCTTCAAAGGACCAGAAGTATGACAAACTGGGTGGGGCCAGTGTCATTCCTAGTGTCTGCAATATAAGGTGGCTCTCGGGAAATATCTGTTGCATAAATTAAGGGAGAAATGATGAAATTGTGTGGTTTTACTGAATTGAGAACTAATGTTTTAGTCAGACAGGTTTGCTTTTGCAATCCTGGCTCTGCTGGTGGTTTTATTAAACTTTGTCGAATCTCATTCTCTTCACTTATAAATATGGAGACACTAATCTTCACTAACAGATTGATGGAGAGAATTATATGGGATAATTAATCTAAAACCATATAGAACTTTAAAATCCCATTCAATCAATATTTATTAGAGGGCCCGGGGATTTAGCCCAGTGGCATAGTGCCTGCCTGGCAAGTGTGAGGTCCTGAGTTTGATCCCTGGTACCAAAAAAGCAAAAACCAAAAAGCCAAATATTTATTGGGAAACTACTATATGCTAGGCACTGTGCTAGGTTTTAGAAACACAAAGATAAAACAACCCAGTTTCCACGATCAAGAAACTCCCTTTCTAGGGTGGAAGCAGATATCTGAACAGATAAAATAATTGCAATGCAATATAATAAGGACTAGCAGTGAGCTAAGAACAGGATGCCACGGGTACATAGAGAAGGGGCCGTGTGCCAACCAAATGACAGGATAGTATTAGGGAATATTTCCTAGAGAAAGTGATGCTTAAGCTGATTCATGAACAATGACACACAATTAGGTGAAGAAGGAAGAAAAAGGAATTCCACACAGAGGGACTAACAGACTTCCTTTGCAGCTGTGTTTTTCTAGTTCCTATGCCTGTGCAATTCCCTTTCCAAAAATATTCTTTGGTCTGCTTAGTTAAAGCAAAACACCCTTGCTGGCTCTCATCAGACTCTTGCAGGATCTTGTTCTAAATGTCCTCAGCTCTTGGCTGGGTTATCTTTAAAAGAAGCCTTCAGGAACCCTGTGTAAAGTCATCTGCCTGTTTGTCCCGCTCCTCTTCTCCTGCCTTCTCTTCTTCCTTCCTACCCTATACCTTATTTGTTTCTTCCTCCTCTTTGATTGGACATTACTTGTGTCTGCATGTGTAAATCATGTGCTGGACCTAGAGATACAGGGAATGAAAGTATATCTGGAACTCCTGGTGAGCTCAAAATTCAGAGCAGGGGAAGCAAACTATGGCCTATTGATCTTTTCTGCCTGTTTTTATAAATAAAGTATTACTGGAAACACAGCGACATTGATTCATTTACATACTGTCTATGGCTTTTTATGTTTATGCTATAACAGCAGAGTTGAAGAGCTGCAGAAAGAGGCCATGTGACTTGCAAAGTTTAAATCATTTACCACCTGGTCCTTTACAAAGAAAGTTTGCTAAACCCTGTTCTAGTGTTTGTGTATGCAGAGGTAATGGGGAGAATGGACAAGTATATGGGTGATATAATCTAGTAAGATAAATTTTAAGAAAGGGTACTACAGAAGAAGGATCCTAATCCATATGGGGACAGTCAAAAACAAACTGAGAGCTAAAAGGAGTTACAACCAAGGGAAAATGAAAAAAAATAAGCTGTGTTATGTACATCTGCCCACAATGCCCACAGTGAATGTAATCATTATGTACTGTAAACCTAGACTAATAATAATTAAAAAAAAAAGTTACAACCAAACTAAGAGCTAAAGAGTTAAGAGGGAAGAAAGATGATTCTTGGGAGAGAGTAGCATGTGCAAGAGCCAGGCACCGGAAGAAAAGGATGTAGTTCGCTACTGCACCAGAGGAAACAGTAAGAGATAAAGCCAGGAACTTAGCTGGGCTCAGGTCAAAGGGATTCTAAGTATGAAAACTACATTATGGACTTTGGAAATATCTTACTATCGCCTGTAGGTAATTAAGAACTGAAGTATTTTAAGTAGGCTAGTGCTAAAGCACTCTGGCTTCAGTAGCAGTTAACATTTGTCAGGCATTTATTCTATAGCAGATCTGTCCTAATGCTTTGCATTAATATATTTATATGAAAACCATTACTGAGTAGTTGGATAGCATCGGAAATCAGGTAGAAGGAGGTGAAGCAAAGAGAACAAACATGAATCTCAGAGAACCATCCCTAAGGGATGGAGGCATAGTGTGCTACCCACATTTAGGTGCACGAAGAGGGTTAGGAGAATGGGGGCAACTGGAAAAGGCAGGGCAGTTGCTACTGAGCCCAAACAGGAAGTAAATGACATCAAGGAGGGGACAGTGAAAAATCAGACATTGTAAAGAAGCAAAGAGAAGTGGAGTGAGAAAAAAAAGTGGGTGGAAATTTGTCAAGAAGGAGATCACAGCTGACTTAAAAGAGAACACTTTTAGCAGAAAGGTTGGAGACTGGCTGGATTATAAAGGCGTTAAAGAGGTGACTGGAAGTGAGAAAATGGAGGTACCACACTGCACATGTGCTGGAGACATATGTTCTTTTAAAGAAGAAAAGGAATGTGCTTCTGGCTGTATTTCTTAAAACTAGTCTGTCATTCAGCAGCTCTAGTAACTTTTCTGACTCATAAGGTAAATTCCTCATCACAAATATCTGGTCACTTGAAGCAACTCTGAGGATCAAATTATGCAAATATGCTGCAAGGCTCAATTAAAGGTCCATTCATGTGAGTATCAGTTTGTAATGGGAGTTATATTCCTGCATTATTAGAAAATGGGGCAACAAATTTCAGTGCTTAAAAATTTAATCAGAGTAACTTTCAGAGGAAGGAAAAGGCTCTGTTCTATTGCTAGATAAGCACTGTGCCTAATGTCTTCTCTGCAAGCTGTTCTTCCAACATGGTCATTCCTACACAGGCCCTTATTTCCAACTTCCTGCTGAATAGGCAATCAGTATTCTTCCAAGGCTAATGGGAGACACAAGGGCAATTAATAGGTCTGCCAGCATCAATACTGTACCCTGCATCTTCTAAGAGCTCAGAATATTAACCATCCAAAAGAACATTTCTTCTAGATCCCTCATTAGATTGGTTTTACAGATAAGTAAACCAAGTCATAGAAAAGCAAGACTGTGCAAATGAGAAGTCACTTTAGTTCTCTCTCTCACCACTGCCAGGCTGTTGCTGCCTATTACTTTTGTAATTAAGCTGTTGTCCAGATAAAGAATTACTCTCTTTTGGCACTGACTTTTAGATACCAACAGATTTTAAATGTCAGCAGTTGAAAAATTATGTGTAATTTTTCCAAAAGTGGGTTTGTAACTACTGTCCTAAATGGGTTTGAAGAATTATAGCTGCATGTGAAATATAAGGCCACCCACTCCACTCAAAACCTAGCCCACTTCAGAAACAGGAAGGTGAAGGGAATGGCACAGGTATTTTTCTCTTATACCTTTGAATCTCAGTAATTTCATAAAATTTTCTTAAACAATATTTCAACAGTATTTACCCTTTAGAGACATGTATTTCTCTACTTTACAAGTTTAACTTCTTACTTTGATCAGGATATGCTATTAAGATCCCTAAAAGATAACTTTATCAAGCCAATTGCAAATACTGCTCTTATTACAGCAAAGTTATATAAAAGTGGAAAAGAAATATAAGTCCATCCGTGTAAAATGCACCATGGAAATGGGGGAGGGAGTTTCAATTAAATATATACTAAGCTCAATCTCATTCAGATCTTTTGCTCAAATAGGTGACATCTAAGAGCTCTGTGGCTCCACTTCAGTGTCCCATAGGCACCACTCACTCTGACCTCCAGCAAGTCCTTTAGGAATGCTCTCCATCCAAGTGTTCAAAAATGACAATTCATGTAGCGCTGTCAGTACTATTTTTATATTTTACTTTGTCAAGGCTGCATTTTCAACATTTTAGTAACAGCCAAATCATCCAATGTCAACAGGAGGTGCTAAAAAATGAGTTGGTATAATTTCATTCTTCTCCCTTTTTTGTTAGCATTTACAAATATAACTGTTTGCTAGTTATCATGGTAAGAATATGAGTCAGTCTTCCTCAAAGTAATATATATGTATAATATGTCTGTATATATACATATATATACAGACATATACATGTTTATATAATATATATCTCCAAAGTAAATATAAGGATATAGATATAGATATGTCAGTTCAGTGCTGGGGATTAAACCCATGGCTTTATGCATACTAGACAAGTGTCAACCCAATATAAACTTCTTAATATGGTCTACAGACTATAAATCTGCTATAATACTGTTAATGTTTAGATGTTACCCTTACATTTACTTTCCTTTATCTTGTACTATGACATCTTCCATTACCTACTGTAATTTAATGCTGAAAAAACTCCTGCTAGTAAGTACATATGCTAAATGATGATGATTATATGGAAAGGTGAGGGACCCAAGCCCTGTGATATAGTGTGATATAGTGTGTGAGTGCCTGCACAATGTTTGTGCACACACATGAAAGAACGTGTGTGACATGTACGCAAATGATATTCAAGGACTGAAAGCAATACTACATTTTGCTTGAGGGTAAGGATCATTTCTTGTTCACTGTTACATTCCTAGTACTTAACACTGTACCTGGCACACAGCAAATTTTATGTTGCATAAAAGGAGGTTAATAGTGTTCCACATTTCCACTGGCAAAACCAGGATTTCCACTTTAAAAGGAGAATGGAGGTACATCTACAGCAAAATGTTGTATATTTGGTTTTCTACAGGCTGATTTTTTTTTTTTTTTTTGATACCAGGGATTGAACTCGGGACCTTGCACTTGCAAGGCAGGCGGTGGAACCACTGGGCTAAATCCCAGGCCCCTACAGGCTGATTTCTATGCACATAGCAGATGCTAAGATTTATAAGAATGGCAAGGAAACTGAACACACAGAATTTGGACTTTCAGTCTAGTTGAGGTGGTAAGATATACACAAGTGAAGACTTAACTCCTAATTCAAGAGAAAGCGTAATGGCATGAGAAATGCATGAGTTCCAGCTGCTATGGACTAGAGTCCTTAAGGAAAGCTATGTGAATAAGGCAGAAATTGGGTTAGACCTTTAAGAATAAAAGATGGGGGAGGGAATAGTCCAGAAGGGGTGGGGAGAGAGACAAAGGAGCAGTCATGGAGACAGGAATAGATGTGAGGCTTCAAATTTAGGAAGCAGTCGTTAGACTTAGAAAAATAAAGATGGCAGAAGAAACAAAGATAGTAATGAAATAGATAAGCATGTACATTCTATATATTAATCACTTCATACCTAAAATCTGTCTCTGCTGGAGAAAAAAAAGTAATGTTAAAACTCAGCTACTTTGTATGTGCTGTGAACTGGGGCAAACGGAGTGAGACATATGTCAGAGGACCGCTGTGGGATCCCTGGGCTGGCAAGCAGCAAGGAACTGTGCCTCAGCAGGATAGGCCCTGAGGACCACTGCAACTTGCGGGGGGAGGGAGGGAGGTCAGGCAGGGTGACACTGGGGAAGGCTCAGGCACAGGACTCTATTTCTTTAAAGGCTTTGATTTCAACACAGACGTGACTTTCCCAAAGTCTTAGGTGACCTGAGTTACTTACACGGCTGTTCTTGCACCAATTTCCATTTATTTAATATTTCTAAGGGTTCAAAAGGGTCTAATCTGTATGCACAACTGTTCTGCCAACAAGAATGAAATGCATAAGGAAAATGTTCAGAATTTTGAGTCAAAGAGATGGAAAATTATTTTGCACATCTATAAAACCAGGGTTAAGTATTAAGAACCTCAAGGAGTAACGATAATTAAATATTTAAAAGCAAAAGAGTGTGCGGGGTAGGGTTCTTTTCTAATGATGTTTAGGAATTGATATAAGTAATTTACATAAAAGGTAATCATAGCCACATAGATAAATCGTTCATATATTGTGTTTATGTGTGAGAGTAAGTAGAACTGATCTGGTGAAACATTTTCTAAAACTTTCAAAGATACTTTACTATGAAAGTCACTTATATAGACCCTTTAAACTTAAGTTCATTAGTAGAATGTTAATGAAAAATAACTTGAGAATGTTTCCTAAATAAAGCATATCTATGCAGAGATGTACCATGATGTTTCAAACAACATTAATTATATCCTCTTGATGTCTACTGTATTGTAAAAAGCTAATAGGACCTGGACTACATCATAGTTAATAGGAGCGTGGTGCTTGTTGCTTAGGCAACAGTATGAATAAATGCAGGTCAGAATGTGCTTCAAGAAAAACAAAAGCTAGAATATGATCTCAGGTGGAAACTAAGCAGGCCTAACAGAGATTTTACCACATTAATGAAGTCTGTTTCTTAAAGTGGGCCAATCGTGTTAGTGTGCTTTGTTTATAAGTTTATGGGAAAATTAGATTATGGAAACCAATCAATAATTTTATAAAGGTAGAAATTAATCTCTTATGATACTAGTAGCAAATAAATGGGGTATAACAGCACGTAAAGCACTGATGACATCATTTTATGATTTTCTTCATTATTATAATTAATTCTACATAATCAAAGTTTTTAAAAAATTCTGTCCATGAAGAAAGTATTTGATTAGCTCATCTGAATTAACACTATGTCCTAATTTTATATAATGTATATAAAATAATCTATATGTCACTCAGAATTAAACAAGTAAAGAAATCTATGATTAGACCATGGTTTTGACACAAATGTCCCGGAGTTTTGCCTTTCAGATAGAATTTGTACTAGTTGTACATAATTCACTCATGAATGTTTTTTACAATCTCTCCCCAAATTCTTATTTAAAATCTGATTAACCTTTCAGTTAGAGGCTTTCAAAAAGGATTATATTTGTTCATAAGTGTTCAACATTCAGAAGAAAATTAAGCTGAATTAAAGTCTTTCAATGTGGTCAAATGACCCAGGAAATCCAGCCCTAACTTTTCATGGACCAGAATAAATTTGGACAAAGGTTGAAAACCCTATTTCAAGTAGAGATAAGGAGAAAAAATAAAGATGTTGAAATAGGCAGGAAACACATATAATGATGAAATGACTTAGTTCCTCTAATTCTTAATGCCATCTGTTTAGTGTCCTAAGTCTGCTTTGAATCTGCTCTCCGTGTCCTAAGACTTTCACAGAAATTGAAGAACTTTCACTTTTTTTCCTTTTTCCTATTTCAATATCCACAATATCTTGTCTATCTAATCAGTGACAATACTTCATTAACACAAGAAAAATAACAGCAGCTCATTATTTAAAATGTATCTCATGATTAAAAATAATACCTCATTATTTTAAAAACATTCATAAAGAGTTATGAATGCACTATCACTTCAAGCTCATACGCCTCACTACATTTATGTCTTTTTTTAAAAGCTAATAGGCATATACATTTTGGGGGAAGAAACAGAAGTTTAACAATTTTAATAATCTTCAAATCTCTAACAGTCAAGTCAAGGTTAGAGAAAAATAATTTCAAATGGAAACAAAAAGATCTGACTAGCCCTAAGTACTATTATGATCATCTCTGGTATTTAGCAAGCTGCAGGTGTCAGCCCCAGCATTTTATTTAAGAAAAGCTTCGAGTTATTTCTACTAACAATTTGCCTGCTTACATGGCTATGTTATGGGGGGCTCTCTCAATTTAGGGATCAGTGATAAGTGTGATGACACCTAGGGAAAGTAACAGGGCTGTGACGTAGCCTAACAAGGGGAACTGATGAGCATGGCGGGAGGTATGGAAATGATTAGAAAGCTCCATTGTCACCCGCACACTTCCTCATCCTCCTGCCTACCTATGTGCATCCCAGTAGGAAGTTTGCACATGCAAGGTTTTGACTGCATGGCGACCAGGATTCAGAACTACATGAATATACTTAGTACATCAACCCCTCTTCCTAAATACTGACAGCTAATTCACCGAAGTGTTTGTTTTCCACCTAAAGTATCAAACAATACTTCATGGCTCTTCAACCAGCATGTGTCAGTAAGTGAATGCTCTCCATAACTGACCATCTGAAACAGTTTGCTAATGAACTGAAAGTCTCTCACATGATTTAAACTGCTTATTGAACAATTATCGGGGAAAAAATGACCTTCACAGCGCCAACATAACAAATTGTCTAATTAATCACTGAACGCTGGTGCTCAAGTGAAATAATATGTTTTAGGAACCGAGAATTAGCTTACTAACTGGGTTTTCTAAGATCACAAATTTATAAAACACACACACAACAAAGAATGACAAGGGAGAATATAAATGTTGATCTGCTTTCACTGACTATAAATAGTACTCTCGCTGGTTCATTCACTTAACACACATGTACACGATGCATACAGATCTCATTTTTCAGCAAGTGTCTATCTGTACACAGTAAGTTCAGTCCCAAGGGCATCCAGTTTTCTGATGCAGTTACACATACAAAAACTGATCCGTTTCAGTGCAAATCAGGCTGCCTCGGAGCCATGTAAAACACATGAGAAGCAAAGACACACAAAAGGCAGCTCCGTGGACACAGACAGCATCTTACCATAAACTGCACATTGTCAAATCCATTAGCCATCAGGTGGTTCTCGTACTGAGGTAGCCCGAAGCTTTCCAACCATTGTCCCACTGTTTGGACAGGGCACCTGGGTCCTGTAAGAGGATGAAGAGGGAAGCGTTTAAGCAGGGAGTAGCCGTCCGCAGGGTAATAGCGGTAGTCCTGGGCTGAGAGGTGGCATTGCCACATCATGCTCCTGGGAAAGTTGCTATCAAAGGAGCCCGCCAGCTTGGCAGATTAATGTTCTCAGCGAGAGAGCAAAGTCAGAAGTAAAACATAGTTTGCCAGGCAGGCTGTGGAGTCTGACTTGATCCTAGCTCCACATTTCTTACATATTAATCTTTACTACCGACCAGTACGTCATACAGCCCCCAGAACCAGGCAGCAGAAGAAGGCATAGCGGGCTGTCAGCTCAGGCTGGGCTGCGTTCTGCGTGATTGTTGGAGTACTCCACAATGAGCGATGCGCGGCCAGCAGCCAGAATTCTTTTTATCAAGTACTCCTACACTCATCAGTATGCAGCTCCATGCTCCATGCTCCCCCTCGCTCGCTCCCCTTCATTACCCAGCCCAGGCTACACCTCGCATTTTCAATAATAGCCATCAGATAAGGCAGATTTTTTTGTCTGCAAGCTGTAAGCCTGCTGCTGCTGCTGCTTCCTCCTACACACCCATCCAAGCGTCAATCTTGAATGATGAGAGCAGTCAAAACAAATGCAGAAAATAGCAAGACTCAAAAGCAAACCAAAGTGCTTAAATCTGAATTGAATCTTCATACCGGTTATACATTACCGGGCTATTTGTTGCCCAATTTTACCTTTCAAAAGACACCAGGAAATGCGAAGCTTAAACTATAGCTTACAGCAGAGCTCACTACAGGTTCCCTTTTCCCTTTCCCTTTCTTGCCTTTCCTTTCTTCTTCTTTTTAAAATGCGGCACAGATAAGGTTCCGAGATCTAAAGCTTTACAGTGTTTAGAGAATAATTATTCTTTTTCTTTACCACACTGTATCGAATCGAACCTCTCTGAGATATTTTTCTTTCCTTTTTGATTACTGCAACATACAGAAACTGCACTGTAATCTTGAAGCCAAGATAATTTGTTCCATTTGCAAGGGCTTCTTCCAAACAAAAATATTATTAGGCACAAGAAATCCCTTTCCTGTCTGGTATTTATAAACCTATCTACCAAGGTTACCATTCTAAAATAGCTGTAAAGGTAACATTAACGGAGTAGAATTTTTTAATACTGAAGAGGAGCCCTATCTTCCAAAAATAATTCAGGAATAACAGATGTAAATGTCTGAGTTTTACTGAATGGCAGACAGACTAATTTATTTAATAATTGGGAAAAACCAGAGATTAATAATAGAACCCACAGGACTACATCGTCAGAAGAAAAGACTCTTAAGACTGGGAGAGAACTCGTAGAAAGGTGAATCTAGCCTCTTTCCAAAGGTAGGAGTCCCTCGTAACAATGTTCCTGGAAGAGTCTCATCCAACTTATGCTTGAATACTGCCCCGACAGAGTCCTTACTACTCACCAGAAAGCTTCTATTTATTAGAAAAATATTTTACTCCCCACCTTACTCCTGCTCTCTAGCTCCAGCTTTGCCGTTGGAGTCACCCAGGTTAGGGATGGTGCCTCTTCCACATAAAGTGCTTTAAAAAATTAAAAGATAACTCTTTCTCACCCCTACCCACAAAACAGCACTGGGCACATAGTAAGTGCCCAATAAATATTTATTGAATACATGAAGTGTCATTTTTCTTCTTCCTCTAACTTTCATCTTTCCGGTTCCTCTCCCTTTTTAAGGGCATCATCAATCTCATCGTGGGCACAGACATTAACTCTCCAACCCTTTTGCACCTCTCTGCGCTGCTGACATCAGTCCCCAAGTTTCAGCTGTCCCCCATCACAGTGCCTGCCTGTTTCCTATTTTATGTTTATGGAACTTCCATCTACTTTGATTTTGCTCTTTTTTTTATTTTTTAACTTTGCCCCAAAGTCTCAGAATTCTTTATTTTAAAAATGACTGGCCCTAATGCAACAGTGAGTGAGTGACTTGTGTGTTGGTCTCTTTACTTCTAACACTTTTTTAAAAATCTACTTGATACCTGGTGTCAGCATAATTCTTCAAGACACAGTTTTGATGAGTGTTCCCTGCTTCAAATAACCTGTGGTTAATTTTTTTTTATTAGTGTCAAAATAAACTCCCAACTCCTCTGATGACACTTCAGGGTCTTCATGATCACTCTGTATCAGCTAACCTTGTCTCTCCTTCCAAGATAACCCTTCCACAATGCCCCAGCAAGGGAGATTACCCAGGTCTCTGCAGGCAGTCCGTAGAGCACTCTGCTTGGTTTTACCATGTTCCTATGTTTTTAGCTATTTGCAGGCTTTGGGTCAGATCTCACTTCCCTTATGAATCCTTTTCTACCGTCCTCCCTAGCAGGAAGGCATCTTTCTTCTTTCTCTTAGACGACATTCTAGACCTACACGATAGTTACTGGTGTACAAGACTCACTTCTTGAAAGCAAGGACTGTGCCTTGCTAACATTTCACACAGTGAGGGTTCGGTTCGCACTCATTAAACAACATAATGTAATCTCACAATCCAAACTACATACAGCTTCTTATTTTCACATTCAAAATTTTAACTCCACTTGAAGTCTCTGAATTCTTTATTTCAAAAAAAGGTATGGCCAGGCGTGGTGGTGGGTGCCTGTAGTCCCAGCTACTCAGGAGGCTGAGGTGGGAGGATCGCTGGAGTCCAGGTGTTCTGGGCTGCAGAGTGCTATGCCGATCAGGTGGGTGTCCGCACTCAATTCAGCATCAATATAGTGACCTCCCGGGAGCAGGGGACCACCAGCTTGCCTAAAGAGGGGTGAACTGGCCCAGGTTGGAAATGGAGCAGGTCAAAAGAAAGGTATATATCTTTGGTTTTTAAATAGAGTTTTCAGGCCTGGATTTTAGTTCATCATCCACATTCTCATTTTGAGTAGGCATCCATAGGTGGATTGCTTTGTACTTAATTAGAATTTATTCCTGATTGGCTCTACATTTTTGATTGGTCCTTATTTTGATAAGGCTGGTGATCAAACCTAGGCCTCCATGCACACTAGGTTCTACCACTGAGCTATATTCCCAGCCTTGTTCTGGATCATTTTAGAAGACCAAAGAATTTGTAAAAGTGAATGAATCAATTTTAGTACATTCTGGTTGGTCAACATTACCTGGACAAGAAGCCAAAAACAAGTCGCTATTTGATCCTGGCTAGCTCTAAAGCTGTTACAATGTGAAGCTAAAGGTAAGTCTCAATTCTAGCTTTTCCTTGACTCCATCCACAATGTTCCTCCTGATCATTTTAAAGCATGAGTAGGTGAATAAGCAACAAAAAACTGAGCAAGTATGACAATAACATTTTGGCTCAGTGAGGCATAAATGGACTGGCCAGCTCCTCAAATCATATCTCATCTTTTAAGATGTAAACCAGGGACCAAGTGCCTAGCAGAGCAACACACAGTTCCAAGTCTTAAATCATCTTTGTTAAGGGAATGAATGAATGACATTAGAAATGGCTTCCCTGAGAGTTTGACAGCTTAATAAACAGAAAGGGAGCAGTATTTCAGAGTTCAGACTACTATAGTAAACTATGGTTCATGGAGATTATTAGTTATTAAGTACTTTAGAAATCTTTTTATAGACTTCCTAATTTTCATTCTTTTAAAAATTGGAGCCTTCAGTTCCCATTTCATATGTTGGCCAGAGGCTATAACACAGGTGAAGGGAGTTGGGAGAGGGTGAGGCAGAGGAAAGTGGTCAAGGAGAAGGAAGAAAATAACCAGAGACCTTGAGTCATGTTCCTGGTGAGTGGCTTTGTTATAAAATATTGTCTTATGAGTCAAACTTAGAATGGACCTTTGGGTCAGGCTCGAAGATCACTCTTTTGGTAGTGTTTAAATATATGCTTCACGTATAATACTTTCTTGGAGTCTTAAAATTCTCAAAGAATAACAACACATTATCAGACAGGCATCTTCATTCAATTAGAACTTACACCCAGAAGTGGGACAAGGGGAGGAATTCAGGGCTGCTATGTCCTGAATATTGTGGTACAGATTATTATTCTCTTTTATGGTAAGGAAACCAAAGCTCAAAGAATGAGATGAAACCAGGAATTGGCTTTGGCACAGTCGTCTACAAAACATAATTCCAGGAGTTCCTCTCCAGGATGGCAGTGTACCGAGCTTCACAGAACCAACTCTAGCCCAGAAGCATAACTGCCGAAAATAAAACAAAAGCATTCCCAAACTCTAAAACTCAAAGCAATAATAAAAAGAACAATTCAAAGCCTATGCAATGTGCCCTAAGACCACATAATGGATGAAGAAATATTTATTCAGAAAATCTAATAGAACTTGGTACAAACGGAAAGATTCTGTGGCTCACTTCCACCCTCTTGCACAACCTAAGACAACAGGCTCCTTCCCTGCTCAGCTCCCAAACTGCAGATCAAAGAGGCAGGCCAAGCCCAGCCCCCCCCCCCCACAAATGGCAGCCATTAAATTCCAGGTGGGTGGAGCCAAAAGGTTCTAAGCTTCCTTCCTTTCCCAGCCACTCTCTCCCTAACCTCCATTCACGAGGCAGGGAGTCTTTCCCAGATTTGGGGCATCAGTACCCTGCCTACTTCAGGGTGGAGGGCCCATGCCGGAGAGGTGAGAACACCAGAGGCCAGTGTTGTTGTCCATAGCCCAGCACAGTGCAGTGGGTCAGTGATTTTGCCTATTGGGAGAGTAGGTTGTCAGAACAGAAAGCTCTAAGCTGGCAATTCATGGAGCCTGAGAGTCCATGTTGAATTATATATTTTCAATTTTAAAAATGACTGCATAATAGTCCATAATGTAGATATACCACAGTTTATTCAATTCTTTGCCTAATATCTCTAGGATCAACTCTTTATTTTCTTTAAACACTTTTTTATTTTCAGATAACTATAGACTCACATGCGATCGTGAGAGGAGAGACAGAGAGAGAGGGAGAGAGAGAGAGAGGGAGATTTTCCGTATAAATGACCCATTCTTCCCTGGTAACACATCTTGTACAACCAGAGTACAATATCACAACCAAGTAAGTCGCACTGATAAAATCCATTGATTTATTGAGGTTTCACCCATTTTACATGTACTCATTTGTACGTGTATTCAGTCTGATTCAATTTTATTACACGCAAAATCATCACCACAGTTGAGATAAAGACAGCACAATGACAAGAACCCTTGGCAGCTCTCTCTAACCAAGGCCATCTCCTCCCTCTCCAATTTCCTTTCACCTGGTAACTACTAATCTATTCGTTATTTCTATAATTCTATAATTTCAAGAGTGTTACATGAGTGGAATTATACAGAATGTGTCCTTCAGGAATTGGCTTTTTCATTCAGCATAATGACTCTGAAATCCACACAAATTGTTCCATGTGTCAATAGCTTACTTTTTAAAAATTGTTCAGTAGCATTCCATGGTATGGACATACTGCAGTTTGTTGAATAATCGCTGATTTTTTTTTCCAGAGAGGTTGTACTATTTTACATTTCCATTAACAATGTAAGATATTCTTTAAGCAGCTCTGTATTTCTACTCTTCTAGTGAAATTAGACATTCAAAATATTGTCTCTCTTCATTCTCCCTTTCCTACAACCACAAGTCATATCTGGATGCTTTTTATTTACTCACTTGCCTTATTCTGATCCAGTTCTTCAATTTTGCTGGTAATCACTAAGTAAATTTTGTTCTAATCTAATATTAGAATTTTATTATAGCATTTTCCATCTATGTAAAAAGTCATTTATTATATATGTTGCATACTCTGTTGGTTTATCCATTTCAGTTTGGGTTTAATTATTGTAAAGATTCACTGGTTACCACTGTCTCATATCCACATACCATCTTTATTTCAAGATCTCTATTTTCATTTGTTTTTAGTTTTTTAAAAATGTTTCCTCATACATTCAGAAAATATTTTGAAGTGAATGATGATAAAGACAGTGTATCAGTACTTATGAGGTATAGCCAAAGTGGTACTCAGAGAGAAATTTATAGCACTAAATGAGAAATTAAGAGAATTTCAAATCAATAACCTTTGCATCCACCCTGAAGACATAAGAAAAAGAACACGTAAAACCAAAAGTAAGACATAAGGAAATAAAGATCACAGAGGAAATAAAACAGAAAACAGAAAATCAACAGAGGAAAAGCAGTAAGACCAGAAGCTCTTCTTTGAGATGATAGGTAAAATTTAATAACTTTAAACCAGTAAGTTGAACAACTCAGATGAAATTCACAAATTCATTGGAAGACACAAATTACCAATGCGCACTCATAAAAACATTCATAACTGAAAAGTCCTCTATCTATTAAAATGTTATTTGTAGTTAAAACATTTCCACAAAGAACACTCCAGGCCTCAGTGGCTTCTGTGGTGAAGTCTACCAAATATATAAGGGAGAAATAATGCCAACTGTGCACAAATTCTTCCAGAAAATTTAAGGGATTATTTGCTAGCATTTCTATTAAGCCAGGATTAGTAACACCAAATTTAGCAAAGACATTAGGAAAAAAAATAAAACCAATATCTGTCTGTACCAATGTCTGTTGGGCACAGATGTAAAGATTTATAACCAAATTTTGTTAAATAGTCTCCAACAGTATATGTACTCAAGGTAATTCAATATGACCAACATTTGCTGGAAGTTCTAGAAGTATAGAAATTCATGTACAATAAATAAAATAAAATGTATCTAGATTGGATAAAAGTGTTTCTGTTCACTCATGACATGATTTTCTATTTATAAAATCTTATGAAATTTACATAAAAATTAAGATTAATAACTGAGTGAGATTAGCAAGATTACAGAATATAGGATTGATATACAAAAGCAATTGTATTTCTTTGTACTCACCATAAACTATCAAAATGTGAAATAAAAACCAACATAATATACTACAATACCCCAAACTACAAAATTCTAAGGAAGAAATGTGTCCAAAGTTGTGTGACAGACTTTACAATTAAGATTGCAAAACAGCATTAAGAGATATCACATAGAACCCAAATAAATTGGAAAGATATCTGTGTTTATGGATTGGAATATTCTACATTGTGAACATGTCAGTTCTTCCTAAATGCACCTACAGATTCAATGTAACCTTAATCAAAATTCCAGCAAGCGCTTTTTGTTGTTGTTAGAAATTGTCACTTTCATACACAATGGAAACATCCATAATGTAATCTGTCCAAGTTTAACACTTACTCTAAAGTTATTGTCACCAAGATAATTAGGGTATTGATGCCAAGATGGACCAACAAATCAAGGGAAAAGAACAGAGGACCCATGAACTGACTGATACGCAGATGGTCCATTGAGTTTTGGCCAGTGAAAAGGTAACATGGGGAATGGAGAGACTTTTCAGTGAATATGCTGGAAAAGACTTACATGAGCAAAAAAGAATGTTGGTTCATAACTTGCATCTTTATACAAAAATTAGCTCAAAATGTACCATTAGTCTAAATATAATATCTAAAATGTTAAAACTTGGAGAAGAAAACTTAGAAAAAACAACTAAGGAAAATCTTAAACTTGGATTAAGTAACAGAAGCATAATTCTAAAAGGAAATTTGATAACTAAACCTCATCAAAATTTTAAAATTTTGCAGCTGGGGTGTAACTTACTGACAGTGTACTTGCTTAAAATTCTCAAGGACCTGGATTCAATCTCCAGAACTATGAAAAAAGAAGAAAAATAATTTTGAATTCTACTCTTTCAAAAGCATTGTTAGGAGAATGAAAAATCAAACCACTAGAAGAGAACACATATCTGATAACAAACTTGTATCTAGAATATATAAAGAACTCTCAAAACTCAGTAATAAAAAACACAAATCAATTTTGAAATGAGTATATTCTGTGTGATTCCAATATACAAAGTTTTAGAGAGTACAATCTCATCTGTATGACCAAGAACAGATCGCTGGCCACCTGGGAATGGAAGGAAGACATTGGGCAGGATTAACAACGGGTAGGAAAAACTTCTGGGATGATGTATATGCTCATTTTCTTGATTGTGGTGATGATTTCACGGGTGTCTAGCTTTGTCAAACGTCAAGGTGCACACTTGAAAAATGTACAGCTTATTGTAGTTTGATTACACACCAATAAATCTGGTTTGAAAAGTTAAAAAAATAGCCAAATAAAATGAAGGATGATGGGGAGGGAAGTGACTTGTTTTAGAAAAGTCAGGGATGCCTCTTTGAAGAGGGTCATGAATGTAGTTAGAGAGCAAACCATTCTGCTATGCAGGAAAAGAGTTCTAAAGTGGGAACAGTTAACTCCAAAGGCCAATTGCTGCTCTCTATTGTAATCCCCAGGTGACAGGTATCGTGAGGAACTATGTTACTTTTTTTTTTTTCTTGTGGTGCTAAGGATTGAACCCAGGGATGTGTACATGCTAGACAAGCGCTCTACCACGGAACTACCCACTTCTGGCATGTTATTAACATCACGCACAGCCGTGGGAAGCCTAGGAGATGAGATGAATGTGTTCCAGGACACAGTCTGGAAACTATTATAATTGTATGAAAATGAATCCATGACTTTAGTTTGGTTTCTCATAAAAGTAGAAGGCAACTAATATTCTGATTATGTTCAAAGGTCTCTCAATTGGCTTCTAGTTTCTTGGGGAGTGGGAAGATGTCTCTTTTTGTACTTTATTCTTTTCTTCCACATTTGCTAATTTCAACCAATACTGATGAAGTACTTTTTGTTCTGAGCACAGTAGGCAGTGTGGAGAGAGCCTGAAACATCCCTGCATTTGTGCATTGTATAATGTCATGGATAAAATCAGTTTATCCCTTAGAAGAATGTCACTTTTTATTTGAGTAATGAAAACTTAGAAACATGACTTCTTATTGTGACCAAAAAGAGAGAAAAAAATAAATTAGAGAAAACAAACCTACCTCAATAGGTATTACTTAGTAAAACTTTGATGAAACTGTTAATGTGGGTAAACTGATTTGGTAGAGGTACCAGTAGCTATTGTTGGTAAGATGGAAAATTGCCTTTGGGAAGAGTGAAGGAGATAAAAAAAATCGCCTAAACCCTTAAAAAATGTAGTAAATATCTGTTTAACCCTAATACTTAGATGAAAAAATAAGGCACACATTTTTCAAAAATCTGTCTCTCTAGTAATCTCAGCCATACATGAGATGGGAGATAGTAAGCATTATGTGTCCCACAGTTGTCAGGGCTTTTATATACCCATAGGTGCCATGGTTTGAATGTGTCTCGTAAGTTTCATCTGCTGGAAACTTAATCCCCAGGGCAACAGGGCTATAAGGGAGGTACTTGGGGTACTCAGGTTATGAAGGCTCCACTCTCACAAGAGTTACTGTGGTTATAAAAAGAGGTGGTGGGATGGTACAAGAAATGATACTGAGAACCAACAAATGGGATAATATCAAATCTAAAAGCTTCTGCACACCCAAGGAAACAACCAACAGAGTGGACAGACAACCTACAGAATGGGAAAAAAATTTGGCCAGCTATTCCTCAGACAGAGGGCTAACATCTAGAATATATAAAGAACTCAAAATAATAAGACCCTCCCTAAATAAAAGACCCAGTCAAAAAATGGGCAACTGAAATGAATAGACACTTCTCAGAAGAATTACAGATGGCCAATAAACATGAAAAAATTAAAATATAAAAATGAAAATAAAAAATTTTCCATATCACTGGCCATTAGAGAAATGCAAATTAAAACAACTCTGAGATACCATCTTACTCCAGAAAGAATGCCCATCACCAAGAAATCAAATAATAACAAATGCTGGAGAAGCTGCGGGGGAAAAGGAACGCTTTTACATTGTTGGTGGGAATGTAAACTAGTACAATCGCTATGGAGATCAGTATGGAGATTCCTCAAAAACTAAAACTAGAAATTCCATTTGACTCAGTTATTTCCCTTTCAGGAATCTTCCTGAAAGAGTTAGTTATCATATTACAGTGATCCATGCATACCCATGTTTATAACCCCACAATTTATAATAACTAAATCTTGGAAACAGCCTATATGTCCATCAACAGGTGAATGGATAAATCACATTTATACACAATGGAGTATTACTCTGTGGTAAAGAAGGATTAACTTGAGGCATTTGTAAGTAAATAGATGCACCTTGAGGCTGTAATGTTAAGAGAGTAAATCAGACAGAAGTTTAAGTATTGCATGGTTTCTCTTGTATGAGAAACTCAAAATTTAAATAAAAAACAAAATAAGGGATAATAGGAAGTAGGGAGATTTTTTTCAAGTGGGAAGGGAACAAGAAATGGACAGGGGTGGGAAGGAAGCAAAAAAGGATTTTTAAAAAGAGAAAAAAATGGAAAATACAGCTTTTCAAATTGGAAGGTGATTAAGAGTTCGATCCCGGGTACCAAAAAAAAAAAAAAAAAAAAAGTTGGAGGGAGATGGGAGAGTTAGGAGGGGAAGGGAAAAATTAAGATGTGTTATGTACATGTACCAACTCATGATAAATGAAATCATAATGCACTGCAAATATGCACTAATAAAAATACATTAATAAAAAAAGGCACTGGTGGGGAACAGGTTCTCATCTGCTGCCTGAGGAAATGGAGCCTGTCCTCATTTGTCCTGCCTTGTGGCAGCTAAAGGTGCAGTGAGAAGACCCTCACTAGACACCAGATGGCAGGGTCTGGGTGGACTTCACAGGCCCTAGAACTGTGAGAAAAAATTTCTGTTCTTTGCAAATTACCTAGCTCAGGTATTTTGCTGTATCTCATTCTGTTTAGTAATAGCAAACGTGTGTCAAGTACTTACTGTGGTCAGGTTCCCTTCTAAATGTTCTATATGGATTAGCTCATTTTATTTTCATGGATAGTGGCACTACTGCTACCATCTTTATGGAGAAGGAAAATAAGATGCAGAGAGGTTATAAATAGTCTAAAGTGAGTTAGACTCGAACCCCAGGAGACTGGCTGCAGGGCCTAGGATCCCAGCCACCGCTCTGCCCTGCTGTTCATTCCCAGAAGCACAGAGGGGAACCTGGTCTTTCGCAGGAGTGAGACTGCTCACTCCCACACATGCCAGCAAGTTGATTTCAAAATGATCTCTCAGGTTTTTGTTTGTGTAGCGCTTGTTCTCCTCCCTCCCGCTTCCTTACATTCATTATCCTTGGCTTCTAATGTAAGAAGCAATGAGAGAAAGCAGGAGGAAACGAGAGGTGGGAGAGCAGTAAAGCCTATCACTCGGGTATCTTTATTTCATCCCAATGAAGGCTATTCTGTGATCCTGAGACTGCAGCCTTGCTGTGGATTCCTCAAGGGTGCGGGCTGTCTGCAAGGTGTGAATGCCCACACTGTGGGTCCAGGAAGAGGGCTGCCTCCATGCGAGGGGTGCAGCACGGAGGTGGCAAACCCAGGCTCTTCAGCCAGTCTGCCTGGGTTGAATCTTGGCTCTTCTCCACTATTTAAATATTTGCTCCTTTTATTTTTGATGTGGAGCAATAGAAAGAGTACCATTCAAGCTGGGCATATCTGGATTTTTGTTGTTCTTCCATAGAGGGAAGGGAACAACCTGTCTATCTTACAGTTTGCTTGAAATTGAAGTGAAATTATACATGTGAAAAAGCATGGAGATGATGCAGAAAGAGCTATTTCCATGCCAGGGACCTATTATCATCTTTACTGTTAGGAGAACATGTAGCTGTGCTGTTCATCTAGCCTCTCAGCCATGGAGACTGGTCTGGAGGCTGCAGGGCTTTCTCTGGCCCAGTTCTCTTTGTTTGCAACAGATAAAAATTCATAAGGTTAGCAGTCGAGCCAAATAACAGAGAAAAGCTGATTATACTGTTGAGGGGTGAGAATCCCTAAATCCATGATGCCCATTAGGGCTTTGTCTTCTCTAACGTGCACCAACAGCCAGGTTTTTAGCAGCAGGGAGCCTGGTGTCTGCAATCCAGGTAAAGGTGAAAAGAGAAGAAAGAGGGTGGGTTCAGGAATGGCAAGAAAAATTGGTTCTTTTTGTTTTCCATTTAGTTCATTGGTACAGTTTAGGTATACAATGAAATGACATTCATCATTGGGAATTTGCATCTTTACATAACCCATCTTGGTTCTTATTTTTTCCCCTTCCCCTGCCCTTCCTTCACCTCTTCCACCCTTCCCTATTTACAAAGACTTTGTTTCCACATTTTTCCTTTTCTCATATTTTTTCTTTTCCCTTGTTTCCTTTCCCCTTCCCCTCCCACTGACCCTATTCCTTTAGACCTTTTCTTCCTATTTCACAATGTAATTATACATTTTGATCCTTATTTACACTTTTAGTTTTTCACACCAGAGAAACTATTCAGGATTTACACGTGTGTCCTATTTATTTCACTTGAGTATGGCCTCGATATGCATCCACTTAGCTATAAATGTCTCTAGCTTCTCATTCTTTATGGCTGAGTAGTACTCCATTTTATTAAAAAACCACATCTTCTTTATCCAGTCTCCAGTTGATGAGCAACTGGACTGTTTCCAAGTTTTAGCTATCACAAACTGTGCTGCTATAAACATGGGTGTGCATATATCACTGTGGTATGATTCTTTTAATTCTTTTGGGAAGATACCCAGCAGGGGAATAGCAGGGTCAAATGGGACTTCCAGTCCTAGTTCTTTGAGGTATCTCCATACTGATTTCCACAGTGGTTGCACCAGTCTGCACTCCCACCAGCAGTGGAGCAGGGTTCCTCTTTCCCCACAGCCCTGCCAGCATTTGTTATTGGTTGATTTTATGATAGCAGCCGTTCTTTCTGGGGTGTGGTGGAATCTCAGTGTTGTTTTCATTTGTATCTCTCGAATGACCAAACTGGTTCTTATTCCTAGCTTCATAATTAATATACAGAATGATTAGTTCCTTATTCTAACATATTTCAAACAGATGGGCCATTTTTAAAGAGCCTGGTAGAAGAGCACATTGAACTTTTTAAGAAGTGTATGCCCTTGCTGGGGAGATAAACTGCCCATTCAACTCATAACTAAACATCTCTACATAACCCCAGTGTCTTCTCTCACATCTTGTAGTACAGGTACAGGAGCCGGGAGTGAACACTGTTCACTCCTGTAGGATGGTATTAAAATAAATCCCAACTAATGATTCTACTTTTAAGTAGGAAGGAGCAATATCTTATTTTTCCAATCCCAATTGTTCTCTGAGCTGATAATTATAAACCACATATCCACGGTCCTTATGGCGAAAAGCTGACAAAGAAAATTAACAGGAAAAGAGAGAAGGCAGTAAAGATGATGCTTCTACTGATAAAAGGATAGACTTTCTGAAATCCCAAAATAGATATGCAGAGCAGAAGTGGCAGACAACAGAAGAAGGAAAAAGATTAGTTGTTCCAGGAATAGTGGAATGATGTGGGTCAACAGAGTTCTGGATCATAAAACCAATATTTAAATAGGAAAATGTTCCAAGATCATGCATTGGTGTTTAAATGCTAAGAGAAGTCAGGAGCTCACATTTCATTTTTCCCAAAGCCTTGCATTTTATTTTGAACTAAAATCTTCATGGAGTACTTGGGAAATACCAGCCTTTACTAAGCAGATCTGACAACTTCTGTGCTGGGGTTTGGTCTAAAATAGAAAATGAAATTTAAGCCTAAAATGCTAAACTCTTCTGGCAGAAAACAAATTATATATATATTTAGATAGATAGATAGATAGATAGATACAGATATAGATATATGCCATACCTCATTGGAAAAAAAATAATTCCATCAATTTAATTCTTCCTTTTCCTTCTTTTAAGGTTTCTCGTAAATGTTTGACTCCTCATGGGGGAGGTGATTAGAGTATGAAGTCACTGAGGCTTCCTGTGTGACAGCCTTTGTGTTAGACCCTAGAGGAAAGGTAACTTGTCCCAGTCCTAAGATCTTCTAGCTCAGTGGGAAGACAAATGTTATGCAGGATGATGAACATTATACTGGAGATGTGTTCAAGGTATATATAAAATGAACAAGGGAGGAAAGTGTGCTTAATTTGGTGTGGATGGACTTGGGCCTCTGATCTGAGGGTTGAAGATTTAGCTGGGTTTATGAGGCAGATAGATAGATGTTAGGTATTCCAGGCAGAAGGAGCAGCACATGTAAAGGTAGGCTTGAGTAACTAAAAACGATTCGTTAGCACTGGAATTCAAAGGTTCCATGTGCATGTGTGAAGATGGGAGTCTGGGCAGATAAATGGGGCAGGATAGGTAGGCAGGAGAAAATCAAGGGACTTGTGTGCCAAGAAAAACAGTTACTGTTACTATTTTATTTCCTGAGAACAGAGTGATGTGATTAAATTTTTGTTGCACAAACATTACCTGGAAGATGGGGAGATAAACAAATAAAGTGAAGAAACAGGAAGTAGGGAGACACTGGTGGCTTACAAAGCTCTCCCTCTTACTGAGTTAATAGATAAAATGACCCAACCAAATATTTTAGGGGACAGTCTGTAAAGCAAAGGAGTCCAGATATCCTTCGTCACTCAGAACCTTCGCCTTGTTCAATGGCTCACTGTATTTTCTGTGAAAGGAACTGTTTGCTGTGACTCCTCTACACGAGTTAGATGAAGGGTTGTTCCTTGCCACAGAGAAGACCTTGTCTGATGCTGGTTTAGTCAGAGCAAATGAACACTCTGATTGCTAGAAGGGCAGTGCTAAAATTCCAGGTGCTCTGCACATGCATTACAATGTGCTAGAAAGAAAATCAATACACGATTTTAAACAGATGATTGCTAAGAAGATTACAGAAGTTGATAAATATGGAAAGTGCTTAGAAATAGCATATAATATGCATTGAATAAATACTGAAAGTTACAAAAATAAATGTAAGCTGAAATAATAAATATTAGTAATAATATTAGCTATAATAAATACTTAAAACAAAACGCACTATTTTCTGTAACAATCATATCCTTTATTCCAATTTAAATTCAAGCATGTCTTTACTATTCTTTCCTTTGAAACATGGAGATTTTGGAGTGAAGATTAGGGATGACCAGGAGACATGGCTTTACCTTTTTATTTTTTATATTGTTTATTAATTTATGAATACATGTTTGCAGTATATAATATATGCATTCATTTTAGGTAGTAGGTATACGTACTTAACTCTTTTTATTCCACTTTCCTTTCCTTCCCTTCCCTCCTCCCTCCATCTCTATATCCCATTCCCTCATTTTTTAGTTCATGCTTGCGACATATAATGATTACATTCTCTATTACATTTCTATTCTTTCCACGTCCCTCTCCCTGCCCTCGCCCCCTCCCCGCTCCCCAGCTCTTAATAATATTATTGACAAACACTGGCTCCTGACTCAGACGTGAATTGCAAATGACAGTCAAATACTATCTGAAAGCCATAATTTTGGAAGAATTTACCAGGAAACCATAAATCAGACTTAACACCCATTACTCTTTATAGTGTGATTAAATATGAACATAGACAAGACTGAATACATTTATTCATCTTAGCCTGAAAATTTTAACTGTTTTGAAATCTCATGGGTAAGCACTTTCTGTGATGGCGACTAGTTTACTTTCTTCACAAAAACCAAGTGGTAAGTCTATGATTTGTATAAAGAAGAGGCCAAAACATCTTTTTCACTTCAAGGTTAATACTTATTTCCACTTTATACTAAAACCCTAAAATCTCAGGGTTAAACATTTGGTTCTGCTTCATTTTCCTAGAAACTATAAAATGTCTCTTTAGATAAAGTAGGATGAGTTTTCAGAAAATTTAAATTTTAAGTTTCCATGTAATTTTTATACCTAAGACAATCTCAGCAGCATCATATACAGAAATTGTACTCTGTTTCATGTAGAGGCATTGGCTGAAAATTATAATTTAAACCAAAAGTAAAGACAGAATAGAGCTGGCTTAGAAATGTTGAATTAACACACCAAAATATCTTTATCCCATAATATAAACATGTAATTAGGTAATTTAAAATAAGCATTGAGATTCATAATGACTCAAAGTCATGGGGGTAGAAATAGAGTTAACTCTTCTATTTTCTGTACAATTCAGAACCAATCCTGGAACTATGTCATGAACAGTTTATTCACTGCTGAGCATCCTTCCCTCTCTTCTGAAAATGCCACAATTTCCCCAGAGGATTAATTCCCTCCATCACTTTCACTTCTTGTGCTTTGGAAGAACTTCCAGCACACATTGTCTTCAGAGATGGACACGCAACTCTAATTTGGCTCAGAAAGACTAGTAAAATGATGCCGCCGTTCCTGCTTCTGGGTATTAATGTCTTTGTGTTATTCTCTTCCCTGGAGTAACTTACTTGACCAACAGAATGCTTGAAACTCTATTAGGAAGATGTCACTTCTATGATTAGACTATAAAAATTTTACTTCTGTCATGTGAGAAGTCCCTCACCCTTACTGGCTTTGATAAAGCAAGACGCTATATTGAAGTCTATGGTAATGAATTGAGGAAAATTTCCGGCTTTCAGAGGTTTTGAAGGAACTGAATCCTGCCAACCACATGTCAGTGATCCTGCAAGTGCAGTGTTCACCAGTGGAGCCCCAGATGAGCCCTCAGGCCAGGTTGACACATTGATTAACACTTTCTTTAGAGGAAAGAGCCCAGAACAAGGACCCAGATAAATTATTCCTGGCCCACAGAGTGTGTGAGACTAATGCATGCCTGCTAAGCTGCAGTATTGTTATAAATTATTATATAGCAATAAACAACAAATACATCTGGCCACTCCTACTTCTCTATTCACACTGTTTGACTCAGGGTTAAAAACATGAACTAGTTGGAACCTGAGAAAGAAACCAACATAGAAGAGAACAGAGCAGAGACAGAGGAAGAAGTAAAGGCTGAATAAGCTCTTTTAGGACCTCAGGATCAAGCTGCACCTGAATCTCAGATTTCCCTACAAGTTTTTCTTATATACCTCCTTCGAAAACATAAAAAAGAAATATTTTGGAAACATACCTTTTTGTTTCAATTAGTGTGAAGCTGTAAGATCATGACATATTTCACTAAATAGTCATTTCATTTATTTTCCTGGTTTTGGTCTTATAAATACTATTCCCCTCTGTATAAAACAGTAATTAATTATTGATAGATCTAAGAAAATTCTTGGGCAGTGAAGGAAGTCTCCTACTTCAGTACCTCAAGATCCTAAAATAAATTTTAGATAACAAAATACTAAAAATCAACTCGGCTCAGGCTTAGATAGCTAGCAGGTAATGGGAACAACAATTCTGATACTACTTTGAATTCTATAGTTACCATGTATTTTGTTTTTAAAAACGATATACAGCTAAATTTTTCAACATGTTACTTTCTACTATGTTCAAATAACACTTTATATTAACTTCTTCTGTTAGCCAAATAACATTTTTAAGTGTTCAAAGACATTTAGCAAAGCCTTCCCAGATTCTGTGGTTGTGTTACTGGGCAAGACTATGACCAGAGATTGAAATTTCATATGAATATATCTGTTTTCAATGTAAATATATATGCCTTATTTAATGAAGTTTGCTTCTTTCATTGGTATAATATTTTCATCTTGAGCTTCTACTTTATTTTGTATTGGCTTTGACAAAGCTGGGTTTCTGCTGTAAAACTGTTGTGAAAATTAATTGTTCTTATCAAATGTTAACTGACATATAAAATGAATAGCCAAAATAGAAAGGCATGTTCTTGTCATCTAAATAATATAGTTTTAGGCACTATCAGCTTGGTTGTTGATATTTTTAAGAATACAAAGAATGCTTCCTTGACCTTTTAAATGTCTTTTTTTTCTAATATTGTCACATATATAAATATATACCTATATGCTTTGTTCATTTATTTTATATGAAACATGATTAAAAATAACTTTGTATGCAGTTTGTCTAATGGGTCGCAGATAAGTAACCTAGGAGCATTCATGTAGAAAAGAAAAAATAATATTTTTGTAGTCTTTTATATGTTTTAAATAAAATCATAGGAACAAAAATTATAAATTCCTGTGATGGTGAAGTGCTAGTTCAACTACTGATCCCAAACTAACTGTTTCTTCAAATCATTTGTAATCCTTTAAACTCAAGGAGGAATCCTCATATCAGGATAATAAAAATAATACTTTATCATGATAAAAGAAGGCCAAATGTGGAGACAACATAGGTTAGCAATGATATAATAGAGCTTAGATTGTAACATTCAATTATACAACCACAGCAATTCTCTGAATCAGATACACATTACTAGTGGCTAAATTTTATGATAAAAAATGGGTTGAGGGAGGATATAGGCTTAATCTCAGTAGAATTATCTATTTTAAGAAATAAATTCTGAAAAGACAAGGATTGTGTCATCTATCTTGACAAAGAATCTAGAATAGTACCTAGTGTTTACTTTGCTCCCATCCTTCTTGATTTTCATGGCATTCTGTAATAAGGAGGTTGTTTAAGGCCAGGCAACAGCTGACTTAGTATAGCTCCAGGAACTTTTCTAAGTAAAGAGCAAACTTCTAACTGTGTGACAGATGGTAAAACCTTCCTGAAGATCCATTTTTCTTATCTATAGGAGAATTTCTATGAGTACCTACATGACAGGATTTTGAGAGACTTAAATGAGACAGTCAGAATGGTACTTGGTCTGTGCTAAATCCTCAATAAATTTTAACTGCAGTTGCTCCTAATAGTACTAGTATGGCTATTGTTATTTAGGCTTAGCCTCATCATCATTATTTGGCTTGCAGAGTTCTTCATTGTTTGGGCAAACCCTACCTCAACTTCATTCATATTCCTTTCTCTTTGTTGTACTCATCACCTGCCTTGTGACTTCTTGCCTCCCTATTTTCACTCACACTGTCTTCTCTCCCTCTCTACTGTCTTGTGGTCACTATCACCCTTTTTTTCTAAGTTTCATATGGGTTTACTCTATTAACTGTTCAAGGTCCTTCTATCTCCTTCATAAAGCTGTCTAGGATACTCTCATTAGTAATTTCTTCCTGCTCTAAATCCCCATGGTTTGTTAATTATTTGTGCCTTTTACATGCTGCTTTTCACTTTTGATACTGTTTAATATTTATGTACATGTCACATTTTTTGACAAGAGTTTAAGCACTGAGATGATGGAGGCCATGTATTTATATTTCTGTTCCTCACAAAATGCCTAGCAGAAGGCCTTGCATAAAGTAGCTAAACAATATTTTGAAGATGAATGATTACGGGAATCAGACGAATGATTTTTGCTTCAACAGAAAATCCTTCTAGTCAACTGGCCCAAGTAGTGCTTGCTTTTCCAAACAGCTGAATACAGAGGCTCATTGTTGGAGGCATGTTGCTTAGATAAACACAGCTGGTCAAAGGATTCCTTTGATTTTTTCCAAGATTGGGGCTGAGACCTAAATTGGGGCAGGGACTCCTTAAGGGCAAGAGAATTTTTCACTTTTTCACCTTTCTATCACTTTCAGAAAATGAATAGTTACTGATTTGAACAGGACTGGAGGGGTCATAGAATAAGAATTTCCAAGCTGAAAGTATCAGGGCTCAGAACATGATACCCCCAAAGTATGGTATGTATCTAGGCATGTTGAGTACTTTGAACTGAAGTAGGCTGGGGGGCCTTGGAAGCAGGCTTCTGAACTATTCCTGGTCTTTTTCCTTTTCCTCTTTCTCTCAAAGTAAGACATAAAACCTAGGGAGTTCTTTGACTCTCTCCCTTTCCCCCTGAAGGTCTTCATTAGACAGGTATCCCATACCAAGGGGCAAAGGTGTATGGAAGAATCTGAATAAACAGGACTTATCAAATTTCCCCCAGTTTATTATCATCAGCTCAGACCCTTTTTCTAAACATACTTCTACATTTATACATCATTATTACTTCTTCATGGAGCCTAAGTGGAAAAATATGTAGTTTTCCTGGGTCTCATTTCTGAAGGCTCCAGTGTCACATAAAATATGGTTAAATAAGTGTGCTGTGCTTTTCTCTAGTTAACTTCTTTTCTGTTGCAGAACTTTCAGCCATGGACCTTGTGATATATGAGGGAAAATATTACTTTTTCTTCCTGCCAAAAGGAATCTTGGTTTTTAAAGTTCCTAATGACTAATAAAACTTTATAAGTTTTCAGATCAGTGTTCTGTCTCTCTAAATCTCCAACCACCCACTGAAATTGAAATCTATGTTTTATTTCTGTAGACTATTGGTCTAGGATATTTCACCTTTCATTTGGAAAGTGATCAAAGAGAAGTGACTTAGCCTCAAAATGAAAGATGTTTAAATTGCAGGTTAATGAACAAATGCATTTTACTTTGGTTTTACCTTAAATGTATTTACAAAAATTACTCGAAAAAACAAAAAATAAAAGCAAACAAAAAACCCAAAGATAGCCTCCACAAGAGAAAATATTCCTTTTTAGAATAATATTGACAATTTGAAATTTGCAGATTCAAACAAATTTAAATTTTCCAAGAAAGAAAAAGACATTTTGCCCTAGAGAAAGTTTGTTCTAATTATATAAGCTATTTAGAAAGGAAAATGTGGTGATATCTATATCTTAAGGACTTAGAGGTTATGATATGATGATTTTACTACTGCTGCTATGGATGATTTAAATGTCATTAGCCACATAAAAGAAACAGTATGATGAGGAATATTCAACAGTTGGTTTTGGGTCAACACAAGGTTTCCCAAAGAGTTTTAATTTCTGTGATATAATAAAAGGAATATATAAAACAAGGTTCAATGATCAAGGAAGTGTGAGAAGCTCAAAGGCAAAGAAAGTTAAATGAGTTTCTTTTTTATTAGTATATGTTCACACTATGTGATAAATACATTCATTGTGGGGAATTGGTACATATACATATCACATCTTGATCCTTTTTCTTCCTAAATAGATTTATTTAACATAAGTTTTTAAAACTTTGAAGTACTAATATTCAGGATGAATCTCTAAGGATGGTACAGTATTGATGTTTCCTGATCTTATATGGATGAGGACTCCTGACTTTTTTATCAGAGCACCTTGAAGGATGAAAAATTTATGAAGCGCCTTTTAGGAAATTCATGCCTAATAGTATTCAAAGACAGTTAATGGTAAAATTCAATGGAAAATCAAAAGATATAAATAAAACATATAAAATGTCAGATATACAAAGTAAACATTTCTTATAAAATCATATCTAAAAGGAATAATCTTGGAATAAAATGGCTCTTATCATCTTACATGGGTGTTTTCTAAGGAACAAGGAATGATTGTAGATTATTTGGACATTAATTCACCTGTTTAGGATCTGATCATTCAGTAAATAAATGCTCAGTTTTTATCTTCTTTATGGTTAAGCACTATATTCCACACCAAGATAATAAAGATGTTAATAACACAACAACTTTTTCATTTAGGCTACAATCTTGTGATGCTCTAAAGGTACATTCATTGGCAAAACAGTTGAGAAATATGTTAAGAACCTATATCAGTAAGTTATCAGGCCATTAAAGATTAAAGAAATGGGAGATTCATATGAATGAAAAAAGGAAAAGGTTTCATGAGGGTGTAAGACTTGAATTTGACCTATAGGACTAGATGGGATATACAGTTTAGCTATATTTAAACTCAAGTATAGAGTATGTTCAGGATAAATAAAAGATTTAGGGCTCCAAGATCATAGTAGAAAAGTTTCCTGGACCTGGAGTTAAAGATCTGGATTCCAGCCCAGCACCCAGGAGGAGGCTTCCAGGTTGCCATACCACCACCATCCCCAGTGCAGAGGAGGTGAGCTGCAGGGGCGCTAAGAGCACACATACACACACACACACACACACACACACACACACACACACACCCCGCCCCCGTTGAAATGAGAAGACATGCAAATAAGTCTCAAAACCAGACTTCCAGATCACCTAAAGCAACCCCAAAGGGAAACGAGATGGAACACTGATACTCAACCACCTAGACTCCCTGAACTGGCAATGAAACAGGATTTGGAAAAAATGCAATCAGAAATAATTTCTCAGATAACAGCAGAGATTGTGCTTCTAGTGCAACACATGATTAATAAATCTAGAGAGGACACAGATAAAAAACAGAGGAGCTGAGGAACATGATGGAATCCCAACATAGGAAACAAATGGAATCCATAAAATAGATGCAAACAGATTTCCAGGAGATTAAAAACTCCATTGAAAGTCTATGCAGCAGAATGAACCAATGTGAGAACAGAATTTCAGATATAGAAGATAAGATTGCAATTAGTGACCAGGAAAAAAAATTGCTTTAAAATTGTAAGGGACCATGAGAAATTAATCCAGTATCTGCTAGATGGTGCAAAGAAGAATAACATAAGACTGATTGGAGTCAATGAAGAAACAAGAGAGAGTGCAGATGACATAAAAACACTGTTCACAGAAGTGATGGCAGAAAGCTTCCCAAGCAGGGGAAAAGAACTTGACATACAGATAAGTGAGGCATATAGGACTCCAATTAGCTGTGATTAAAAACATCTACACATAGGCATACAATAGTTAAGATTCCAGAAACCTAACAGAAGAACAAAATTCTACAAGCAGTTAGAGAAAAGAAACAAATCACATGCAAAGGAAATCCCATCAGAATCACAGCAGACTTCTCAACACAAACCCTCAAGGCAAGAAGAGCTTGGAGTGACATATTTCAAGCCCTAAAGGAAAACAGCCTCCAACCCAGATTGATGTACCCTGCAAAATTATCTTTCAAAATCCATGGAGAAATAAGATACTTTCATGACATAGAGCAACTTAGGAACTTCATGGATACCAAACCAGAACTCCAAAAAATTTTAGACCATATCCTAGGAAAAGATAAGGAGGATCACAACCCCAGGAAGCCCAGCAGAATGAATCAGTTGGGTGCAATGAGAAATTAAATGCAAAGGGAGAAAATCCAACAAAAAGAAAAAGTCATGACAATGATAAGTCAGTACGTATCAGTTATAACCGTCAATGTGAATGGTTTCAATTCACCAATCAAAGAAATAGACTGGCAGAATGGGTCAAGAAGCAAGCTCCAACAATATGTTGCATACAAGTAATACATTTAATTCAAAACGAAACTCATAGACTGAAAGTTAAAGGGTGGAAAACAATACTCCATGTGACAGGAACCTGAAAAAAAGTAGGAGTAGCTATCCTCTTTGCAGATCAAGTAGATTTCAAACCAAAATCTAAAACACTTCTGGTCCCAAGAATTTCAGATAAGTGACAGTCAACTTGTATGTACAAATCTATTGTAAACATATGTTTTCATTCCTCTTAAGTAAAAACTTAAGAACAGGACTGTTGGTTTTTAACAGCAATACAAGAAATTTCTATATTGTTTTTCAAAATGGTTTTGTCATTTTACATTCACATTAGCAGTATTAGACTGTTCTGACTGGTTCACACCTGAGCTGACATTTGTTCTTTTAAAACTTTTAACTTCATCTCCCTAATGAGTGTATAATATGATCTTATTGTACAGATTAGTATTTTTCTGATTCTAGTGTTGAACACCTTTACTTGCGCTGTACTGGCTATTTATCATCTTCTTGTATCTACTTTTTAGTATATGTGCTGCCGAAGCAAGCACTTGTATCTACTTTTTAATTGGGTTGTCTCTTAATGAGCTGTAAGTGTTCTTCATATATTCTGATCATAGGTTATACGTATTATAAATATGGTCTGTTTAAGGACTACTTTTTATTTTCTTAACGATGTCATTTAAAGTTCTAAATTTTGATAGAATCTCATTTATCAATTTCTTTCTTTTATACATCAAGTTATTTGTATCCTAGGAAATTCTTGCCTACCCTAAATTCATGAACATTTTCCTGAATAATTTCTTCTTAAAGTTTTATATTTTAGTCTTTCATATTTAGGTTCCTAGGTCCTTTCAAGTTATTTTTATGTATGGAAATAAAGGGTTGAGGTTAATTTTTTACATACAGATACCAGGTGTTCTAGTACCATTTGCTGAAAACACTATCTTTTCCTCTGCTCTTGAGTTGAGTTTATGTTATATAAAATATTAATGTTAAATAATCTTTCAAAACTCAGTGGACCATATATATGTGATACTATTTCTAGATTCTGTTTTATTCCAATGATCTATATGTCTTTCCCTACTCCAACACTGTCTTGATTACTGTAGCTTTAGAGGAAGTCTTAAAATTAGGCAATAAATGTCTTCCAACACTGGTTTTTTTTTCTTTTTACATTTCTAGGTCCTTTGTACTCCTACTAACTATTAAATTTCAATATCCAATTTTTCATTTATAGCAAGTATACATAGACCTGAATTTTTATATATACCTTGTGTTTTCTAATCCTGCTAAATTCAAATACAAGTTCTAGGGGCTCCTAGAGATTTCTTAGTATTTTCTCTGTAGATGACCATTTTATCTACATACAAAGATTTTACTTCTACCTTGTCAATCCTATGCTAATTGTTTCTTTTTATTGCCAGACTATTTTGGTTTGGGCCTATGTTTCAAAGTTTAATGGACAGATGAAGAGTAGGCATATATGCCCTTGTTCCCCACCTTAAGGAGATAGCATTGTATCTTCTCCATTCATATAAGGCATTTTTGCTGGATGTATGGAGTACATGGCTTTGATCTGTTGAGAAGGTTCTGTTCTACTTCTAGTCTCCTGATAGCTTTTACCATGAATAGCTGTGAAATTTAGCCCAATACTTTTTCTCCAACTACTGACAGGATCATATGGCTTTTTCCTCTCCTCTGTTAAAATGATGACTTTTGGGGGTGGATCTTCCAATGCTGAACCAACACTGTCATCTCTATAATAAAACCACTTTCTACCTACTGCCAGATCTGACTTCTAATAGTTTGTTTTGTTAAACAAATTTTTATCTATGTTCATACTTTTTTCTTCTATTATCTTTATCTAGTTTTAGTATTAGCACAATGTTGATTTCCTAAAATGAGGGGAGAAGTGTTCTTTCTTTTTACTGCTTTAAATGCTTGACATAATTTATCAGTTAAAATGTATATGAGCCTTTTGTTGTCATATAGGTAGGTTTTCAAGCTAGGAATATACTTTCTTTAATAGGTGCTATTCAAATTTTGTATGCCCTCCAGAGTCAGTTTCATTAATTTGTCTTCCAAGGTACTTCTTAGAAGTTGTCAAATTTATTTTAAAAAAGATTTTTGTAATATGCTTTCTATATCCTTTTAAATTCTTTAAAATCTGTGTAATGTCCTCCAAATTTTGATATTGTAATTTTAAAAATGTATAATTGAAAAAAAATGTATAATTGATATTGTGTAACGGATGAAAAGGTCTAAAGGAGTAGGGGAAGTGGGAGGGGTAGGGGAAAGGAAAGAAGGGAAAAGAAAAATATGAGAAAAGGAAAAAAATGGAAACAATGTCTTTGCAAATAGGAAAGGGTGGAGGGGACGAAGGAGGGCAGGGAAAAGGAAAAAAAATAAGAACCAAGATCCATCATGTAAAGATACAAGATCCCAATGATGAATGTAACTGTATTTTATACCTAAAATGTACCAATAAACTAAATGGCAAAAAAAAAAAGTTCTGGATTCCAATCTATGATAGCGACTTTCTATGTGACTTATGCGTCAGTTCCTTTTCTGTAGGAATTAAGAGTAATTAAGAGGAATGTTCTCCTAATAAATATTTGTTTCATGAAAGAATAAATAGGTGAATGGAGGTAGCCAGACCTGAATCTCTTCTGCTCTTACAAGCTGTGTGGTGTTAGTAGAATTACTCAGCCACCCTGAGCCTAAGGTTCCTCATCAGTGAAGTAAGGATTAGAATGCATCCTTATGTCTTAAGATTGCTCTGTGGTTAAATGGAAATACTTTCTGTGCAGTAGTTTGCATGGTAATTAGCACATACTTTTCTACATATACATGACTTTTATAAATTGGACAATTCAAGGGCACTCAGTAGATCTAAAAGATAGCAACTGTGTTTATAATAAAAATCAATAGAACAGAAGTAGTAGAGTGTTTAACATGTAGTTATATCCTGAAGTTTTGGGTTCAACAACCATACCAGCAAAGGACAAGAGACACACAAAGCATTCTATGGCATCACTAAAATTGTGGGTTTAGAAGGAAACATGCCTCTGCCTTTGATTCTTCATAAGTACCCTGGATTATTACTATTTTAAATTATGTATAAGAAAAGCAGAACTCAAAAATTACATACAGCAGTCTCTCTAGTGTATGTTAGGCCTCAAAGAAATTAATATAGTGAACTGAAACTTGGGCATTTTATTATTAGGATAGGTATAGCTCAGTGGTGACAACTTCTAGAGTACTGATATATAAATTCTTAGTCCATTTTCTGCAGCTGTCACAGAATACCACAGACTCAGTAATTCATAAACAATAGAAGTTTACATTCTTCATGGTTTTGGAGGCCAGAAAAACTAAGGTCAATGGGCCAAATCTGGCAAAGTTCTTCTTGTTGCATCATAACATGGCAGAAGGCATAACAAGCCAAAAGAGCACGTGTAAGAGGGAGGAAAAGAGGTCAAACACACTCTTTATAGGGAAGGGTGCCACTCCTGCAACTATGGGCCTACCTGTGTGACAATGACATTAATCATTTCTAATCACCTTTTGAAGATTCCACCTCTCAGCACTGGGGATTAAGTTTCCAACACATGAACTTTGGAGGACGCATTTCAACCACAGCATTAATTTAAAACTTCATAAATTGTTTTGTTTTCTATTGACAGTCAATGAGAATGTTGTATGTCATGAGATTATAGCACATGTAGTTGTCTGGGGTGGCATTCTGTGATTCTGAGGACTAATCATTGACTGTGACATGAATTTTATGATTAAAATATTAAAATGTGTGTTCTCTTCCCTTTGTTACAAAGTAAATAAACATAAAGTTACAGTGATTTGAAAATGTCCTCCTTTGATTTCCCTATTATCTTTGACATATTTGGGGGGAGGCTCAGTAAATCAGTAATATATAAATTACCTAGCGAGACTCTACTTGCTTCTCTAGTCCATTAAGCTATTGGCAGCTCATTAACTCAATTATTTATGATTTTAAAATTCACACTATTTGGAAGACATTGTCAGTCTATTTAATATTTTATTAAAGTTATGTTATCTCCTCCTAAAAATTAAGTTAGGTGCATAATTGTTTCTTTCTTTTGAATTTTAGATATAAATTGGCTCATTTCCAACAGTAAACGATTAACCGCTGCACAAGGCATCCTAGAAAGGAGTGCTTATAATATCACATTTTAAATAATCGGAAAATGTATTTAAATATATTTTGCTGAAACTAAAGTGTGACACAAACCATCTGTGAATAACATAACATTACATCTCCTTAAATTCCTTGGGAACATATAGTGATTATAATGGTAAAAATTAATAATTTATTCTAATAATTCTAATAGTTCTATTCCTAATGTCATTACAGATTTTTATCTTTGTTTTTAATATTTAACACAAGAAAGACAATTGAGAACAGTATTTTGGGAAGTTTTATATTATATTTCATAGAAGAATTCCATATGCTATTCCATCTCCTTGCCCAGTACTGCAAGACAGAATTTTTTTCAATTAACTCTTCACTCTTTCCTGTCTTTTGACTTAAAGATAATTTGGCATCAGATGCTGATGTTTCTTTGCAGTTTTCAGATTTGGGTTTTCCTTTGATTCTGTCTACCTTATACCTGGAATAAACTGTAAATATCTTGAATATCCTTATTCCTTGCACATTATAGTTGTAGATACTCTTGGACCTCAGAACATATCCCAAAATATGATTCCTTAGTAATTGAGAAAACTACAGGAGGAAGAAGGTCACCCCTCCCTTTCTCCTCTGAAGCACAATCATAAAAGAATTCTCCACCTACCTCACCTGAAAATAGGTCATGAAGCCCTTGTTCTAGAGGGGCCTTTCCTATAGTCAGAGGACCAAAAGAATCTGAACAAACTGGCCTTGATAAGCCACCTCCAGTCCCTCTTTTTCCAATCATACTTCTACATGACATCTATCCCTCTTCATCAAACTGGAGCATTAAAAACAGCAACACCGAAAGTTCTCAAGTCCTAGTCTTAAACTTCTGACCAGGCCTGACTGCCTAAAATTACCTTCAGCTATAGCACCCCATGATTCAATCACTTTTCAAAAGCCCCACCTATGAGGCTATGAGTGTTCAAGGCTTTGAAGAGTGATCTAGATATAAACCATAGCAATCAATAACAATACCAAAACCAATAAATGCTAGGGAGGATGTGGGAAAAAGGAACTCTTCTATATTTCTGGTGGGCATTGCACAGCCACTATGGAAATCAGTATGGAGGTTCCTCAAAAAACTAAAAATACAGCTACCTTCTGATCCAGCTGCACCACTCCTTGGTGTTCACCTGAAGAAACTGAAGTCAGGGTACTATAGGGATACCGGAATACCAGAGGTTGCAATACAGTTAAGCATAGCTAAGATATGGAACCAGCCTACATGCCCATAAATAGGTGAATGAATAAAGAAATGTGGTATATGTATTCAATGGAGTATTATTCAGTCATAAAAATAATGAATTTTTTTTGTCATTTACAGGAAAATAGATGGATCTGGAAATCACTATGTTGAGTTAAATAGGCCAGATTCAGAAACACAAATGTCACATGTTTCCCTAATATGCAGAATCTAAAAAAGATGACATAGAAGTCAGAAAGGGACCATTATTAGACAAGAGGAAGGGAATAAGGGGTGGGAAATGCGGGTGTAATAGACGATAATTTAGAGATAGGCATGATCAAAGTATGTTGAAGCCCAATGTTTTGTGAAATTAATGGACATTAATAAAGGAAAAAAAGATTGGTTATGTGTTGAGTGGTTTTAAGCTGATGGGTGGGTACATGGGTGTCATAATCCTATTCTCTCTGCTTTTGTACATGTTTGAAATTTTCAATATTGAAAAGTTGTAAATAATTTTGGCAAAAGTGTAGAAGCTTTAAAAACATTTGATTCTTGTAGTGAAGTGCCCTGTCAGGAAAAAAGTGGCATGGCATAATATGGGCTCATACTTTGGTCCCTAAATGCTTTATTTCAATGACCAGTCTTATTTTAATACCTAGCTGGCTAAGTCAATATATGGCAGGGTGGAAACATGTCCTATAGCTTATGAAGAATTTTTAATTTTTCTGATTTTATTGACTTTATGTGCCTCATAAATACAGTATTTAGTCAGATAAGTCTCAGAACTCCAATAATATAATAAATATAAGTTCCTTGTTTATATCAATCTCTTCTGAAAATCTACCATTTTAGCAATTCACCTTTACATTCAAATGTTGATTTGGTCAAAGATGCTGTTTTTGACCCAATCTAGCAAAACATTTCCCAAAGTATTTCAGCAGCACAATCTGTTACATTTTCAATGAGAAAAAAAATTGGCAAGGACTACAGAAGTTGCTTAAGAAAGAACTTCACAGAGAGATGAAGTACAAATGGAAATGCCACAGAAAGTGGAATGTAGGGCAGATTCCTAAGGAGATCACAAAGAAATAGCAAAAGCTTGTAGGAGTTGGGTCAAAAAGGCTCAGCAGGAAACAGGATGCCACATATAAGAAACATGAAAGGAAACAGAAAAAAGAATTCTTTTACTATTTCAGGAACAAAAGAAAGCTAAATGACACACTTTGCTCCTTCAGTAGATGGATAAGGATAAGCTAATGGCTCATAATAGTAAAGATGCATAAGCAGTGCTATTTTTTTCTTAGTATATGTTTACATTTTACATGCATTTTACAATCATCTTGGAGAGTGGGTACATGTACATAATACAACTTGCTTCTTTTTCTTCCCCTTCCCCTTATCACCTTCCCTCCCTCCCTCCTCCTCTAATTTCCCTTTATCCTCCTTAAAATAAAGATGAACTTGAAGTTGAATTATTATAGCATTGATCAGGAGATTAAAAAGTGAATACATAAGAAGAGAAAATATTTTAAAAGTTAACCTAATGTGGTATACCATTAAATGTTGTGATTTGTATGCAAGGATAAATACTTTCCACCTGTGGAATATTATGCAGCTAATAAAAATACTACTTTCAAGAATAAAAAGGGAATTATTTACAATGTAACAAAGTGAAAACTGCAAGATCATATTATTCTCTGGAATGGTATAACCAAATTGTTAACAGTAGTTATTGCTGGTGATATTGTTAGCAATTTTTATTTTCTTTATCTACTTATTTATTGGATGTTTTACAATGGGAATTATTTACTCTTATACTCAGATTTAACAATAAAATATCTAAAGTACAACTCAGTCTTCAAGAGTTCAACTCCTATCTTCCCATTTAAATAACTCATTAAATTTCTGATAATTATCAATTTGTTATCTCAAATGAATGCATTTTGCTTTTACTTCTTGGCTTTTGATGTGACTTTTGACCACTCTATGCTGAAATTCTCTGCTCCTTTGGCCTAGCTCAGTGATGGTGAACCTTTTAAGAGACCCAGTGCCCAAACTGCAACCCAAAAATCCACTTATTTATTGCAATTAAACCTGAATAATGAGGTGTTAGTTCAGAATAAACAACTCCTACATTAACATCTTTTGTCTTAAAAGAAAAACACAGTAACACGCGTGCAATGGGTTTGCCACCACTGGCCTAGCTGCTATAATTTAATCACCCATCAGCTCTTACCTGAACAATTACAGTGGTTTTCTGCCTTCTCCACAAGCTGTTCTATATATTACCATTAGGGCAAATCTGAACACATCGCTCTATTGCTTTTGCCCCTTTGAAGACTATTCACAAATTTAGGGTAAGTTACCCAGAACTTTCAGTTGCAAGTGATCCCCAGAAAAGCAAAGGACAGCTTTTAGGGGATTTAAATAATACTCTTGGATCTGTAGTTCTTACCTGTTCTCTTTTAAGTCGTTACATCCTTTATAAGTAGATGAATCTCCTTTTAGTGACAGGGCTATAAGCTAATATCAAGCTTATAATCCTACTTAGCAACCCCCAAATAAGAGACAGATTCAAGGCAACACTTCTGGTTGAATAATATGACCACATTTTAGATGAATTACTAAGCCCAAGAGAGTAGGCCTGGGTCATAGGTCCAATCCAGACAGACAGGTTCTGTAGTCTAACTGGTAGCCTGCCTAGAACCCACAGACCAAGGGCAAGTTCCTCAAAAGAAACCAGGGACACTTTATAAAAGAAAGGGGCAAGGAATGATGGAAAAACAAACATCCATATACAAGTTAATATCCAAACTTCTTATCCCAACTCATGCATTCTTGGACTGGCCCATGACTACTTTCTTAGCCTGACTTTTTGCCTTTTACTCCCAAGAACTCTATACTCTAACCACTCTTGGGTCTTTTCTGAATAAGCCCCTGTCCCAGGCAGAATAGTGGTTTCCAAAAAGATCGATGTCCTAAGCCTAGGAACCTATGAATATGCTACTTTATGTGACAAAAGGTTCACTGCAGACATGACTAAGGATAAGGACTCCAAAATGGGGAAGTTATTCTGGATTATCGAGGTAGGCCCACTCTAATCATATGAGCCCCGAAAAGCAGAGAACCTCTCCCAGATTCCTAGAACCAGAGAGATGGCAGCATAAGAAGACATTGACCTACCATTGTTGGCTTTGAAGATGGAGGAATGAAGCCACAGATCAAAGAATGTGGAAAAGGCTCTAGAAGCTGGAAAAGGAAAGGAAATGGACTTTACCCCGGAGCTTCCAACAAATCATACAATTCTGCTGACATTTCGATTTTAACTCAGAGAGACTTATGTCTATCTTAGATCTGTTATAGAACTGAAAGACAGTAAATCTGTACTGTGTTAGCCACCAAGTCTATGGTAAATTATTACAGCAGTAACAAAAAACTAGTACGTAAGTTATACTGTGACACACTTTCTTGCTTCGGTACATTTTGGTTACTCCATGCAAAATATCTTTTTAGTGACTTATTCCATCCAATTTCAGCCTGTTGGGTGAAGGCCTACCATTTTCCAAGACACAATTCAGTGTTACCTCTTCTTTGAAGGGTCCTTGGCATCGGTGCTGAGGAAGACGTGAGTACTTTCTCCCTAAGGCCTCACTGCACTCTAGGTATTGTTCCCTATGTAGTTTAAATGCTGTATTGAAATTATCTCAGAATAGATGTATTTGTTCCATGATATTATACACTTATTTTATCCCGGAGACACCACAGGTCAAACCATGTTAGGTATTTAGTACATTAAAAAAAAATTGTCTGTGAATGCATGAAAACTCATTGCATTGGTTACTTGCTTTACAATTTACAGGTACATGAGAAAGAGTTGTGTTGGGACTCAGAATATTATGCTCCAAAATATGTGGCTTTGGACTTCAAACTGAGGGCCTCTGGGGAGAAGCTAAGGCAGAGAAGGGCTCCTCTGAAGTTTCCTTGTCTGCCTACAGATGGGCGCTGCCAAAGAGGGACACAGATGCTTTCAATCTTCCTATTGAAAGTTTATTAACTTAGGAAGATTAAACTCAAATCACAGAGGAAGAGACTGAAAAATCAACATCATACCTAGAGTCCACAGATACTTTGTCTCAGGACACTGTCTGTTCTCTGGGTTCATTTGTCTCTCCTAAAAATCATTTACTACCCCTACAAAGTTACCTCTAGTCTCCTACTCTATCCTCCCATGATGAGGCAACTTATGCTTCAATCATTTGGGCCTTTTTTGAGTTTCATATTTTATATAGTTCCCCCACACATATGCACAGTAATAAATTTCAATGCCTTCTTTCTCTCCTGCTAATTTGCCTATTGTCAGTTTGTTTCACCAGATTCAATTACCAAACCTTCTGAAGGAAGATTTGAACTTCTCTCTTGTTTAAAGTTGAAAAATATCCAATATATTTTAGAAAGAGAAAATGAAAATAGCACTATAGCTTTAACTTCTCTCACCAGAAACGTTAGAAAACAATGAGTAGTACGATAAATTTCAAATAGCTTAAAGATAGCAGGCACATTTTTATTAGACACAAATCTTGTCTAAATCAATCCCTAAATAATAATCTATTTCAATGATTGCACTAGTAAGTATTGGGATAAGAACTTGTTGTAACCCCTCTTTGCTGATGTGACCAAGCTTTGGATTAAATCCTACACATAAATGAACTTGGAAAAGAGGGTCTTCTCTCTAATCTTAATAATTTATAATATTATCAACTCAATTTTGGTCAATACACTTATGTAAATCCAGACTGCAAAACAGACCTCAAATAATTCCTGCCTCCTGATTTTCACTCCCTTAAAGTCTCCTCTGATATTGAAGAGGGAAAACCTATGTGACCAATAGGACTTTGCAAATGTAAGAATGCGTGATTTTTTTTCAGACCAGGTCATAAATGGAATTGCTAATTCAACCTCACTCCTTAACTGCTAGTTCTAGGGGAAGATAGCTGCCAGGTTTTGAGAATACTGAAGGAGGCCTGGGGAGGGCTCATTAGAGAAGAAATGAAGTATTTTTTTTAAATGGAAGAGTATTAATTTTCAAATTAATATATACATTGAATGTTTTTATGTTGTCTTAAATTTTTATTAGACTTCTTTTCAGTTTTTGATGAGTCAGGTTATTTTCATTGGTGAGTATATTTATTCATTCCAGTTTTATTTATTAGTACGCGCTTGCAGTACAGGTATAGAACACATCTTCACTCTTTTTCACCCTGATTCCCTCCCACCCACTTCAGCTCTTGGTACCCTTCTCTTTTACAAAAGCTCTGTCTCCCTATTCCCCAAGGTCTATCTTTTATTTTGCTTTTTTATTTATATCTTGGGTTTCTCATATAAGAAAAACCATGTGATAGTTAAGGTGTGCATCTGATTTATTTCACTTAACACTATGGATTCAAGGTGCATGCTTATCTTTCTTTATGGCACAAACAAATCTCCTAGTCACAAACTTTCAGATAATGTATCCCTGGTCACTTTTTGACTGCAACCTCACAAGAGACCTCCAATAATAACTATTCAGCTGGGCCACTCTTAAATTCCAGATTTACAGAAACAGTGAGAAATAAATAAAAGTTTACTACTGTTTTCAGCCATTAAGGGTTCTTCCTGGTTTGCTTGTTTTGCTTTGTTTTTGTTTTGTTGGTGGTGTTCCTGGGGACTGTATGTACCCAAGGCCTCACACAAGCTAGGCAAGTACTTTACCACTGAGCTATACTTTCATCCCTGAGTCACTAAGTTTTGAGGCAATGTGCTATGCAGCAATACATAACTGGTACACCACCTACAGACAGACTAGGGAGACAAGTCATTATCCACTTCTTTGTTATGCTTAGAGATAAAATGACCTCTGTAAGTCTCACATGTTTAGGGATGGGGCTTCGAGTAGTGATTAGATCATGAGGACTCTGTCTTCATCAGTGGATTAATCTATCGATCAGATCATAATTTGATGGGCATTATTGGGAAGTGATGGAAACTTGGGAGATGGGGCCTAGTTAAAGGGAGTTGGCTGGGAACTTAGGCTCTTTATCTTGTCCCTGGTCCCTTCCTTTCGGGATCTCGCAGCCTCTCACTGTTTCCTGGCTTTCATGAGGTGAACAGCTTTTCCCTACCATGCTCTTCAACCATGGTATTTCTGCTTTGCCAAAGGCTTAAAGCACTGGAGGTGGCTGATCAGATTAAAACCTCTGAAACAAAGAGCTAAAATAAACCTTTCCTCCCTTAAGTTGTTTTTCTCAGCTCTTCTATCACAAGGACGAAAAGTTAACTAACACAGTTATTATTCTTTCATTATCAACTTTGACCTTCCAAGCTACTAAACTAGGAAGCCTTAAAGGAAACATAGCTTGAAAGTACCTCTGTTTCTTTAGATTTTATACTAACATCGAACTAAAGTGCTAGTCTTGTTTCATCACTGTTCAGGAATGTTTCCTCTGTCCTTATCACTATATTATTCTAAAATAGGGCATCTAAAATTGGATGGTAAAATTTAATGTGACCCCAGAAGATAAGAGAGACACGATACACTGGAACTCTCCTTCTTGATAAGGTTCAGAAGAGAACTATAACTGTTGGACATTCTCTATTTTCAAGAGAGAAGGAGAGAAGTAAAAGCAGGGAGAAGAGAAGAGAGAAGAGAAAGCAGACTAGAGAAAGGAGTGCCTTGCCATCTTTCATTCTGATCCTCCTGTGACCCATGATAATTTTTGTTTTAGAGAGTCTGGGGATGTTCATTTATTCAGTGTGTCTCTGTGTTCGCTGCTCCACATGTGACCATCACAGAGCAAATGTCTTGATTTCATCTCACCAAAAGCATCATAGGCGCTACTTTGGGCAAAGAGAGAAGAAGGGGTGAGAGGAAGAGAGTGATGATAAAGGACAAGAGAAGAATAGCAGCAGCCTAATTGTGTGGAAACAGAAAGTAGTGGCTGTTTTTTTCGAGCAGTGGCACAGGCTAGAAATGCCTGTGGGCTGTTGAGTCAACACATACACTCTGGCTATGCCTGGAGAAGACAAAATAAATGAAGCACTTCAGTTCTAAAGAAAGTGGTCTCTGCAAAAGGAAAAGATGAAGCACAAACACAAGAAAAAGTCTTGTGTTCTAGTTGTATTAGTCGACTTTCCCATTGCTAGACAATCAAAACTTTCCCATTGCTGACAATCAAAACTCAAAGGATGAGAGGTTCTTAGCTCATGGTGTCAGAGGATCAAGGTCATGGTCAACTGATTCCGAGACAGGAACATCATGGCAGGAGGGCACGGTAGAGAAAGCTGCTTAGTTCATGGAGACCAGGAAGCAGAACAGGGAAACAGCACCAGAGAGGCAGGGGTCAAGGACTAAATAGAGTATCCAAAGTCATGTCTCTATGACCCAGCCAGACACACCCAGAGGTATATTTTACCAATTCTCTAGGCAGTTCCCAAACCAATCAAGTTGACAAGCTTAACTGTCATGAGGGGACTTTGTCAATTCTGAGAAAGTAACACATTATAGTTGAAGTGCCTTCCATTCATAAGGCGAATTTCAAATCTTTAAATTATTTATGATTCCAACAAACATTTTCACATAAGTCCATACATGCTTAGTCTAACGTTTGTTGCCATAATTATTGATAAGTCAATTAGAGCATTTTTGCAGACTTGTTGTAAATCTGCTTCAATTTATTACTTTTGATAAGTAAAAGTTGGATATATTTATGATGTGCAACATGATGTTTTGATATATGTATACTTTATGGAATGTCTATTCAAGCTACTTAACATATGAATGACCTCACATATTCATTTTTGGCAGTGAGAATATTTAAAATCTACTCTCACAGCAATTTTCAAGCATTCAACATATTGTTATTAAATGTAGTTATCATGATTCATAATATATCTCTTGAACTTATTCTTCCAGTCTAACTGAAATTTTGTGTTCCAGTCTCTGGTAACCACCATTTTACTTACTGCTTCTATTAGTTTGATTTCTTTATACTCTACACATAAGTGAGGCCATGCCATATTTTTCTTTCTGTGCCTGTCTTATTTCCTTTAACATTATGTTTTTCAGGTTCATCCATGTCATTGCAAATGATAGAGTTTCCTTCTTTTTAAAGCTGAATAGTATTTAATTATATATACACATCATATTTTCTATATCCATTCATCAGTTGATAGACATTTAGGTTGGTTCCATATCTCGGTAATTGTGAACAGTGCTACAATGAACATGGAAGTACAGCTGTCTCTTCAACACTCTGATTACATGCCTTTGCATATATACCAAGAAGTGGGATTTCTGGATCATCTGAAAGTTCTATCTTTAATTTTTCAAGGATATTCTACACTGTTTTCCCTAATGACTATATTGATTTACATATCCACCAACATTGTGCAAGAGTTGCCTTATTTCTACCTCAGAGCCAACATTTATCTTTCATCTTTTTGTTGATAGCCATTCTAACAGCTCTGAGGTGATATTTTCTTGGGGTCTAAATTTTAATTGCCATGATGATTAATGATGTTGAAGTATTTTTGGATACTTGTTGGTCATTAATATGTCCTTCTTTGAAAAATGGCTATTTAGGTTCTTTGCCCATTTTAAAAATCAGGTTGTTTTCTTACCATGGGGGTATCTGAGTTTCTTATATATTTTGGATATAAACTCTTTACCAGCTATATGGTTTGCAATTTGTTTTTCTATTTTCTACATTGCCTCTTAATTCTTTCCTTTGCTTTGAAGAAGCTTTTCAGTTTGATGTAGTCCTATTTATCTATTTTTACTTTTGTTGCCTGAAATCTGCTTTGGTTTAGGTAGAATGGCTAGATGGTTATCTTTAGCATCTTAAAATTTAATAGTACAGCTGTGTAGCATACTCCAGGTTTTCTAAGATGGGATGACAAAATAGTTTCAAATTATTACTAGTTTTTGCCATCATATGACTAGTAGCATGTCATTACTACTTAAATTTTATAAATATCCTCTTATGAGTCTGCAAAAATAGATTTTCTAATGTGTGCTTGATGCACAATTGGGAGAAGCTAGTGATCTCTGCAGGGATGGTATCAGGAGTTAATGGAGTGTAGTCAAGACCTACTGCCATCTCCTCAGTTTGTCTCAATTCAGGGAAATCACTGGAGAATAAAACAGGCACAATATTACTACCATAGAATGAAGATACCAGGCTTTTCTGGGATCAAACAATAAATGTAAGTTTCATAAGGGCACAAATCTGTTTTTTGTTTTTCTTTACTGATCAACTCCAAGTACCTATGTATTCCACAGCATTTCCTGATTGTTTGAAGGTGCTGGGGGATGCTCACAAGAAAGAGTGAATTGAATAAGTGGCATGCACCTGTGGAAGCAGGTCTCTCAATAGCTCAGGGTGGTGCTACTTGGACCTGTTTTGGGTTGGATTTGGAATTTCATAGCAAAAGAGTACTTAATTGGTATCATTTCTAGATTAGTTTTACTCTGGGATCTATGGACTCACAAGATATAGATGGAAGACCTTCAGGTGGCCAGGGAAGTCTCTCAATTAATAAACAAGATTTTGTGTGCAATCATATATTTTTTCTGAGATTTCTTTGCTTTCATCAGATTCTCAAAAGGATTTGTAAGCCATAAAAAGTTAAGAGGTATGAGTAAAAAAAAAATTAGATGGGAATAGCCTCCATGGTATAGAGTTCCATTTAAGAAGACATCTGAAGGGGCTGGGGATTTAGCTCAGTAGTTCCACCGCCTGCCTCGCAAGTGCAAGGACTGGAGTTCGATCCACCACCACCCCGCCCCCCCAAAAAAAGAAGACATCTGAAGGAACACTGAGCCACAGTGCCACATGGAGGAGGGAGACTGCTATGGGCAATGGGAACCGTAGGCTAATAGCCCTAATGTGGCGAGTTTGGCTTGTTTGTAAAGCAATATGGAGCACTTTGTCCTGTGCAAGGGAAGGGAAAGTGGCAAGAAATGCATAGGAGAAATGGGGGGCAGATCATATAGGATCATTCAAATCATTAAAAGAATTTTGGGCTTCATTCTGAATACAGGAACATGTTATTGATGAAAGAACATGTTTAGGAGTCAGAATAAGTACTTATAGTCCATCAGAGAGAAAGAGAATTTTTGAAAAATATTATTTTCTGAGAAGAAAGAAACCCCTAGAAACTGAAGATACAGTCAAGTATCCCATGAACTCTGAATAAATACTCTTAACTCACTAGTAGGTGGAAGTGTTTGAAAATGATTAATAAAGAACACACTGTGTTAATATTAGTCAAGCTATCCTGATGGGTATTGATTTAGGTTTTTTTGTTAAAAGCTTATTTCTAGAAAAATTGAATAAATTTTTTATAATTTCCAGAACCTAGTCCTTTAGGAAGTTATTTTAGTGTAACGTCAAAATGCTCCTGTTTACACTTGGGTGATCCTTTGGGTGTGCAGGGAATTTGCATTTTGCATATGTACATTTTCTGCCTCTTTTGCTGCAAAGGAACCTAAGTAATGAGCATTCTTTCTTAATTAAGGTTTCAATGAAAGAAAATGCGTATTTATAACAATCAAATCACATGAGATCTGTGATGAGGAGAGATCATAGGACAGGTTTAATCTACAATTTATGCCAAATCTTTTTTATTTTTTATTTTTGGAATGCTGAGGATCAAACCCTAGACCTTGCACATTTCTGGGCCAGTGTCTACCATTGAACTATATCCTAGCTCTATACTTCAATTCTTTATCTGAAGAAAAAAACTGGACTTGTTTCCAATTATTAAAAAGGTACTTATTGGGCTGGGGATTTAGCTCAGTAGTTTCGCCGCCTGCTGCGCAAGTGCAAGGACCCAAGTTCAATTCCCGGTACCAAAAAAAGAGGTACATATTAACAGCTAGTATGTAAAATAAACACTATCAAGTGATTTAGGAAGGTTGTAAAATTTGGACCTCATTAATTCTTTTGTATCAACTATTACCTATCATATACACAATACACCAAGTACTCTAGTAGATGTCAAAATACAGGAAAATTTTTAATTTCATCTATGAATAAATCACAGTCTAGTAAGAATTCAACAGAATAATAGCTTCTCCCAATTCTAAACAAAAAAATAGCATATCTCTTCACAGTTGTGATAACTGGCAATTGACTATTAATCCCAGACTTTCTTAGGATTTACTCCTCCCTCCTGCCTTAACTTTGTAATTAGCAGGACTGTTGGCACAACTGGGTACATCATCTGATACTCCAACTGGCCATATGCCTAATTCCCAAGGTCAATTTAGATGACTGCCATCAGCACACACACACACACACACACACACACACACACACACACACACACTTGTTCTTAAGAGGTGCTGTAGAGCTCATCCCAGTGGCCTTCCACCTGCAATCCCTTTGTGGCTCTTTGGATGTGCACACGTAATGGCTACTTCATAAAAAGCCCTGTTTCACTGTTAATAGAGAAAGTATATGTGACTGAAATGATAGTTACATCTTATAGAGACATTCAAACATTGCCTCTGAAGATTCAATATTTGAGACTGCTGAAATAAACTGCCAATACAGTAACAGGATAAAAGCCATAACAAGCTTATTTGATCATAGTTACATGACACAGAAGCCTTCAGATTGAAGACACAAATACCCAAGGTGATTAACTTTGTAGAAATATGACTGGACAAAAAGGGTACAAGCTAATGGAAACAGACTGAGCAGGAAAACTTAGCATGGCCTGTCTATTTAGATTCTTCTTGGCCCCTCACGTTGGAGCATTCGTTTCTCCTGTAAGGGTTAAGACCCTTATAGAATGGAGGCCCTATGACCTACTGTCAAACAAGGCTTGTTTTTATAGCCAACTCTTACACAGGAAGGAGAAATAATGACTATTATTTTTAGATTGTATGGCTAGCTTTGGGGGAAACAGCTTCTGGTTTCTATGACCCATTTTGGAGAAGAAGAATTCTAATTTCTATGGTTTGGCTTAGGGGAGGTAAAGGATGAGAGGCAGGAGGGCTAAAGAAGGGCAGAGAGAAACTCAGCTTTTGAGCGACCACTTTGGTGTACCATTTTCTGAGACCCAACCCTTTCACCTCAGTACCTGAACACCTGGCAATTAGTTTGGTTTTGCTTTTACAGTTTGGAAACATTCCATTCTGGACTAAACCTTTATTTGGACAAAGTGCTCATTTTGCCAACACACTGTTTGTTAGGTCACAATGGTAATGGAAATATTATCTCTGTAGTCCACAGGCATCTCTCACACCACTAAATGTCTATACTATTGACAGAACTTTTTTTTATACATTTAGGTTTCAGTAATCTATTATTGTATAGCAAACAACCCCCAAACTTGAGAAGATTAAAACAATGAGCATTTTATTTCCTCTCAGTATTGCAATAAGGGCTGAGTTCCACAAAGTAGTTTTCCACTGGTCTTGCTGGAAGACACTGCTGTGGTTGTATTCAGCAGGTCATGCGGCTGCAGGACCCTGAGACAGCTGTATTTCTCTTTTCGTAGCTTCGGGTTTGTTCATCTCCATGTGTCCTGTGTCCTTTCCGCATTGTCTCTCTTCAGGTTAGAAGAGTTTCTTCACGTAGTATCTCAGAACTCTCAAGAGTCCTAGAGCTGGAGTACACCTGTGACCCCAGATACTAGGGAGGCTAAGGCAGGAATATCACAAGTTTGAGACCAGTGGACAATTTAGTGAGACCTCGTCTCAAAAAAAAAAAGGGAGTGAGAGAGGGGCTTAGACATGGAACTAAAATACATCACTTTCTCCACATTCTATTAGTGAAAGTGAATCATGGGAGAAGCACAGAGTCAAAGTAAGAGAACTCAAAGGGGTAAGAATCCTCAGAGGCAGGGGTCAGTGTAGGCCTCCAACACAGCCACCACAACTGCCTTGAATCACGTAACATGTAAACCTGCGTTCCACACTCAGGTTGATAGAGAACTGGCAGGGGGTAGGCATGAGCTCCTCAGGAGGGTGAGGGATACTAGGCTTAAGATTCAGGGTCCTCCCATGTGTTTTGTGCTTCAGCGTTCCAACGACGCTTAAATTCTGGACGTCATCATCCCTTTAATCATCCTAGTCCCTTTGACTTGGACAGCTTTTTCCCACTTTTTCACCAGAGTCACCCTCCTCTCAACAAGTCCAGCTGTGGGAAACCCTGTTAGAAGCTCTCAGGTTCTATTAAGTCTTTGCCTCTGAGCTTTCAGAATACATTCTGTGCTTGTCTTTTTCTCAGAACTTACCATTTTGTATTACAATTCAGGGAGTTTGTTTTATGAGTTTGTTTCCCTAGCTATACCATTTACAACCTGAAAGCAGAGGCTGAGACTTATTATTATGATCCTGTCATTCTTTAAGTACCCAAGAATAATATGTTAAAATGGGTCCAGAACAGTAGGAGTATAACTTGTATAATATGACATCACCACATTAGCCAGAATAATGCAATGCATGTATTAGTGGCCCAATAAATATTCATTGGTTGGTTGAATATAAAAATTTACTTCGCTTAGTCACTATTTAAGAGATATAAACTCTGATTTCAGTGACCTGGTAAATTTTCAGAAAGCTTCATAAACATTTCCATTCTTAGCTAGGAAAGAAGTAATATGCCTTGGGCATAACTTTTCAAGTAATATCAATGTTTAACAGCATAAACTTTTGAGGCAGGAGAATATAGCTAAAAATAAATCTGTATCTTTCTGAAAATGCTGGCTGAAATTCTGAAGGAATGTGTTCATGCTATCAAACACAAAACTGTTCTCTTGCTTCTACAAAACAGAATAAAACCTGTAGGAAACCAAATTATTTTGCTAAGTGTGACAAATCTAAACTGCTACAGAGCAAGAGATAACATAAATCAGTGGGTCTCAAAGGCAAATACCAGGAGTTATTTCGAGGTGCACGTAATCTAGTCTTCATTTAAAAACCACACTGCATTCTCGCAGATCAAGTTTTTAATTTTACACTTGATGAAAAATGATTTATGCACCATGCTTTTAGCCACTTGAAAGCCCTAAATAAATGTGACAGCAACAGGGTACCTTTCAAACACATGCCTGCATTTCCTGGGCTTGGTTCCTTTTAAGTACTTTGTGATGAGCTGTGTGTCTATCTTTGACAATTTCCCTCCTAAAACGTAAAAGCAAAGATGCCACCAGGACTTGAATTACCAGGTGACTCACTTGACTGCTTCAATCTGATATGTGGTTGCTAGGGCAATGAAACGTGAAACGTCACAGACATATTCTGCAGCTACCATCTTGTTCCTGTCTTCAGAAGCTGTTATTCTAAGATATACAGGGTCAAGAATTCTTCTTAGGCCACAGGAGAGCTGGGCTCTAAGTATGGCTTTGCAAGTCCATTGCTGTGTGACTCTGCACAAGTTGCCTGACTTCTATGGGTTTATAAGATTTTTCACTTATAAAAGAGACTGGAAGGAGAAATAAACATCTTCTTCTGAATATCTGCTATTTTTCTGCTAAGAATATTTAATTTACTATAAACCACTGTTCGGTTACCTGTTTAGCATGGAAAACTGTCTTCAGAACTTTATTATTTAAAATCTGCTTTCAACCTACACTATTGGGAGTTTGGGGCTACTGTCTTTGGCTGGATGGAGCACAGACCCTCTGTCTGGCTTCCTAAAGTAAAAATGCACAGAAAACCCTAACTGGGACCCAAGAGACCACAGGACAGCTACTTAAATTATTTGACTTTCAGTTTCCTCATCTATCAAATAAAAAGTTAGGTGTGATCCAAAGTTCTTCCTGCTATAACAGTCACAGCATTCTCTCGTGTGAGTCTTACGGTCCATTTCCATTCATTTTATGAGATGAGTGAGATGAGTAGATGAAGCCCTAAGAGATTGTGTGTGGGTATGAGAGAAAGAGAGAGAGAGAGAGGCAGAGAGACAGAGACAGAGAGAGGGAGAGGCAGAGAGAGAGAGAGACAGAGAGAGAGACAGAGAGAGGCAGAGAGAGACAGAGAGAGAGGAAGAGAGGCAGAGAGAGAGAGAGACAGAGAGAGACAGAGAGAGGGAGAGAGAGAGATGTGCCTAAGGCTATACAGCTGTTTAGCAGGGAGCCTTCTAATAAATACAGGAAAGCCTCAAAATCTTCGATCCTGTTAGTCTTAGGGGCACCATTAGCATTTCTATTCCCCAGGATGATCTGGGGGCTCCAGGACTTTCAAGGACTATACTGTATTCAGTGTAGATAGTTGATATCTATAATTCATGTATCTGGAATTGATCTTTTCTTCTGGAACTTTATCCAATAACAAAAACAAAATAAAACTGCAAATACTAGTGTTAATATTTACTGCCTACAATGTACTTTGTTAAGTAAGCACGTTACATGCATTTCTTTTCTGACTCCTCAAATGAAGCCTCTGAAGAAATTATTTGCTATTCTTATTTGATAGAAGAGGGGAGAGAAATTGAACAATTTGCCAGGTTCACATCACTGGTAGTAATATTAATAGCAAAGCTATGTCCTGGTCATTGTGACTATAAACTATGATTTTGCCTCCAATGAGTAGTTAAAGTTTAAAGTTCTATCTCCATCTCTTTTCTCCTTTCACATAGAAAGCATCATTGAGAATCATCATTGAGGGCCAGGGATTTAGCTCATAGTTCTGCTGCCTGCCTCTTGCAACTGCGAGGTCCCGAGTTTGATCCCTGGTACCAAAAAAATCAAAACAAAACAAAAACAAAAAGCATCATTGAAAAGTGAAGCCTGTATGAAATCTAAAGCACCGTTAGGTATAGCCCATGGGAGTCCTTCACACTGTTTTATGTCATTATTATTTGGGTACCCATTGTTTTCCTAATTAAGCCTTGGTTTTTTTCGAGGATAGTAAAAGTTCTCTTAGATTTTCTGTGCCCTAAAGATTCTTTACACAGAGTCAGTCCTGAGAAATATTTGTGACTGAAATGAATCTCCTTCTGAATCAAGTTAATCTCAAAGGAGAGGTATGGTTTTATTTTAACCAGGAAAACTCCTCCCTCAGTTCTCCCACTAGCTGATCATTCTCACCTTTGGATTCTTTCAAAACACCAGAACAAAGTGGAACAGATGACATCCAATGGAGGGCATGCCACGATAATTTGTGTTGACTGGCCCATTGAAGTGGTGATGAGGCAGAATCACTGCCTTTGGCCAGAAGACCTGCAGCTCTTTTGCCTTGTTGCCTTGTTATTCATCCCCCCCACCACCAGGATTAGCAACCCTGGAAGAAGACAGTATCTTTCCCGCCAGGCAAACCCCAAACCTCTTGGTGAAGTGACAAGAAATATTCACCCAGTGCACATCTTACCAAGAAGGCCCAAGGCAGAGTGTTTGCTCTCTCAGTAGTTCCGGGCAATCCAATCTGCCAGGAAGTACAATTCAGAGCATCCTGCCACAGGGAAAAACAAGCAAACAGAAAAGAAAAAAGTCCACTCTGCATACTGATTTTGCCTAATGTGGCATTTGCACACATGGGCAGCCATGGATCTTACATGCTGCTGCCAGATCAATTCTGCCCAAATACCGCATGATGATGTCACTGCCCTGCCCCACACCTACCTACACTAGCTGTATCTCTTGAGAAAGGTAGGGTGCCTGGGAATTAGAGGTTTCCACAGCATGGCTCAAACTTTTATTCCCAGGTTTCTTTCCTATTATTTCAGATTCCATTTTACAACTGTTTATATTTATTTTGTAGTTTTCTGTAATTTTCTTCCCTTGTAAGTCCAAAGCCTCACTATGGTACATATCCAGCAGCTAACTTGTCCCTCTTACACAAACTTATTCTGACCTTGACAGCTAGCAGAAATATCACCCTGTCTTGAACTCTAACATAGGTTTTCTCACAGCATTTAATTTTCATTCTTGCCTGGCTCATACTTGCTTAATCTATAGAACCTAATCCAGTACCTAGTACATAACAGGCACTCAGTAAATGTGTGTTGAATGAGTATCGAGTTTTACGTAATGTAGCCTTTGTACTGATGGTTCCTTTGGAAACCATAAATAAAATGCTCATCTTTTCTGAAAGTCAAAGACAATTCCTAGGTTTCGAGGATTGAAGACTTTGGTGTCTCCTTGACACTTGTAAGGCCTAGAGCTGTATTTTTATACCTTGAGCCCTCCCTGCTAAAGGTAAACAGCACTGAATAATATTAATGCACTCTATTTATGGAGTGCCTACTCTGTGCTGTATCACTTTCTACACAGATCCCCAGTTCCTGGTGAAAAACCTATATGCCTATCTCATTTTTAGAGAAGACAAACAATGTTTAAAGACCAAAGTCCTTGCCAGGGTCTGCATTTAGTGCAAACATGAGAGTCAAGGGTTACACCCCAGTCTGTCTTGCTTCAAAATTAGCTCTTTTCCTATAAGCCCATGTTTTCTCTTTGAACTACATCTCAGCTTCTCTGGAAGCTTCTGCTATTTCTCTATAACTTCTCTGAGGCCTATTTTCCTCTCCTACAGCTTCACAAAAGGCCAATTATACCTGCCGGTGACCTGCTTCCTGTAACAGGATTTGTAAGGGCCGAAGTATATTTTCAGCATCTGCAGACTTCTCTCTCCGCCACATGAAACAGCCAGGAAGGACCTGAAGAATGGTGAGGAGTCAATTCTGCCCAGCTGCTTCATTTCAAACCTTGCTGTGATACCTCACTCCCCCTTTACCTTCCCTTGAGTCTGTCTGAGTCTTCCTGAGGGGTAACATCTGGGAAAAGTTGAGAGCTTACTGTCAGACTTGCTAATTGGAAATCTGGGGAAAATTCCACTGAGAATTATCTAATGCAGATTACCTTCAAAATACAAGGGGTGATCAAAATACAGTGTAGGTTTAATCAAAAGTATTTATTACAGTAAGAGACACACTGACATTAATCGCCCTCAAAATATTCCCTCTCACTTCGAACACAATTGTTGCATGTTATTGCAACTTTTTGAAGCAGTTCTGAAAGTCTTCTTTTTGTCTTTACAAGGTGTGATTTAAAAAATATGATAAATGCTGTTACTGAGTGCCATCCAGCAGAAAGGCAGCCCATAAAAACATTTCAGTGAGTCCTCGTCCTTGTTTACCAGAGCTGCCACTGTGTGACTTCTGGCTCTTCTCCAAAGTCAAAATGATCATGAGAGATAAATGTTTTGAATCAATTCAGGACTTAAAGGCAGCCAAGACAGAGCAACTAAAAAAGACATTCACAAAAGAGGACCTTCAGAACTGCTTCAGAAAGTGGCAAGAATGACGGGATTAATGTGTTTGAAGTGAGTGGTGGTATTTTGAGAGAGATTAACAGCAATGAATCTTTTACTTAAGTAAATTTTTCTAACACTTAAATAGTCACCATATTTTTCAATCACACTTTGTACTTATCAAGAGGTTTACTGGGTCTGAAGAAGATCCATGCTGACATTGTATGTGGAGAGTGGAAGATGAGCTTTTTAAGAGAGCTGAACTACTTACAGGTATCAAAGCATCCCCTGGACTGCAACTGGTGAACCAGATAGAAATATTATTTAATTATTTCTCAGATGCATCCACTCCTCCCCCAGGTTAACTTCCTTGTAATTGGAATGTGGCTTACCAGTGATAGCTGTGCAGCTACTGTGGGTCAAACAGCAGCTGCCACAGTTGTTACAGTCTTTACCTAATTATCACATACACCAGCATCAAAATTGGCAGAATGGACAGAGGGGAAGACAGTAGGCTAACGGTCTGTAATTGCAAAGCCAGCTTAAAAGTTCAAGCTTTTAGTTCTTTTATAGGTCTTTATGGAAATCTTTCATCATCAAAGCTCTTGCTGACACAGAGGACAGGATTTTGTATAAAAACTTGGATCTTAATGACGAAGACAGAACAGTGTATTCAGAAGATTCAGAAAAACTAGAAGGCCAGGTAGTTTGGTGGAATCCAAAGTCTTAGTGGAGATGAGGGATTCCCCTTAAACACTTGGAGAAATACAGTATTTGACAAGGCCTTGTTATAACTTCTTTGGGTCAGCATGGTTTGACACATCCTATGTCCCAGGATTTCATAACTAAGTTTTTAAAACAAAATGTTTGGTGGGCAAATGGCTATCCAGACTGGGTCTCCTGTTTCCTTTGTAGCTGGTGTGACCAAATCACTAAGTTCTGGCCAATGGTATGTGAGGAGAAAGAGGGTATACAATTTTGGGTCAGGTCCTTAAAATTAAGATGCACAACTCTTCTCCTGCCTATTGTTGCAAAGCTGATGAGATGGGGAAACTGGAGACATCTGCTTGAGTCAAAGATGAAAGCCATGTGTTAAAAGTGGTAGAACAAGACAGAAACAACACAGGGCCTGATAATTTGGAAGCCTTCATTCCATCCTTGGACTTTTATCTAAGCCACTATTGCTTTGGATCTCTGTCGTAGAAGCCAAAATAATTTATGTTAACCTCTCTACTTTCATAACTTCATCTTATTCTCTCCTTTCCTAAACAATGTGACTGAATTCTACCAACATGTATGCTAGTCTCATGAAAGGGATTAAAAAACAAACTACAGTCCTAAATTCTCATTTGGAGAATCTACAAAATTTTCTTGAAATCGAGTTTCTTGGAGTTGCCGGTCATCCTCACACCTGCGACTTCCCACCCCTACTCTTGCTGAATGGAGTCTTGCTCAAAAGCTGGGCTTTAATGCCTAGGGGGCATTTTTCTCGAACTCTGGTCTCTGTTCATGTTTTCAGCTCCAAGATACTCAGGTTTCTTAACTTGAACCCAATATTAACTATAATCTTAGGCTGGCCTTTCCTTTACCCGTTGGTGTGTTCCCATTCGTGCATTAAATGACACCAGGAAAGTCCAGAGATAGCGTTTTCAGGGCTGGGGATTTAGCTCAGTGGTTCTGCTGCCTGCCTTGCAAGCGCAAGGTCCCGAGTTTGATCCCCAGTACCAAAACAAAAGGACTTCTCAGAGATACCTTTTTCATAGCTCCAGGAAATAGGGCCCTTCCTGCTCTGAGCCCCTTAGCTGATGATAAGTGCAAGAAGCTTGCCAAAGAATACTAATATTTCGGAACTGTCGAGTGACTATTGTGCAAGTGGCCCATTTTTAGACATTATCTTCAATCCTTACAAGAACACTAAAATGAGGCTTTATTATTCCCACACAGCTGAGGAAACTGAGGCTCAGAGTGGATAAATGTCTTATCCAAGATACATCACCTAAAAAGTAGTAGATCTTCAGCTAGAACCCAATCTCCACTCTTCCCACCCTACACACTGTCTTCCAAGTCCAATGTGAAGACAGAGGTACATGGATCAGGACTACTGGAAATAAGAAAGGGACTCTTCATGGTCATGTCCTTCTGCGATCACAGCCCAGGCACACAAATCACAGAGGGAAAAGGTACCGTGCAACGTCTTGTTCTAGGGCAGTACTCACATCAGGGTGTGAAGATTAATGTTTCAAAGCTGCTCAGGCAATAGAATGCTCTCTTCTAACTTGGTTTTTGGATTTAAAAAATCATTTTCTTCACCTTGTCCCCACCCCCAAACCAAGATTCTTCTACTACCCTGACCTTGACAGACATTTCTTTGTAAATCCTCTGAGTTATTATGAAGTAAAATGGCTCATTTTAATTTCCCTAGGTGTCTTTATTGAATTCTTTCACAGTTTTATGGAAAATATCTGATTACTAATTCATAGAACAGAGTATTATGAGATTCTATGCTAAGTGGCTGCCACAGTGGTGTTCAAGCCCTGGAGCCTTTGCAGGCTCAGAGGTAAGGAGACACACAAGCTCTGGTGTCTTGCGGTTTACCCTTTTATTTCACCTCTTTGAGTAATTCCTAAAGAGAAAATAATGTCCCAGCACCCCTGGCAAAATTCTTGAAAGATTAGAAATTAAGGCATTTTAACATAGAAGTTAAGATATTGGGTTCTGGAATCCACGGTTTGGGTTTGAATCCTACTGCTTCTATTTAAATGAGCTTGGACAGGTTTCTTAATCTCTCTGTCCCTCTGCTTAATAGTCTCTAAAGCGGGGGTGATTCACAGAGTATTTGAGAGGATTACTTGCATTAATATAAGTGCTTACAATGGTGCCTGGTTCATATAAGTGCCACCTTAAAAATTAATTTTATCTCATAATTGACAGAGGGTAAGAGTCACGTGAAACCCTGGTCCAAATACTACGGAATATGAAAGATTCTGTGAGGACGCACATCACCTAATCATTTTCCGGCCTATATGTTTAAACTCTTATGTACATGAGATTACACAAACCATAATATTTAGCATGATTCTTCTCAGGTTGGTTCGTGACTACAGCACACAATATGGAGCTATCCTGAGTGATCAGATGGATTCTCTCAAGAAAGGAGGGGGAATCTTCAGGGATCCCATAGGTATAGGCATAATGAGTCACCAGTAAATAAGTTTTCTGTGGCTTACCATTCTACTCAGCCTAACTAAATTTCTTCCTGATTATAGTCCACCTCACCTCCTTTTTTACAGAGCATTGACTTTATTAAACTTGGAATTGCAAATAATCTTCTACCCCTTGAAATGTAAATCTGTCTCTCACAATTTTATGACCAGGAATGTCTTTCCTAAGGATCTGGGAGCCATTCATTTGAAACAAAATTATCCAAAGAGATAATGTTCCTACCCCACTCCCCATCTGTAGAAGGGTAGAAAACCTTTTTTTTTCCCCAGTGCTGGGCTTGAACCCAGTGCCTCTCGAATTCAAGGCAAGTGCTCTTTATACCACTGAGCTACATCCCAGCCCTAGAAGCCTAATTTTGATAAGTGCCAATTAGCAAACACAGATGGCCTAATCACATTGACCAACCCTTCTCCCTCCTGTTCTTCAGTACTTTTCCTCTAGGTCATCCACCCCAGTGCTTAAACACTCTCCAGGCTTTGTTTCAGGGGAGTCAAGTTCAATCTCTTCTGTTGCAACAATCTTGAGCTGTAAGCCTTAAATACAGTCTTCCGTGCCTGTTTAACTCTGTCCAGTGTAATTATTATTATTATTATTATTATTATTATTATTACATTACAATTGAGAGCATACCCTAACCATGGAAGAAATGTTTGCAGATATAGGAAAGAGTGATATAAAAGTGCAAATGAAGAATAAATGAAATTCTTTGCTCTCCCTCCCCTTCTTACCCAACAACAAGCAACACTTTGCTTTAAAGTGGAAAGAAATGACTCATAGAGAGTGACAGAGGTGGCTCACATGCCTGTAGAAGATCGATTACAGTTATTACAGAGATATGAAAGGTTATTAGTTGGATTCAAGAAGACTAGACAAATGTTCAAAGTTACAGGCTTTTGTGAAAAAGTCCACAAGATTCCTCCCCCAAGAGTCAATGGCATTCTCTTAAATTTCTAGAAAGCTCCAGATTTAGACTAGCTATCTCAGTCTGTAAAGTCTCTGAGATTGTGCTTGGACCATCCATCCACATGGCCTATCTTTAAAAAGTCAGTCTTTGGGGACTGCTGTCGGCTGGAAGTTGGATCTGGAAACAAAACTAGTAGGGTCATTCTTAGGCACTTTAAGTATAAACAAGGCTCCTCCAAACTTTGAAGAAACAGAGGGCTGGTGGGTAATCTTCAACCATTTAAACCACGTGCCTGAAGGTCCGGGATGTGTCTGACTGACCGGAAGACTCCTCCATCACTTCCGGCCTCCGACCGCCTCCCAATCCCGTGTCAGGCGCGAGGTGGTCCCGGAGCTTCTCGCTGGTGTCTCGCTTCCAGGAGCAGCCAGCAGTAGTTTCTGTGGCTAGCTGCTTATCTTCAACCAGCCATGAATAGCCATGTTGGCCCGAACTGCCACGGCCCCGTGGGTCGGCACTGTGCTCGTGACGTGGCGCTGGCGGTGGCCGGCCTGGTCAGCCAGCTGCTGCGGGCCTCGCGCACCTACCTGGTGCAGGGCTTCTACCTCGGCCGCGTGGATGTGGCCCAGGCGGGCGCGAGCCGCTTCTTCCTGGACCTGGCCCAGGAGAAGCGCGAGGGTGCCGAGCGACTGCTGAGGCTGCACAGCCAGGGCGGCGGCGTCTTCCAGAGGGCGCAGGGCCCGCCGGGGAGGAGTGGGGCTCCAGCCGGGCGCCCCGGAGGAGGACCTGCACCGCGCGCTGTTGGACCTGCACGCCCTGGCCGTCGCCCGCGGGGACCCGGCGCTCTGCGCCTTCCTGGAGGCCGAGACCAGGCTCCTGGCCACAATCAACAGCCACCTGACCCGGCTGCGCAGGCTGCTGGGGCCCTGGGCCGCGATACAGGACTACCTAGTCGGGTGGGGGCGCCCCGCCGCGGGCACTGAGCCCCACTGCAGGCGAGACCCTGCCCTGCCATCTACAAGCCCGCTGTCTTGAATGTCCTGGTATCCATGTGCCCCGTATCTGCTTGACCTCAGCTTCTCCCCTCCCCTGGCGCCCTCTCCCCAGCCCTGGGCTAGATCAAAGGAACGAGTTTTGCTGCAAAAATAGTTCAATAAAATTTAAATGAAGAAAAAAATATATTTAGATATATGAATTTCTTGGATGTGGAAACATGAACTCAGGTATTAACCCATTAATGTGTGTATAATTATAACAATGTGCTGTTTATATGTGAATAAATCCAGGTGTATAAGGGGAACAACAAAAAAGTTTAAAAATACAATATAATTTAACATGAAGCATATAATAAAAGTGGCGTCTTAAGTGAGGATCATGGATTATAAATCTCATAAATGATGTAGACAACTGAGTTGTCATCTAATAAATACATAGTTTGGTCCAATTCTTGCTCCTTATACAAGAATAGATTGAATATAGAAAAAGCCAAACCACAAAAGTATTAGAAACAATTACGGGAAGATTCCTATGTCCTGTACTATTAGCCTTTCTAATAACATAAAAATTTGAAACCACTAATTTTTAAAAGGCTTGATTAAACTACAAAGTAATTTAAATTTCGCATGATAAAAATTTACAAGAGAAATCACAAGATAAAAAACGGGGAAAGTAGTTGAAACTCATGTCGCACACATAGGGCTGTATGCTTAATAATTTCTAAGCGATGGAAATAGACCAACAACACTGCATGTTAGTTAGCTTCCCCGTGGCTGAGTTACAACACCAGATACAACCTAATAACGAGGCGGGTATTTTGGTTCACGATTTTAGTGGGTTCAGTGTATGGTTGGCTGTCTCCAGGGCAGAAATGGCGTGTTGGGAGGAAATGGCGAAGGAATGCTGCTTACCCTGTGGCAGCCAGGAAACAGAGGAGGGGGGAGGAGCTAGGGGCAGAACACACCCAGTTCAAGTCCCTAGTGGCAGCCCTCTCTGGCCAGGGCCCGCTTCCCAAGAAGCGACTGTAGGAAGACATTTTAGTTCTAACCCTTAACACCCCCCTAAATGGGCAAAGGATATGAAAAGGCCAGCTGAGAGAAAGGAAACGTATGAGAAGCTAAGCTTCATTCCTAATACAAAAAAAAGCACAGAGAAGCTATTTTTCACCTACCTAGCAGATAATGGTCTAAAAGTTTGAGAAAATGCTGCATTAGGGTATAATTTTTCCTTATACTACTGGTGAGGGTATAAATCAGTATTACACAAGGGGGCGATCTGATGATATTTATGAAAAGGACAAATGCATATACCCCCTAAACCAGCAATTTAAGTTATAGAATGTGTCCATCGCAGGTATACCAGCAGGTGTACAGTATAACAAGGCTATTTGTTGCAGCATTATTTATAACTACTAGATCATCCCTATTGATAGTAAGATAGTTAAATAAAATGTACATCCATAAAATTAAATACCAGGAAATGCTCTATGTTCTATTATAGAATGACATCCATTAACTTAAAATAGTAGGTTAAAGCATAAAAAGAATAATGTGCACTGTATGTTGTTGAAGGACACTGAATAGCTACCTATGGGAGGAGAAAATAGTTTCTGAGGCAACAGGTATTACAGAGAGATTTTCTTCATTGAATACTGTACAGACTTCTATACTAATCTTACTTGTGAATCATGAATCAAATATACCATCTACTGAAAAATAAAATATTTATGGAGAAAATTTCTCATCCATAAAAGAGTAAAAAATAGTAAGTGTCAGACATGATGGCATTCTCCTAGGAGGATCTCAACCTCTGGGAGGCTGAGGCAGGAGGGTCACAGGTTGGAGCCCAGTCTGGGCAACTTAATGAGACCCCGTCCCAAACCAAACAAAACAAAAGGCTGGGGATGTGTCTCAGGGCAAAGGTCTGTTCAATCACCAATATCAAAAGAAAAAAAAGCATGTTTAGTTTTCTTCAGTCTGGAATTATAAAGTTAGGAATACACGTCACCAGTGAAAACATTCAGGACATAATGGTCACTGACACAGTGGGTGAGCCTAGCCTACCCTTATGTCCTGGGTATCACTGCACTACATAAGATATGCACAAGACTACACTGGATTCAGGAATACATGACTGGATAAAATGTATCTTAATTTGTATTTGTATTAGTGATCCCAAACCTAAGCATACTTCTCTTATTTGACATCTCTTATGTTGAAATGTTGAATCAGTTTCCAAATCTTGAAGACAGCTGATATTTATTTAGGATATAAACTGTTGCTGAGCTCATGCGAGGATCCTCCCAAATGGAACAGAGGCTCTGTGTCTCTCTCTGAGAGTCTGGTGATATTTTTAGTACTATGACTGGATATAAAAACTTTTAACTCTAGAAATCCAAAGTCTGGAGTACCCTCATGTATTTGAAGAATATTTTAAAATTTATAATTCTTTATTAATGTTTACATTTTCTTTGCCTATAAGCCTTTTTTCTCCTTAAAACTGGGTGTGTACGTATCTGTATATATGTACATATATTTGGGAGGATTTGAAGATCAAATATTTTAAAGAAACATGTTTGCACTTCTTCTGAACAAGGCCTCAGTTTCCATTGGGTGCTCAGTGCACTTGGTTACACTGAAAGGGTTAAATCCTTATCTCTCCTGCTCACTCCTTTCTGTTTCCCTACAGCTGCTGCTTAAATCTAGGTTGTCAACTTCCCTCCAGTCTAGATGATTGCAGCAGCAGCATGCTGCCCAGCCTGCCTTCAGCTCTCTCAGCTCTATACTATTAGCCAACCAGCCAGGAGTTACATTTAAAAAATAATGTACTGTTTGCTTTTATCAAATTTGTAGAAGAGCCTTTGATCGTAGATTTAAATATAGTCAAATTTCCTCCACAGTTGTGCTGTCTGTGTGAACACTTGGTCTCAGTCAGTCATCTTGAAATTCCTCTCCATTCCTGTTTTTATTAGTGTGTGTGTGGGGGGGTGCTTATTTATTTTGTTCATAGAGTTAACACTTTTTCTTTCTGTCAAAAAATGAACCAGAAAATGTATTTTTACTGATCACTTCTTTAGGGAAAGTCTAATTTTTCAAGTTTTAGAAGTCTTTCAGAAAGTGAATGGTCCATGTGTGGATATAAAAGTGTTGAGTGCTCATAAACGCCAGTCAATTGAGTGGAGAGAAAAAAAATGAATAGGATGATCTCTAATTTAAAAGTAAAGAGCTTTCTTGAAAAGTGACATAATAGCACCTAATAGACCTGTTCAATTTACAAGTGTTTTTACATAAATAATCTCGTTTAATTACAGCAAGTAGGAAGCTTACCATTATTCTCACTTTAAAGAATGAAGAAAAGCAAGGCTCAAAACGATGGCGTAACTTGTCCAAGGTTATACAGCAATGACTTATTCCATCTGGTGCCTTACTTCATACTCTTTCACATGTGGTGCATGACTCCTAACTTTACTGTTACATAAAACTTTGGACAGTCCAGGTAATTTTTTGACATTGGCAGCATGTATTTTTAATTTAAACATGTCCCACTCCAGTATTTTACACAAATCTCAGAAGCCATTCTCTTTCCTCAGACCAGGGCAGAATCCATCTGCCTTGCCTGTCAATAGCTCTTCCTTGCAGTGTAGTGATGCCTGGAAAGCTAGTCCCCCAAACTTGGTCATGAGTAAGCATTAGGAGAGATGGAGACAAGGACTGTATGTCAAAGAGACTGCTGTTTCCTACCACTGAAACCAGACAACTAACTGATACGTGCCTTGTTCGTTCTTTTCTTTTCTTAGTACATGTTCGTAGCACATGTATTTTACAATCATCTTAGTGGGTACGTGTGCATAATACAGCTTGTTTCTTTTAAAATCCCCTTTTCCATCCCTCCTCTCTCCTCCCTCCTCCTCTAATTCCCTTTCTCCAATTTTCATCCTTGTTAATATTATTAATCTTAGCTCCTATTTATGGCATTTAATGCTTACCTTCACTGAGGTTATTAGGTTCTTTTACATGGTGTATCTTTTTTTAAGACTTCTCAACTCCTGATACTAAGGCAACCGGTACACAGTTTAAATAAGGAGGACATTCTTAAAAGACAGTAAGGAAGAATATGTTGTTTTAGAACCAGTGCATATTTCTGTCATGGAGAAAACAGTCTTTATAAGAAATAGCACAAAAACTACCCTACCACTGTACATCTGGCTGTGTGTCATAGGTAAGGTATTTCTCCTATGCGCGAATTCTACTGAAAGCATTGTTCCTAATCTAGTTATGCAGCTTACAAATGGTCCATGAGGAGAATCCCTTCCAGAGTCTAAGGTTGGACTCCAGGTCTCTTTTTCACATGCCGTGACAGTATTGCCTAATAATGACATCTCTGTAGGCTGCTTTTGTCTTCCTTACCAAGAAGCACACAGTGAAGTTGTAATCACTTTCCTACATGCAGGTTTTCTGGGCTATTTTCTTTCTTTAAAAATTTTTCTCTTCTAACCTACTTGGCTCATATCTTTTACTATTTCCTTAATGGGGTTTTATTTTACTGTAATTATGTCTTTCATCATGACTTTCTCAGGTCTTTATGGAAGATAGCCAGAGTATAATATAGCCTCACTGTAAGTACCATACTAACAGTACGAGCACTCACTTCTACCCCCATAGCAAGAGTGTGTAAACAGGTGCAGTGGTTTATTTAAATGCCTGGGTAACTCACACAGAAGAAATTTTTGTTGTCAGTGCATAGGTAATAGAGTCCTGTTTTATTTCCTTTATTTTTCTAATAAAGGCTGTCACTATCACAACCATTTCATCTAGTAACAGTGGGTGATAAGGTATTTGGTATCTTACATTGCACTTTTCTTAAGCTGCAGTATTTCACTTATGTTTTTACGATTATGCATATCTGTTGTGATACAGAGAGAAGAGATAATGATAGAATTTTCCAAGGAAATTCTTGACTGATACAGGGTTGTATGAGAAGTTGATCAACCAATCTGTATATTGTCTAGGGTATATATTTCACATACGAATATATGACTATATCACATCTACACTTGATTATTGTAGGAATATAATTCATATATCACACATGCAGAGAAAAGTCAGTTGTTATATCAGTTAATATAGTATTTGAGCAACAACATGTGAACCAAAAAAAAAAAAGGCCTAAGAATTTTTAGTGCTGTCAAATAAAAATAAATCCAGACTTAGTCAAAAGGAGACTTTAAATTCCAATAGGGGATTCCAATAGAGAGAATGCTCCTCTCTCAGGATTTACAATGAACAGAAATAGGCTTTTCTTTTATGGTGGGGGTTGGTGTTAAGCAGAACTAGCAGGGACTTTGGGAGTAAACTGAGCCAGAAGGAGTACCTGAGCAGATACAAAGATCAGGGTGGTATAACAGGAAATGTTTCTCTCTGTGCTAAGCTGATCTAGAATGAACCCCTACAGATGAATATGGATGAATGTTCTACATTCTAGCACTGGCTCAGATTTGAGCTCAAGAGAGGTTCAGGGCCTTGGAGGAGAAGAGAGATTGACTACAGTTTGGCAAAGCCAAGTTAGGATCAGAAATGGGCAACTGTGAGGATTGAGTTAGCACAGTACCTACAGCCCTAATGAAAAGTACACACTCAAAATGTTAGCTACTTTTGTGTCATAAAGCTTCTTATAAAAAGCTTAGTGAAGTCAAGAAGCAGGAAAGATATAATATTGGAAATTCTGCATTTTATTTGAATCACTGACATGCACATGATTGGAGCTAGTCATTTAAGTGTCCTAGAAATAAGCATAAGGTTTAAGAGAGGCTGAGATGGTTAGGTGAATGACTGGCATATAAACACAAAGATCTTACCTATCTTACAGCCATATATCAATTATATTATAAATTTATTATATTAATATCTTTTTAAAAATCACTGTAAAATGATAATCTTGCAACTTTCCTAGAAGAACCTTGTAGAAATACACATACTTGAGATTTATGGGTCATTTGTCCTTAAGAAATTAAGGAGTAGAAAGCTTTAAATAAGGTCATTCTGCCAAAGCATAACCCATAAAATGACAGATAGAAGTATGAGTCATAGCATTGCAGAGTCTGAAAAGATCTACTTACAGCTTTTTATTTTCAAATGAGGAAACTGAGGCTCATTATGAAGTGTCAGTTTCATGAGCTTAGTAAAGGGGTGGGAATAGCAATCAGACTCCACAGCTCTTGCTCTTTGAAGGTGAACTTCACAGGTGCAATATAGATTTATAGGTTATTTATTTTATTGATTATAAAAATAAGTTAAAGCTACAATTTATTGTCAAATGAGAAGAAATGTAAATGCCATGGATTCATATTTCTAACATACAAACAACGACTATCTACCTGTTGTTTACTGTGCGTGATTTTGTGAAATTGGAGAAAAGTGTAGAAGCACATATAACAAACTGACATCGGAAGGGCAAAGCAAGAGGCAAAAAAAAAGTGTAGCCAAGCAGAATTAGGCAAAATGATGTGAGAAAATGAAGACTGCCAGACTCTATCCATAAAATATGTAATAAAATGAACAGTTACATTGATAAGGACTGAAAGGTCCTTAGGAAATGCACATAAATAATGAGATGGACTAAAGAAACTACCACTTTGATTAGCATCAGGTTATGGATATTTTAAAATTTTATGTATCCTAATACTTTTTGCAGAATATAAAGATAAAATAAAAACAAGTAAAAATGAATCCTTTTCATAGATTACTCAATTACACTTATTTTAGGTCAATACTAATAAAAATATTTGAACATGTATTCATTACCAGTACTCACTTAGCAAATCTTTATGTGATCATCAACATTGTCATTTTAGAATTTTGTTTCAAATATCAATGTTTATAGACACACATGTATGTCTCTATATAAATTACTTATGTTTACCACTAGATTTCTTTACCAAGTTAGCATATACTTCTTTTTTATTGAATGGTTTCTATAATAAATAAAAGTAGCACATACTCATTTAAAAAATTTTAGAAAGTTTAGCAAAAAAGAGAGCAGAAAATAAAAATCACTGATAATCTTATCCAGAGGTATCCATTTTGACCTTTTTGCATATATCTTATCAGATCGTTTTGCGTACATGTGTATTCACAAATGGGATTATTATTGTACTTTGTTAGCTACTTTTTCCACTTAATAATATATTATGGCTATATGTGCATGGTGATAAATATACATACAATGTCATTTTAATTGTTTGACATTTTTTCATGGAGAACTATTATAATTACAAATCATCTATTAGTGGTCATTTTATTTTATTTTATTTTTGGTTTTTTTTTTTTTTGTTACTGGGCATCGAACTTGGGTCCTTAGCTTGCAAGGCAGGCGATGGAACCACTGAGCTAAATCCCTGGCCTAATTTTATTTTACTTTTAAATGACTATAAGCAGTGCTGAATTGAACATCTTTATGTATGCATTTATTGCTCTTGTCTGGTTGTTTCTTTAGGGTAATTTCCCGTAAGTGATATTGCTGGGTAGCCATTTTTTCAGAATATGAAATAGTTAATTTACTAACTCCCTGGAAGTTTATACTTGAGTTCAAAAAAATACTAGTAGTTAAAAAAATAAATACTAGTAGGTGAAAAACCCTTTGTTATCAGGATAGTATATCATAGATACAACCAGAATAAACTATAAAGTCTTTCTCATGGGTAAGTCAGTCACATTTATCACTGATTTGTCATTATATTTTGCTAAAACATATTTGTATTTAAAAACAATTATTATGATGTGTTATAGCTTATATCTAGATGTCCCCCTAAAGCCTCATGGACTCATAGGTGAGGCTTTTGGGAGGTAGCTGGATCATGGGTTCATGATACTGAGATTAAGGGTGTGTGGTACTTGATTAGTCTAATAATTGGTTTAGCACAGTTCTGGGTGTGGCTGAATAGACTTACTAAAGATAGGAGCCCCACCCTGGGTGTGGGTAGCACCAACCAATAGGCTTATAACCTAATGGAATAAAAGAGAAAAGGAGGCTTGCTGCTGCTGCTGGTTTTTGCCTGCCACACCATGGACTGTTTCTCCTCTCCTATGCTCCTCTGCCATGCTGCCCTGTCTCGAAACCAGCCAACCATGGACTGAAGCCTCTACAAACTGTGAGCTGAAAAATCTTTTTCTCCTTTAACTTTGGCTGTTGGGTATTTATTTTGTCCTGGCAATGAGGAAAGTAAGACATGATGACCTGTGACTTATGAATGTCTACTATCTATGGTTCAGATTATTAATTATTTTTATCTCTTCTTCTCTTGCCAGCATGAGGTCATTAATGGTGGATTTTGTAAAATTCATCAACATTTATATGGAAGTCATTTAATTAGTATTTTTAAAGTATCTATAAAGAAGACTTTTGCAACTGTTTATTGTGATTATGCAAGGGATATATTCTCTAAGAGAGAAAAAGGAGAGAAAGAGAGAGAGATGGAAATTTTTCTTTTAAGAGAATAATGAATAATGGAAGAGAAAAGAGAGATCAAAGAAGGGAAATGTTATCTATTAAGATCTACTGTGCAACAGGAGTGTAGCTAACTACATCCCTTTCACTAGAGCTTCCCCAAATATTGGATCAAGTAGATGTTATTTATACTTATTATTTATACTTATTATGTGAAGAAGTCAGGATCAGGCTGAAGAAGTGATTTTTCCAGGGTTATATTGCTAGTACTTGTTATGGTAGGTATTCAAACTTAGGTAACATATTTTTGATTCAACAAAATAATTTTAACATTTTGAGCTTTCTAGTGATCTCTTGAAGTATTGCATTTACCATCATGGAAAGCATGTAAGCAGATGTTGGTTGATGTTAGCTGACCATGTATCAGTGATGTCATGGAAAGTGTTCTAGAGCCAGTAGATGAATGCAACGGTTCTCTCCCCAAGCTTCTTCAGAGGATAAGATATTTTGATGAATTGAAATAGAATGTACCACTTTTAAACTGTTGATAACATCATAAGTAAATATTATGCCACAGAATGATAGTCAACTATTTCATACTTAAGGAAACCCTAATTCCACATGACCATTATCTCTGATTTCAAAACTAGAGAATCTCAGCTATATTCTAATGATCAAAATCTATATTATGTAAGTTAATTTTAGTTTTTAAGTACAATTTGTAAAATACGGTGCTAGATTTTAGTGTTTATTATGTTAACATAACTGATTGGCTGATGAAACAAAACCTCTTGAAAAAATTTAGTTAACTTATGCTAGCCTAACAATTACTATAATTCACATTTTTATATAACTGTGCTGTTATTAAGGGATTCCTTAGAATTAATCTGTCTGAAAAAACTATGTCACTTAGTGAAGTGTTACATAAAATAATAATAAAAATAAAACTCTTGATTTAGATAAAAGATTGTGCTTGTGTGCTAATGTATTTCTACTACCCACATTCCTCAGTTGGTTCTATTAAAAATAGTGCTGTAAAAACAAATAAAAATCAAAAATAAAATATGCTATTGTAAGACATTTCACAAAGGCTTTTATGTGCAATTGAGCAGTTACAATATTACTGGCAGCAAGGGAAAACCTCCCTTTGAAAATAAGTGAAACATGGATCATCATTAGAGTGCATGCATTCACTTTTGGAGATATGAGGTATTCTGGGCTGTGACTCACTTGCGTATCTGACCATATGGCCTGTGCTTTAGCTAAGCTCTAAAGCATTCAGTATCAATGGTTGAACTTTGCTAAAAACAAGTGATTGGTTCCACACTTGAACATCTCCAGATGGCCCCTCTTAGGCCACATTGGTATGATTTGACCTAAGAGAGAGGCATGGGCTACCTTTCGTTGTCCTATAGACAGCATATTTCATTAAAAAGAGTATGGATTCCAAGAAGAGAAACATTTGAGTTTGAAGCAGTTGACTTTGATATGTTCCTTAACTTTTCTGAGCTTTTCTTCATCTATGAAATGGGTATAACAACATTCACTGAATTGTTCGGAAAACTGAATGCAAAAAATGTTCACTGTAATAAATTGGACAGCATCTGATGGACAATAAGAAAGGAAAGCATTTCAACTTTCTTCCTTTTTCACTTATTTCATGGCTCTATTATAAAAATACATTTTGAAAAACATTCTTCTAGAGTTTGAAACACAATATTTCTACCAGCAACCTCAGCAGGGAAATGCTATCTGCTGTTGCAGCAGTGACAAAGTACCTCCTGACACACACGTGGAGTTATGAAAACAAACACCAGGGATGGGAAGCAACCGAGACATCAGGATGGAGCAGTGTGTGGGGCTGTGGAGATGTTCCATTTCCTCTACTCAGAAAGCAACCCTGGTAGGGGAAAGGGCATTGAGCGTTCCCTGTCCCTGCAGACCCCCTAAAGGTGAAGCTTAAACCAGGAGAAGAGAGAAGACTTACCCTGCCTTAGTAACTTCTGCCTGGTGCTCTCAGAGTAAGGGGTGGAGCTTAATAGGGTTATTCAGTTACTGTCAGGCACTGTGTCCAGAACTGTGGATTTTCCAGCAAATGACCTAAGAGTTATTCTGTATCCACATAGACAATGTACTTCATGATTAAATTCTTTATGCACTCATTTAAATAGCTTTCAAATATAATTAAAATTTAGAAGGAAATCATACACTGACAAAAATGAAATTTTAAAAGATAAGACAGTAGAATATTTCTCTTTGAATAGAATTTAATGTTAAGCATAAGAATAAAAATCACAGTCTTAAAAACACACAGTATTTTGACTAAATACTATTTTTTACTCATGAACTTGGATCAGTCCAATACAGTCTAAATGCCCTTCACCTGTTTAGTGTGACAGGAGATTACTTAACCCAGCTCAGAAATAGGAGAGTATTTATGATTGTCTGCCAGCCTTGTGTTGCAAAGTCTCTAGGCACTTGATTACTCTGTATATCCTGTGGAGCCAATTATTGGCTTACTTAAGTGATTCTCAATACCATCAAGGAGATCATCAACTGGTTTCTCTGAAAGTGTGAGATTTTGAGGTAGTTCCAATGAATGTGTAAATTTCCTAACTTGAATGGGCTTCCTTGTGATATAATGGCAATGGTGAAGAAATGAAACTTTATGATTTCACATGAAAGCAACTTAGACTATAAGTAGCTATGCCTTAACTATAATCCTCACTGATCAGAAAGATAATCAAGATTTCTCAAACATCTTCCTGAGTGGCATACACTCTAATTAGAAAGACAAGTCTTGCATACTTTGATAAGAAGAGAGAATTTATACTTATGGATCACCTGCTATGTTCTAGGCAATACTAGTGTAGAATGCAATTTAATCTTGCAGCAGCCTTATGAGGTGGTTATTAAAAACTTGAATTCATAGGTGATGAGGTTGACAACTGAGAGGGTACAAAGCCAGTGAATTGAAAAACTGGGATTTAAGCCAGGTTCCTCCAACTTCAAAACCTCCTGTCTGCAAGTATTCTGTGAATGTAAACCTGAGGACGCATGATAATAGAGAATGTGCTGTCACTTCACATACCTAGCACTGTCAAAGCATAAGATATTCTACATAGGGTGAGGTCACCAATACTGATTTGTTTGGTTTTCGAATATGACTTTAAGAGAGAAACCAGAAATGTTGTTTGTAAAAATAATGGGTTAATATGTTCTGAGCAAGAACCTAAAGAACTGACTTCAAAAAATTCAATAGTTTAATTTACTTTTATTTTTACCTTAGTTCTGGAAAGTTCAGATTGCCAAATAAGTTTCAAAATGCTATATAATTTCAGAAGAAATTTTTAAAAATGGGAAACTGATATCAATGAGTAAACCTACTTATATGATGCACAGAGACTGCTTAAACTTTGAGTTAGTTTGTATTTACAGTAGTGAAAATAAGAGAGTTACAAATCTCTTCCTGGCCCAATAAATATTGTTCATGAAATAAACAATATAATTGGAAATGCATCAGGGTTTGGAGAAGCTAAAAAAATGCTGAAATGCAGTGGTATGTGCTTAAATATTTACTCAAGAGGCCGAGGCAGGAGGACAGTAGGCTCAAGACCAGGCTGGGCAACTTTGAGAGACCTCCCATCTCAAAAACAAAACAAAACAACAGCAAACTGAAACAAAGTGGTCAATAGCATGGAAATTTTAATGCTCGTCTTTCATGTGGGCCCCCTGCTTGTGATTTTATTCTCCATTCATCTCTTAAGGATTCAACAAATACAAATGCTCATAAAAGTGCACAACTTTCTTAAAGCCAGGCATAGTCCTGGACTCAGGGGTCTTCTGAAGCTAAAGTCTAGAGACTGACAATACATATTCTGTAAAGTAGGATTTCCCCTCCCTCATTCTAAATTTACTTCCCATTAATTCATTGCACTTTTCTTCTTTATTGTCAAGCAAAAAGAGGGTACTTGGGCTTCATAAAAAATAATTTATACAATTACATTTACATTTATCATTGGGTGCTTGTACCTGTACATGATGCATCTTGGTTCTTATTTTTTCCCCATTACCTGTGTGCCCTTCACCCCCTCCACCCTTCCCTATTTACATAGATTTTGTTTCCATTTTGTTTCCATTTTTGTATACCTTAAATGTATCAATAAAAAAATTTAAGCAAAAACTAAAATAAAATAAAATTACTGATAAAAAATAATTTATAGATCACTTAAACCAATGTGTATTAGAATTTAAAACTTTCTCGTTTTTTGGCAAGATACTCTGGAATTTTGTGCTTTGTTTTAGTAACTACTCTCTTTTACATACCAATTGCTTCTGGATTTGTAACAGCCTGTATTCTGGTTGATGTACCACAGTAATTCTGGGGAATATAGCAAATTTTGATATTATGACTGTGAGAATAGCTGTTATCATAAAGCTCCTTAAAGAAGGAGCTTATGTGTATTCATTTTCCTATGCCCACAATGTCAAACACAGTCTTCCTCATGGCAGGACAAGGTGAGAGCTGAAATTTAATTTATAGCTATGTGTGTCAGACTCTCTATACACCATTGCAAATGTCTCTAGCAAGCCCATTTCTGTCAAGGGAGAAGTTCAGTAAGCTAAAACCAAGCAGTCAGTAAATAGCAGAGCTGAGCTTTGAATTCATGTCTGTTTGACTTTGTATTGTGCCATGTGATTTCCAGCCACACTTCATACCCAAAATGTTATTTGTGAAGTGCCATCTTCATGGGGTTGTTTATCACCCTTCTAGTTAAATCTAGCCTTGAGAGGGAAAAGATCACAGCTCAGTAAAGCTGTGATTCACAACTGGCCCAAGGGCTGATTGGAATGCTACATGTTTTAGTCAATCACTTAGAACATAATTAGTGTGTAATTAAGAGGTAAAAACTAAGGCACATGCAGGGACAGCTTTGTCAACAGTAATGATTCTTTGTGGACTGAGTCTCCACTGTCATTTTCATTACCATCATAGAAAAACAGCAAACAAAGGCAGTGAGTAGGACAGCAATATAAAGTAGGAAGAAAACAAATGAGGGAAAATAATCTTTGGATTTGTTTACCACTAGAATGCCCTTCAAAATTAGCTTTGCCTGACTGGCATTTTAAACATTTGCCCTTATTTTCCTGATGATGTTTATGATTATTTTTATGATTCTCTGGCACTGCCTGCTTGAAGCATTTTAGAACATCTGTGTAAAGTTCAGTGTTACTTGAGTCTAAGTCTGAAAGAGGCGCACTCCTAGGCCTCAGGTTGGCCACTCTCGGTGCGGAGGTTACTGTCTCGCCAGACAGCCACTCTATCTTTGAACAGTACAGTTGATGAGAAATTCTTACCATCCCATCAATACAAAATCTGTATTTTTGCACCACTCTTGAAATTATTCTGGAAGCATATCTGGAAGAACTATGGGCAACATAGGTTCCTAGGCTGGTTCTTTGGGTCCTGAAAAAGTCCTGTGTTTATCAGAATCTCTGTGTGAGAAGCTGGCTACATATGCTATGCCAGAGCTACTTATATCACTGGGCATATATACACAATTTAGGGACTTCTTTCAAAAGTTTTCCATTTTAAAATTTAAAACACACCAGGTGTGGTGGCATATACCTGTTATCTCAGCACTTGGGAGGCTGAGGCAGGAGGATCACTGGGTTGGAGGTCAGCTTGGGCTACATAGTGAGTTCAAGGTCAGCCTGGACTACATAGTGAGGCCCTGTCTCAAAAAACAAAGCACATATACACACAAAATTTTTAAATTTCTAAATTACAAACAACATTATTTGACCTTTAAAACTATGTCAACTACTATGTGGCCCAGCCAAGATCTCCCTTGTCTCAGCATCAGGGAGTTGAGCAGGGTGCTCCGACAGGGGTGTTATTCACACCGGACATTCTTACAGTGAGGTGACTGCAATCACAGACTACAAGTCCCTTTGTAGCCACATGGACCACATTTTGAGAACTCCCTAATGTGAGCAGTTTTAATAATGTCCATAGTTCATCTGGTTTGCTTTAAAGGCAATTGCAAGGATATGAGATTTGGGGCCCTTTTGTAATATTTCAAATATGCCAACGAGAATGTCAAAACAAATCACTGGGCTTTTATATATGGGGTTTGTGTGTGTGTGTGTGTGTGTGTGTGTGTTTTCCATGAAATTCACACTTTCCAACTGCTCCTAGTTTACATGGAAATGTTCACTGTGCGCATAGACTTGGCTTTGAGGGCTTCAGACACAACTGGTAGCAAGCCTGAAGTGATACAAATGTGCCTTGATCCACCACAGATCTCCAACAAGAAGCGAGGAGACTTGGAACTGTTGTGGGAAGGGCCTCCTCAGGTAAGAACAGGATGGGAAGAGTATGCTGGGGAAGGGAGGGGAAGTGAGAGGAAGCTTGCAGCAGGGCAGAAAGAGCGTCCATTTCTTTCCAGCTCAGCTGACCACTCTCTCGTGTTTTCCCAGACTGTGACCAGTTCCAGAGCCACACTCCGGCTTCACCTGCATCACTGCTGAGTTGAAGACAGGCTCCAGCGCTGCCAGGCTCTCGGAGCTTGGGTGCTATCAGTAGGGCTTTCCCTTAAAGGGCATCTCACTCACCTGCCTGCACCTCTGAGAGACTCTTGTGTGCCTGGGCAGGTTCCTTACAAGGTGTGTGCTTCGGAACCATGCTGGGAATCAGCCCATGTCATGCCAGGGAGGGTTGTGGCTTGTCTTTACTTAAATTTGATTTTTGTTCATCATAGATTTTTGGCATTAGTTTTGAATTTTTAAAATATCACATTATGGTATTGCATATCTTGATGACTTGGACTTTTAGCACCCCTTACATTTAGCTCCTTGGACAAGTTCCTCACTTACCTCATCCTAGGCTGGACTCTGGTGACAAAGTCTTATGCCTATTTACCCTGAGATATATATAGAATTCTCTCTCAAAGAAATTAATTTTATTATTTCAAAAAATCAAGGATTTTTGTTCACTTATAATTTAAACATGAGCTCTCCCAAGGCCTGAGAAATCATCTGTTTTAAACTCAAAATTCTACAGACCTACCTAATATACAGTTGCACTTGAACTTTGTGACAAGGTAGAAATGCAATTCAAGTTTTGTGAATCTTTCAAGAACAGTAATTTTTAAAATATGACTGTTACTCTTATTTTCAGATTTGGATTATATGGTGTTTAACATCATCAATATTAAGCAAAATGTCTTCAAATGGCCTTCTACTCTGAGCTTTGATTTTAAGGAAGGAAACATTTAGTAAGGGTTATATATTAAATAGTGACCAGAAAGGCAGCTCTTTGTGAGATACTCTGCTATCTACCATCTACCATGAGACACACGAAGATGAGTGACACACAGTTCTTGGCAAAAGGCACTTACAACTTGGGAGAAGTTATTAATCACATAGTCATTGGATTCTACAACCCTGAGCTCAACATGAAGTTGAAACTTCATTAATATTAACTGGCACAGTAAAATAGGACATGGGAAAAAAAATCTCCATTTGCTGAATCAATATACTTATAATTGATGCTGTTTACAGGTCATGGTTGTTGGATCTGAGAGGAGCAGAAAATAATTGTAGCTACTATGACTATGATAAAACATGAAATAATCTAAAGATTTTATCATTTTCTGGCTCTTAAGTGCATTTATTCATTATAATGTAGAGGAAAATTCCCTTACTTGTGGTGTCACCATTTATCTCTTCAAGTTCACTGTTGATTCCAACATCTATGGAGCTCATTATTTTGTCGATCTGTGAGAAACCAAAATCATGAAAGTGGATTATTACATTCTGGGACATTACATTTTAAAATAACCTCCACATACTGGGTCACATATTCTTGGTATTACTGCCACAGCACTACTACAATTAAGCAATAGACAGGGAAAGATTTAAAGGGGAATAAACATCTGTTGAAATATTTTTCAAAATATAACTTATGCTTCCCTTTCCTAAACTTCCAAAATGAGCTTGCCTGTTCTCTGTATTTCTTGAACTTTGCATTTGCGTGAGTCAGTAAGTTAGGAACCATGTACTTTGTAAACTCAGCAAGGGTAGGGGTGAGGTTAAGTGCGTATGACGAGGTCTGCCCTCTCTCGGGTCCTGACAGCATGTATGCAGTCTGCCCGGTGAAGGGGCAGGCTTCAGTTCATGGGCTAGCGCACTGGAAGAAAGAACTCATTAAATGGTTTGGCCATCCACAAGCGGATTAGTAGCATCCAATCACAAGAATAGAAGCATGGGAACAACATAATTCTAAAAGATTTATTAATTAATTTTGTCTCCAAAAAAGGATTTTAAATATATTCAAATATTTAAAAAATACAAGAAATGGATATACTCAAAACACTAGGCATTTTATTAGTTTGGAATTTCAGAAGATATGACTATCTAAGCTGCAACCATGTATGATTCAATCTCCCTCCTTTAAGTGGCAAACTGAGTCAGGTGGCAGGCTTCAGAAAGGATAATGCATATTACCTAAATGTCCCACTTTGCTCACCCTTAAAGACACATAGAGATATCAAGTGCTGTTCCCAAATAGCTCAATTCATAATGTCAATATTGGAACCATATCCATTTCTAGTTCTCAGAATACTATCGTGACCTAACGTACTTCAAAACTTAATCTAACTGGCACAGTCTTTTGAAAGACAAAAATGTGACATGTTAGAATGAAATGTCAAGAGAGACTCTGGTCCATTCTTTAAAAGAAATTCAAGAAAAAGCAAGTAGCTTTATTACTTTATGATGTAATTCTCCTTAGGAACAAAGGATAACATTTCATAACCTTACAAGGGCACTTACTTTTCTGAATAATTCTTTTAGATCAAAAACTTTAAGTAGAGCTTAAATTGGTGATACTTGATCCCAAAACATTTTTTATTTAATGTTTCTCTGATAGCTGTAAAGGGTAAATATTAAGTGATATATGTTTCATGCGTGGTTCTTGAAGAAAAGCCAGGATGGCTCTGTTTACCATTAAGTTTAAGATTACAAGGAGATGTTCTGAAAATATAAGATACTTTAAAGAAGGGAAATAAGCTAACAAAAAGTTTAGTAAGTAGCAAAATACCAATATTTTTCTCAGTTTGTTAGCTGCAGGGCTTGGTAGGATTGATGTGAACATTCTCTCGTACTTTATAGCTAATTATTACTTCTGCATGACATAAATTTCTATGGAAACAACAGACATCCCCACGTGTGTGGAACTATGTTTGTTTTTACACTTGCTGTGAAATTACCATGTGTTACCCATGGGACCTTTCCCTTATGGTTGGAGCTGTATGCATTTGTTAACTTTTCCTTTTGCCTCTGAAAGGCTTAAAAAACTGAAAATTCTTCCTCAAGCTCCTTCAGTGCTAAAGTCTTATACGAAGAGCAACAACAAGAAGAACTAGGCTTACTTCTTCCCACTCAGATGTGAAAGATGGTGTTCTTTCAGAATTCCCTTTAGAACTCTGTTCAGCAGTTGAAGATTCACTCCAGTTAATTCTTGATGCTTTCTCTTTCGAAGGGCAGGCAATGAGATCAGAATCAGATTTAGAGACATTTTTGGACAAATGCATGTCAATCAGGGCTTTAGGTAATGACCTTATTCTCCCCAGGGTACATGCTCTCTCCACAAATACCCCTGTGTTTAACAGCCACTGGTCCCGACTGCGGGATCCGCTCCTGGTGGTTTTCATGCCAACAATGGTATGGTTCTCCAACTGGTTACTTTTTTTGTGAAAAATTGTTCTACTGACCACTTTGGGTTTAATTTTCTTTACCAAAGGTTCAGAGTTATTTTCTATTGGAGTCTGCTTGAAAGGCAGAGGACTGTTTGCCAGACTGACTTCTTGTCCTTCTTCACATTGATCTCTTTTTCCATAGAGATGGAATGGATTGTCAGGGAACTCACAGGCTGGAGAGGATCCATGCAGAAGGCCTGCAAATTGCCCAGGATCATATTCTTTGGGAGAATCATTGTCTTCCTGTTGAGAGACGTCATCTGTAAAAGGAAGGAAGGGTGTCAGGATGCTTGCTTATAAAGCCATGGGACAGTAGCGGTGCCCTTATGAACTTGTGCAATATCTAGACATTGGTTCATTGCTATGTTGCAATACCCTCTCTTTATGAAACACCCATGGCCCCATGATGCCACATATAAAATGAATGTGTGTGTGAATCAAGTCTTCCTGATACACCTTAGAGTTCATCTCAAAGGAATATCAAGTGACTGTATACCCTTCTCCCTTGTCTTCAGAGGATATGTTTCATACTAAATAAACAAAATTTGATTTTCTTAAATTGGGACACCTACATTCAAACCTCAAAGTAAATGCATCATTGTGCTGTAGAACATAAGGTAGGTAAATCAAAATTATACGTAATGATATCCCCTTGCTCTCTTTCCAGCAAATAAATTGAAAAAGAGAATCTTGAAAAGAAGTACAATTAAAGGTCAACATTATGTAATGCAAACATATACAAAAAAAGAAAAGGGATCAACAAATGGAATGAGGGGAAGGGGAGGGAAAAAGGATAAGAAAAGGAATGAAGATGTATTCTTTATACATACCAACCCCACAAATGGAATGTAAATGTTATGTACTATACACATGTACTAATAAAGAAAATTATTTGAAAAAGTAATTTAAGGTTAATAATACTCATGTTACTACTTTAAATATAAGATTAATAATAACTATACATATATTATTTAAACAAAAAGGATTTGTTCAGGCTTAACAAAGGCAAATATTGCATTTGTAATATTCATATCCTTGATCATTCCATTTTGTCTTCCCTTCACAATGAAGATCGTTCTTGGGGTAGATGCTGGGTGGACAGTGGGGGAAGCTCTGAGCTCTAAAGACTAGAGCTTACCAGGCCTGGTGGTAGTAATAATAATCATCATCACAGCACTTTGGGAGGCTGAGGTAGGATGATTGCAAATTCAAGGCCAGCCTGTACAACTTAACAACTTAGTGAGACGCTGTCTCAAAAAAAAAAAAAAATGTAAAAGGGACTGGGATGTAGCTCAGCGTGAAGACCCTGGGTTAAGTCTTCAATACAGTACACAGGAAAAGACTAGAGCTTATGTATTACCACACCCATTTTGTAGAAGTCAAAAGTAACAGACAATTTAGGCTGCCAGCGTTTCCTCCCTAATAAGGTAAAAGGCTAAGCTAAGTTCCGGCTAAGGTCTATCAGGTTCCAACCTACATATATTACTATTAAGATCAAAGAACAATAAGGTTTGGTTTACAAGAGGACAAGCAAGGAGGCTCCTTTTGGAGACAGACACGTTTATCCCATTCTCAGCTATTTCTGGAAATTAGGAAAAGTGTACCAAGGGGAAATAAGACTTGAAATTCTCTTCCAATTTATTTTCTCTTTCATTTTCCTCGGCAGTTTAGATCCCACAGTGCTTTACAACATAAGCAGGTTGGTATGGGATGAGAGTAATGGTAGGATGGAGGATTCTGAAATAAGGAAGTTTAGAATTTTGTTTTGAAAGTTGCTGAAGAACACTAACAGGATTGAGCCTAAAAGGAAAATTGAGAAGGGCTATCCTATTGTGGGAAAAAGATTTTGTAAATCTCTATTAAAAAGGTTTTTGACTATGTTCCTTACACAGCACTATGAATATTTTAGGGTCATGATATTATTGATAGGTTTTGTAAATATTATTAGGTTACATCTCCTTCCAAAATGACAGTTACACACTGAATAGGTTTTATATTGTCTAAATCCTCTAGTCATAAGCAGTTAATGCCTAAGTAAAAGAAAGTTTAGTTATTGGTTTACGGCTTAGTTTTTTGAATAACAATTCTGAGCATCATGATAGTTGGTAATCTTTTTGTCAGCAGCAGTCAAATAGTAGCTGGGCGAGGTGGTGCACACCCATAATTCCAAAACTCTAGGAGGCTGACCGAGGAGGATCACAAGTTTGACCCTTGCCTAAGCAATTTAGTTACTTTGCAAGAACCTGTCTCAAAATACATATATTAAAAGGGGCAGGGTTGGGGATGTGGCTTAGTGTGAAGGTCTTGGGTTCCATCCCTAGTATTGCAAATGCACACATACACACACACGTGCACGAGCATGAGCACGCATGCACGCACATGCACGCACACACGAGTGGTCAAATTAGTACAAGATTATTTCAGTGGCCAAATCTTAAAAATGACTCAAATTAAAGACAATGAGTTGGTCTAAAACCTCCAGGCAGGCCTGTGTGGTGGAGGGGTTGCAGCAGATCAGTCTGCACAAGGCTCCCTGCAGCCACACCCTCCTGGTATCCAGTCCTCCTTTGTTGACCCCATTGTGGCCATGTGCCTGGCATTACCAAAAAAACAGCAGCAAAAATCAGCAGAGATTTGAAAAGCACTCGAACACTGTTGCTCTTGGAATTTCACCACCATGTGAAAAAGCCAGGCTAGGCTGCTGGATAATGAAATGAACCATTATCCAGTTGTTTTTAAATATAGGTTTTATTATTTTCAGATGTAGTAAAGCCAGAGCTGAAATCAGGAGATGACTGTTATTGAAAAGACAGACACTTATAGATCCAAGAAGAGGGGCAGCACCCTCCAGGGGCCCTGAGGGAAGCATGGAGCTCAGTCAAGAGGCAGAAGGGTAGGGGTGACTGAGCCCTTACTGTGGTTTCCGTGGGAAAAGACAAGCAAACTAGAGACAAGCAGATTTAGGATTGGCTAATTTGAATGATTTCACCAAGTTCTGGGACACAAGGACTGTCCCTAGTTAACTGGGCCCTGGCCCTGCATAATTAAGGCAGTGACTAGTGGCCCAGAGTGTAACAACCTGGTAACAGAGGTGGTTGGGGCCATGGACTTTGGATTGGCAGGTTTCACACAGAGAGCCTGCTCACAGGTATGCTATCTTTAGGAATTCACCAGTTCTGGGAGGGACAATCCCCCCAGGATCAGTGTTATGCTTTGTGCTTAGATGTCCCCCCAAAGCCCCATGCAGACGAGGTGGGACTTTCTTTTTCTGAGGTAGTTGGATCTGGAATGTGTGATGCTGGGATTAAGGGTGTGTGGTTACTAAACCTCTACATGTGAATGATTAATTTGGCACCACCCTTATCCCCAGTAGTCTGGATGGGATAAAAGAGGCAGAAAGATGCTGTTAAACTCTCCTGTTTTCTTTGCTACACTGCACATGCCATGCTGTTTTTCCTCTGGATGCTTTTTTGCCATCCTAGCCTCAGAGCCATCCAATTATGGACTGAAACCTCTACGAACTGTAAGCCAAATAAACCCCTTCCCTTCTAACTTTGGGTGTCAGGTATTTTGTCTTAGCAATGAGAGAAAAGTAGCCAACACAATCAGGAAGACCTCAAGAAGTAAAAACAACTACCATCACCACCAACAAACCCCAGAAAAATCAAAAGATGCAGTTACTACACCAGCCATCCATATCAGCCCAGTCAACATTCTGACAACTTTCCCATGTGAGTGAGGCCATTCGGGACCAGCCAACCTCAGGCCATTCTGTCAAGTGACAGAATGCATCGGCAAGCACTGCCCAGATGGGGTGAGTCTGGCCCAAACCAGAAGAAAACACCTGGAACCAGGAGCTAAAGTCATGGCTATTATTTTCAGCCATTGTGTTTGACATATGGCAATAGATAGCCACTACATCCCAAGTTTCAAAGAATGAATGCATTTTCAAATAAATTCTGCAAATACTTATATTTCCACATCTGGAAAATGATTAGAGCAATAATATACACCTAAGAGTATGTGAAGGATGAATAGAAGTGTCTTAGTCTATTTGGGCAGCTATAACAAAATAATCATAAACTGGATAGCTTATAAACAACAGAGATTTATTTCTCACAGTTCCGGAAGCAAAGAAGTCCAACATGAGGATGTCAGTAGATTCAATATCAGACGAGGGCCCCCTTTCTGGTTCATCGACAGTACCATGTCTAACCTCACATGGTAGAAGGGATGAAGGAACTTTCTGTGGTCCTTACAAGGGCATGAATTCCCTCCATGAGGGTTCTGCCCTTCCGACTCGACTCATTCACTTCCAAAGTTTTCACCACTTAATGTTGTCAACTTGAGATTAAGATTTTAACATATAGGGCTGGGGATTTAGCTCAGTGGTTCCGGCGCCTGCCTCGCAAGTGCAAGGTCCCGAGTTCAATCCCCGGTACCCCCCCCCCAAAAAGAGATTTTAACATATACACGGGAGGGATTATAAACATTTGGATCACAGCAAGAAATAAAGTGGTTAGAACAGTTCCTCTTGTAAGAACCATTGAATATACATTTCTATGATAATAATGAGAATTTTAAATCTAGATGATTCTATTTTTACAAAGAAATGTATTAACTGACTGTAATAGGTACTCAATACAGATTGCTATTTTGACATGGCAATCACATGAAGTTTACACCTTTGTTTCCACTTATATCCTTTAAAATATATATCCTTTGAAAAGATTTTTCTGCTTTCTTACTATTTCTTTAGAGGAAACAGGCAAAATATATAAATAAAATTGTTTTCATAACTTGTCTCATTTAATTTCACACTTCTCTTTTGATAAGTGGATATTTCATGCCAAGGTACAGAACTAAATATGTGTGAATTCCAATCCAATATTCAAAGCATCATTAGCATTTCAAAGAAATGCCAAAGAAAGTATCCAGTAATAAGCAGTTCAGTCTCTTACTCATCTTTCCTCCTAATCTTTATCACCTATATAAATACAAAAAAAACCTCAATAAAACTCAAAATTTCATGTTAGGACAAAACAAATTTTAGAAAATGTGATTTCTTCTTATATTATAGATTATAATTTTTATTTATTAGGTCATTGCACTAGCTTTTAGAAAATCAAAATATTTTCCATTTTCAGTGATTCCAGGAGCAATATTAATATTAGTAGAAACTGTGAATTCATAACTATACATAAAACACTTCCTCTGTATCAGGTGACAAAATTTCAATAGTGCCAAAGGCAATGTCCTGTCTCTATGTCACTTACATTCTAGCTGAAGAAAACAACTACAGGAAAATAAAAATAACATAGTGTGATTTCTGATGATGGTTAAGTTTTATGAAGAAAAGGAAGGAAAGGGAGAGACAGGCATGAAAGGGAGACGCTACAGGTGACTAGAGAATGTCGTCCTGAAGAGCTAACATTGCACGGACAAAGCATCGACTCTGAGGAAGTTAATCATTTACAGCTTTGGGGGAAGATTTCTTCAGGTTGATGGAAGATGATATGGAAAACCCGTAAGGTACTGTGAACAGTTAGAAGACTATGGCAGAGTAGTGGGGAATGGGTAGAATTGTGGAGAAAAGTCAGAGATGAAGGTGGGAATAGGGTTAACGTGATCTGATGCACACTTTAAAAAGATGTGATATTTCTGATGCCAAGAACATGACAATAGGATAATATTTTTCAAATATTAAACACCCCAATGAACCTCATAAAAACCATACATCAGGCAATGAAAGAATGAAATGAGCACATAATAAAGCTAAGTATCAAGAGATGTCCATGACCCTGAAATGTACAAACATAGCCGAATCACGTGATAGCAGCAGGATCCAGAACTGGTTGGCTATTGCAATAAAGACAACAAAGGGAAATCTGATGACCCCAACAAGCCATGGAATGCAGAGAATGCCATCAGTTATGAATTCCCAAAAGAAGAGGGTTTGCATGAAGGAGGATGCTGAGCAACAGAATCTGACAACAACCAGCAGGATTTAAAAAATTCTCTAATAAGACACCAGTGAGTAGATAAAGTTTTTGAGAATCTCAGGAATATCCGTTAAATACATTCTTTCAGCAAGCTAGAGAGTCACTCTGAAGAAAAGCTTTTAGAAACAGAATTCAAATTGAATGAGGGGAGAAAACACCAGAGATTTAAGGGGGAAATTTTCTTCATATAATGGGGAAGTGTGGGTATCATGAAAGGCAGATATCCAGTGGATAGAGACCTTGGATATAATAGAACAGCAAAGTACATCATTCAAGTGTGGGAGCGCCGTTTTGGAAATGAGGTGCCTGGAACTCTGGAGGCAGCAGCAGGAAGCCTATCCAAATCAGGCAGAGAGGTATCCATATTTCTCAGTACTTCATAATAAGGACAAAGGAGAAAGTGTTTGAGTCATGCCATTAGGACTGAAGTGAAGTGAGGAAAGCTAGTAAGGTTCATTCCTGCTGGGACCTCCCTAATAGTCCAGGGTAACCCTTCTGTTGTAGTGTCTTAGTCACTTTCCTCATCTCTGGGACACAATAGTTAACATCCACAATTAAAAGGAGAAGAGGTTCATTTTGGCTCAAGTTCTAGAAGTTTCACTCCTTGCATGGTTGGCACATGGTGAAATGGCCTGGGCAGAGGAAAGCTGCTCACGTCACTGTATCCAGGAAGCAGAGAGATCAAGGAGGAGCCGGGAAGGGAGACAAATCCTTCTACATCATGCGCACAGTGACCCGTTGCTTATAACTGGGCCCTACCTCCTAACGAGTCAGCTGTAATCTCCCCATAATCCAATCATCTCCCAGAGCTCCCACCTATAAGCACATGGGTTTTAAGGGGGAACTTGTAGATATAAACCATAATCTGTGGTTTGGATCTCAGGTATCCCTCCTGCTATGTTCTAACATGGTGCTGCTGGGGCTTAGTGGAAGGGTATGGTGTCCCTAGAGGTGTCCTGTGCCCTTGAAGGGAATATAGGAGCATGGCCTCTCTTCTTTCCTACTTTTTGATTCCTGGTCACAAAAAGTGAGCAATTGTGCCTTGCACTCCCCACCCATGATGTTCTGCCTTGCCATAAGCACAAAGTGAAGGAGCAAAGAAACCACAGACCGAAACATCAACATAAATCTTTCCTCCTTAAAACTGATTATCTCAGGTATTTTGTCACAGTGATGGAAAGCTACCACAAATCTCATTAAATATGAGAAACAAGAAAGAGTTCAGATACAACCCCATTTAGAGATATTGCAAGAAAAAAGCATGAAAATGAAAGTTTACAGTTAAATCAAAAAACTGTCCAATAGAATGTGAAAATTGTAAACTGAAATTTCAAAATTAGCAAATAGAAATTAAGAAAATGACCAAAACTCCAAAAGAACCACATAATCCTAAGTAGAGGAGCTCTCTGTGAGGTGGCTGGCCCCTCCCTTTTGCTTTGCCCTTTTACTCCATGAGCACATAGTCCTGATGTCACCAAATGGGGAGAGTGAGATGGCGCGCACACCTAAAGGGAGGGGACTTGCAGTGGCCAAAGGTGGGGTGTCAGACTCTGAGTGGAGCAAGAGAGGTGTTCAGTTTTGGAGAGACCCCAGCATGGCACGTTGGAACCCACGCTGAGGTAAGAGGGTATCCACACAGCGGCCCAGGATGGAGGCTCAGAGCCTGGAAAGGAGGGGGACAGAATCCATGAAGGAGTCACTTGGCAGGAGTCAGAAGGTCAGCAAAGAAAGGAGGTTATCGCTACTGAGGGTTGGCGTGAGACAGGGTGAGGAGGGTGACCACACACAGAAGGAGGACGTACCCATGTATGGGGTTGCCTTGACGGGAGGTGCCCAAGCCAAATCAGGGAAAGAGGGTGTTCACACGTGGGAACGGCTTGCTGTGAAATGACAGAGTCTCAGTATGGGTGAGCAGTGTGGTTTACACAGACGGGCAAGGATAAACCGTGACGGAGAGTCAAATCCCTATCCAGGCGAGAAAAAAGCCATGAGTGGGAAGAAGGCAGGAGTGGATTAGGAGTTTGGTTGCTTGCAGAGAGATTGAGCAAATAAATACATTATTGATAACAAGACCCAATGTTCTCACGAATTAAGGAGGATGTCATAAAATAAAAAGGAAAAAACTAGACACGTGATATTGGCTTGGAATGTGTTTTAAAGATAAGTAAATAGATGTCCATATGTACTTGCAGAAATGTATTACCTAACTCTGTCCACTGACAGGAACTAAGAAATCGACATCTCAATAATATCTCAAAAATAGACCTTTTCAAATCTTGAAAGCTCAGATTTTGGCTTCTAAATACTTTTCCCGTTAAAAGACGAATCCAGTGAAAAATGATTGATACCAGGGCTAGCACAGAGAACGTGCAAGGTGGGCCTGGGACATCTCGTGCCAGGAAGCAGGAGGTGCTCAGAGAATGATGGGGGCACGTTAGCAGGACGGGGCTGCCCGCTCGAGGGCCTTCCCCCGGGGAAATGGGGGCAATATCTGGAACAAATAAATGATGACAACACTGGGTTATCACCCACTAAATAAAATGGGAGAATAAGAGCCCATATACACAAACAAACAACTAGAAAAATAAAGTTTTTGAAAGTCAGTTAGGAATGGGAAATTTAAATAATTTCAAATTGCCTCCCCAACAAACACTTGTTAGTTACACAGAGAGGAAGGGTAATTCAGCAGTGAAGGAGTCTGGGAGGCTCTACCCTCATCAACTGATCAAGGTTAGCACCATCAAGAACAGAACTGTCAAAATCAGACCCCACCCAGTAGGAGGCGATGAGAAAAAGGCAGAATCCCTGCTAGATTTTCCTGTCAAAGACTTAAGGCCCAAGTTTAATCAAGTAAACTATCAGGAAAATGCAATTTGTGGGACCTCATACACAATAACAGGCCTTTAATCTTCAAAAGTGTCCAGGTCATGGAGGTCAGGAAAGTCAGAAGAACTGTACCAGGCAGAAGGGGACTAAGGGGGACAGTACAATTACAGGCAACACGTGACCTGAATAGATCATTTCATTGTGAAAAACAGTACTGGGGGAGCTAGCAAAACTTGAATGGACCCTAAGGGACGTGGTATGGAAGTAATGTATTCAGGTTGATTTCCTGATTTGCTTGGACTGTTTTTTGTTTGTTTGGTTGGTTGGTTGGTTTTTTTGTACCGAGGATCAAACTCAGGACCTTCCGCTTGCCAGGCAAGCATGGTGCCACTGAGCTAAATCCCCGGCCCCTGCACTGTGGTTATGTAAGAATGCACTTAGTTCTATATAGAAAATGTACCCTGAAGTTGTACTTCTCAAAGTAAAGTCCAGGGCAGAGATGCTTGTCATCTCATACTATTTCAAGGGCTCCTGAGATCAAAACAATTTTTAGATTAATACCAAGGCACCATTTGCTCTTCTCACCCTTGTTAATCTCCTTAATTTGCAAGGTGTGATTCAAAGGCTATGTAATATCTATGCCTTTCTAGATTAGAGAGACGTAATGCCTCTTTATATCTCAGCATAAGAATTGGCACACCGTCATTTCTTCTTGAATAAAAAAGTCCTATTTCTCAATCTAAAGTAAAAGGAATGAAGAGGTAAATGTTACTTTCTTTATTACACTACAATGTACCATAGCAAAACAATAAAATAAAATGAATAATTGAAAACAGTAATATCATCTACTACAGATAGCTCTAAAACTTTATAATGTTTTATAGTGTTAGCAAAGTAATATTTGTTCTAAGTTTTGGATAGGTATCATTTAGTAAGTCAAATGTGTCCTCTTCTAAAGTTGCTGAGAATTTTAATTATGGTTAAATGGTAAGTTTTAGCAAATGTTTTTCTGCATTTGTTTCTTATGTAATTTTTATTCTTTAAACTATTAGTGTTGGGTTGGGGATGTAGCTCAGTGGTGCCGCCACCTGTCTCTTGCAAGTGCAAGGTCCCGAGTTCGATCCCCCATACCAAAAAACCCAAAAACACAAAAAGAAACAAACAAACAACAAAAAAACTCACAACTAAACTGTTAGTGTGAATGACATTTATACATTTAATGTTAAATATTAGATATTAAAATGGGATATTAAAAGGAAAAACTCAGTATGGACATCATGAACTGTCTTGATATCCTTCTAGTTTAGTTTGCTAGTGTTTTGGGGGAATTTTTGCATCTATACTCATGAATGAAGTAGGCCTTTAATATTATCTTTTTTGTGCTGGCTAATTTTGATATTAGCCTTATAGAATTGGGGAGAATCCCCAGTTCTCTAGAAAAGTTTGTGTAAGATTAGAAAGACGTATCTTGAAAGCTTTTATATTTAATTCACTGGAGGGAGGGAAGAAGAGAGGGAGAGAGGAAGAGAGAGAGAAAGAGAACACAATTATTGTAATCCAGCATGGACAATGCTTCTAAAGTTGTACCTTGGTTTAGTATAATTATCTCATGTGTTTTATGCTTTTTGGCCAGCCTGTTGTTAATATGAATGTACGGTTGTTAACATGAATGTATGGTAGTTAACTTTATAAGGATTTATAAATAAATGAATCTGATCCTGGCACACAAAGTGGGTTGGGGCGATGGGGAAAGAAAAGAATTGAGATGTGTTATGTACATGTACCAAATCCCCACAATGAATGTAATCAATATGTGTCGCAAGCATGTATTAAAAGAAAAAACCAAAAAATATCTGGACTCAATATATTCTTTGTAGGAAGATTCAAATTATTCATTCAAGTTATTTAATATTTGTAAGATTATTTGTGATTTTAAGTATTAGTCAGCTATAATTATTTATAATTTAATTATTTCAGCATTAAAATAAATTGGTGCAAAGTTGCTCATTTTTTAAACCTTTCATATCTTTTTAAAAATCTGTAATATACCTCTTTTCATTCCTAGCATAGGTTAGTCATATCTTTTTCTTTAATATTTTTACTACAAAATGCATTAAGTGCTATCAAAGATTCAATTTCTATCTTTGTTGATTTTATATTTGTTTTCATTTATATTCTTTAATATTCTTTTTTCACTAGGTTGATTCCATCATTTCTTATAAATGTTCTTAAGTTGGGATTTAGCTGATTAGTCTCAGCATTTTGTTTCTAATACAAGCATTTAAAATTTCCAATTCCTACACATGCTGCTTCACCATGTTTGATATTTAGCATTTAGACTTTTATTCAATTTAAAATATTTTATAGTTAGTATTTTAGTGCCTCTTAACTCATTTCTCATGAATTATTTGGAAATTTGTATTTAAATTTGTATTTAAATTTTAAAAAGATAAGCAGAATACATGATAATAATTTAATCAACTTAATTGAATTGTTTTCATAAAAATGTAATGCGTATGAGTCAAAGTCTGACACATGCTGAAAATGGCTTATAACCAAGACAAGATCAATTTTAATCACAGTTCCATAAGATAACATGTAGTCTCTAATTGTCTGGTACAAAGCTCTATGTATTTTATTAGGTTAAGTTTATTACTTGTTAAAATTTTTCAGTGATTAAGAGATGCTGAAATCTAGTTTTAGTGGGTTTATGAATTTTTACTTGTAGTTCTATTAAATGTTTACACAGATATTATATGATGTATATTACATA
>NW_004624750.1:8289628-8332378 GCF_000247695.1 Heterocephalus glaber | reverse complement strand
CCAATGTACATATAATTTCCCTCAATTAAATATGTTACAAAAATCATCTTCAAACTTATTTCCTTGTTTTCAAGATAATCTTTTGATTTCATCCTTTATGAGTTAATAGTCAGTGTTCACTGAGTTCTTCAAGGTGCCAAGTACTTTTTTATGTGAAGTGGCTGATTTCATCCCCACACTACTCTGGAGTATGGCATTGCCATTTTATAAGTGAGAGGCCCAATGCTTGGATGTTAAGTAGCCACCCAGGGTAACACAGCTGCTAAGTGTTGGAGGAGCAGCATCAGAACAAGATACTCAGGCTCTTGACTGTTAAACCATTCACATTTCTAAAATGAGATTCCTCAAACTCCTCATCCAGCCTCAGACCCCATTTACCAATTCCTATTAAAGTAATCTGGAGTTTTACATAAGATGTTCATACTATATGATTATATATTTTACGTCTTCTCTTTTAACCTTTAAAATTTATGTAAAGTGCTACAACCATATTGAGAATTATGTGAAAATATATTTTATATCTTACAACTTTCATTTTACATGGCAGAATTTTTTATGCCAATATTTCCTTGCTCATTCTTCAGAATTTTATTACTCATCTCTTGATTAACGGAAATATATCTTTGAACAATTATTTCAAAAAGTAAGTTTTATTCTAAAATATGTATCTGAAAATGACTTACATCCCATCATTTTTCACACTGTGACTGAGCATATAATTCTTGTATTTTGAGTCTTAATCAATTTCCTTGAACTTTCTAGTCATTTCCCCATTGTATTCTGGGTCCTTAAAGATGAAAAGTATCTGATATCAGATAAATTTTATTCCTTTCTAAGTAATCTGTTTTTTTCTGTTAGTTTCTGTCTAGATGCTTAAAGGACTTCCTTATCCTTGAAACTATAAAAATTTAAATTTTCACAGTAAGTTTCTTCTAGAAATTTTGCAAATTCAGTAAGTCTGATTATTCAAGATATTCTTTAGCTCATAGTGAAACAAATAAAAGTTTCCTTTTCTCTTGTATCAATACTTTTTCTTCATTGTTATGTTCTTTCTTGTAAAACTTCTATCATACCCATATTGCATCTCTTGGATCTTCCCTCTATATTTATAGTTTCTCTCATAACTTTTTTTCTTTACACATGTCTTCTATCTACTGAATGTCTTGAGTTAATCTTTTACTTCACCGACTTGGGTTTTTCAGGATCCAATACACTTTTCCCCTTCATTACAGTTTTGAATTTGACATGAATATTATTCAACTACATGAAGCCCTTATTATTTTACAGTTTAATTCTTCATAACTGGTTATTCTCATTTTATATAGCCTTAGTCTACTAAATACTGCTGAGATCCATTTGATATTAGTGTTTTTAAAAACTCTTTGTTGAGAATAATTTTATTTTATAGGATGGCACTATTTTGATTCCTCAGGACAAGTCTTCATTTTTGAGGTATCACTTAGTATATCCACTTCTTTTTCCATTTGCTCCCCTGGCAGAGGGAGGTTTTGGTTTGACTACTTTGGGGAATTGAGATGAGATTGAAGAAGTCCTTCTTCTCACCTTTAGGATCCATACCAAGGGACAAAAAACCCCTCAGATTAATTGCCAGTTCTGTCATACTGTACAACCTCAGGAATTTGTTGTCACATAATACAAATATGCCACCCACAGTTGTGGTTGGTGGTGGGCCTATTCACTGCAGTGTTAGCTGTTTGTTTAGAGCAGAGCCATCCAGTAGAGTATTTTTGTCATCACAGAATATTCTCTGAAGACAGAAATATTCTGCATCTATGATTTCCATTGTGGTAGCCACTAGCCACACAGGGCTACTGTGTGTTTGAAATGTAGCTAGTACAAATCAAGAGTTGAATATTCAACTTCATTTGGTTTTATCAATTGAAAATTTTATTTTAAGCAATCAGATGTAGTAGTGGCTATGGTAAAGGATAGTACTGTACAAGGTAGAGCAGTGGTTTTCAAAGGGTGATCTGCAGACCAGCAGTATTAGCATCTCCAAGATACTTATCAGAAATGCAAATTCTTGGCCACTACTCTAGACTATTTGGGGGTCGGCCCTGGCAATCTATGTTTTAACAAACCCTCCATGTGAGTCGGATGCACACCAAGAATTGAGAATTGCTGGTCTCCAGATCCATGAGTTAGGAGAGGACCAGAGCTAAAGGCAGTCACAAGAGAGGTTTTGTCTCAGTTCTAATGTTTCTTTTTTGCATCTGAGTGAGCAGCCGGGAGTTAACTAGGGCAGCGTCCTCATTCTGTACTTGTCACAGTTGTCCTCATTAGAGCCAACTGTGACAATGTCTCCCCTAAGTGTAAGTGGGTGAGCCTGTCACACAATCCTTTCTGTCTGCTCTCTGGCTGTTGGTGTGCTTTCCAGTGGAACTGGTGGGGTCCAAGGACACCTCCACACTGTCCACTTGTTATTTCTCTACTTCCTGCCCTTAACCTTCTAAGTTTTCTCCAGGTATTACTTTGGCAAGTTACTTCTTCACATATGGGAAATCAATATCTTCAATCCAGTTCATTTTACCTTCTATTTTTTGGAAACTTCGGAATAACTGGCATATAAATGTCACCCATTATTAATTTTCCATGCTGATGTAGGTGTTTCCTTTGATTTTTATACCTGTTCCTCACTTCTGAAGAGATACAGAAAGAGATGAAATGGAGAAATACATTCAACCTCCTGTTTTTCCAAGAAATCTCCAATACTCCTCTTACTGCCTTACTTTTCCATGAAATTCCATAATGCTCTTTCACATGTAACATTCCTGTGATGTTGGTCTTATTCTCATTTTAAACATAAGGAAGCTGGGACTTACATGATTTAAATGATCAAGGTAAGAGAAAGTGGCAGATTATACACCTTGTAAGGGCCCTTGATATTCAGAAAATGATAGCTAACATTTATTGGTTCTTCATTATACACCAAACACTATATGCAGTGCTTTGCACTTAGTTAAGTCTTGTAACAATTTCCATTTTACAGATAATGAGCAAAGCTAGAGAGGTTACATAACTTGCCCGACTAATAGTAAAATTGCCAGTGTTCAGTCGTTGGTCTGCCCGACTCTAGGGGCTGTGCTCTTACTGGCGATACCACACTGGTTTCTCAGTTTGGAGAGCAATCAAATGGCCTTAGCAAAGTGAAGTGTGTTCCATTTTCAGAAGGCATCTCTAATCTCATAATTGGTCACACAACAGGTTTGATTTATGTCCAACACTACCACCAAATTCAGAATCATGCGGTTAGTGGTTAATAGAGGAAAAAACACATTGATTGTTGACATTTTAATCTTCAGCAACTACTAGGAGCTTTGTGTCTTCATAGATTCAGATTTAAAACAGAGAGTTCACTATTCAGATCAGTTCATCACTGTCAGGAATAAATGTCAGCCCTTACCATGCAGACCAACTTGATCTGAACGACTCAGAGGTGGAAGAGCTGTTTTCAACTGTTTATGCAATGAATGTTCCTGTCCAAAGTTATGGTCTTATGTCTGACACATAGCAAAGAGGAATAATTATTCCTAATATGTATTTTCTCTCTTGGCTCTATGTTAGAAAGTCAGTACTGCCTTAGTCTCTTTTACCCTTTTATACGATTATAAAATATCCTACCTTTCGGTAGCACATTATTGTTTTCAAAGGCTATCCATTTATAATGTCTAACTCAATGTAATACTCAGGACAATCTGTGGTACAATTTCCCCTATTTTATCAATGCAAAAACAAAGATTCCAACAAAGAGGAATAATTATTCCTAATATGTATTTTCTCTTTGGAGTCTATGTTAGAAACAAATCAGTACTGTTTTGGTTCCTCTTATAATATGAAAATACTCTACCCTTTCATAACACACTTTTGTGTACAGAGGATATTGCTTACAATGTGTAATTTGATGTAATACTCAGGACAATCTGTGGTACAATTTCTGTCATTTTACCAATATGAAAAAAAAAGATTCTTTACTCATTCATTCATTCAGTCAGTCTTTAATTGGAAGCACTAGAGTGACAAAAATTAACATGGGGCATCCTCTTGAAGAACTTATAATTAGGCAATGTACTGCTACACAAGAGTTTTGAGATTCAGAGGACTAAGAAATAAATATCTTCTAGAAAATGAAAGCAATAGAGAATAGGTAGGATTTAGGCAGAAGTGAGCAAATGAAAGACAGCCATTGCAAGCAGAGGAAACACACACAAGCAGAGACACAGAGATAGGAAGGTCCAGATGGGAAAACTGAGCAGTAATTTAACTTAGTTTTTCTTAACATGATTAGAATTCAGAGCAGAAATATGAGGTAAGTATTTTGAACTTTGATAAGAGGGACAGGAAGCCCTGAGCTGTAGAGTAGTTGCTTGTGCTTGGTTAGATCTTGTTCATTTTTTTGGTCAGAGGAAATAGGGATCTTGGCTGAGTGAAAATCAAACTAGATAAGTCAACAGTTATCACCATTTCCAGGGATTGACTTAGCTCCCGTGTCTATGTCACCATGGCCTCTGTGACAGTCATTCCACAGAGTTCACCCCTGCAGCGTGCAGCCCCGCTGGGTGTTCACTGCCTGACTCAGAACTTGAAGTTGTAGACAAAGATAATGGTCATTAAATGGCCCACATTCTGGTTGTGATATAAAGTGAGAAATATAATAGAAAAGTTTAATTCTCTTTTTTGATTCTAAGTGTAAAGAAAAAAAATCACTGTTTAGTTTTAGGTATAAGTAGTTAAAAACATTTAAAAGTGCAAACTTCAACAATGAAAAGAGGGTCAAAGTTTCAAACTCTTAACCATGTTCATGATCTTTTCCATTAGGGGACTCCATTTGAGACAATGAGCCCTGCATCTAGAAAAAAATCTAGCTTGGGGACGGGAATGCAATTTATATTCCTTATTCATTCATTCTACATAAAGTCAAGTGCTCTTGGTTTTGTTATGTAACAGTTTGCTAAAAAAGCATTAAAAATGAACAAATGAATAATTTTAATATTATTTTAATGTCAGCGTCCCATTGAAAATAAAACCCCCAAGTTATTTATTAAAAAATGCATCCTCCAATTCTTATCTTGGAAATAGCTTCTAAGTGAATAGACAATACCTTTGCAATCTGAATTTAAGAGATGCTATTTGCCACCAGGAAAGCTAGTTTTGACTATGCAGTGGTTGGTTTATGTCAAGCGAATTCATTTTTATTTTCCCATTTTAAATATTGTTTTCATGATTACATTTATTTAGGGAAAATTATCTATGGTTTGCAGATAAAAGGGAGACATCAATTGAGCAAATTATGGCATTCATAATTAAATGTTTCTTGTATGCAGTCTCCAACACTGCTGAAGGAAGCCATCACTCCAACATAATATTGAATATGTTTAGCATAAAATCTCATTAAACAAACCCTTAGGGTTTTTATAAATTTATTTGGGATGATATCAGCAGACTTTTTTGGTCATAAGTTTTCATTTAAATTCACCAGTTCAAAAGCTTTGTTCCTGGTTTCTAAAAGCATATTTTACATGGACGATACCAGGATGAACTTGATAACTGAATGGGCCATTATTCCATGTGAGATAAAAATAGGGAGACATTTCAGATGAGGATTTTGGGCCTTAAACTAAAGAATGATAGATAGATAGATAGATAGATAGATAGATAGATAGATAGACAGATAGTAGAATTTTTCAGAAGAGCTAGCTACAATATTCATACATCTTACAAATAGAGAAATCAAGTTGATTAATAGAAATTTAAGTGAAAGTGAGGTCAGGTTTCATGGAACTTGAAAGAAGCCCCAGTTATGTCGATCAATGGGATCTGAAGACATAAATTTAAAATCAGGTAATTCTTGACTCACTCCTTCCTCTTGTCAGTATCCTCGGGCATCTGATCTTCAAAATATTTCTGAAATCTAATCACTTCGCTCTTTCCTCCTCATAGTTGGCTCCTGGTCATTCTGAGGTCACAGCTCAATCACCTCCTCAGAGAGGGCCATTCTGATTCTCATTTGAGAATCATAGACTCTAGCCCTTACCCCATCTACCCCTCAGAGCCTCCAACCTTCTCCTCTCACTTACTCTCTGATCTTATTTCATTCTTTTGAGATTATTTATCTTTGATCTCTTGCTTATTGTCTGGCCCCTCTGCCCATTAGAATATAAGCTTTAGAGGGATAATAATTTCATGAGCCATGTCAATGCTGAATTCCTAGTACCAGACTCTGGCGTGTGGCAAGTGCTTGAAATAACACCTATCTGTGCTGTCCTAATTCAGGTCCTTGTAATGTCTTGCTTGGGTATCCACAAGAGCTCCCGAACTGGTCTCCTTGACATCAGCCTTACTGTCCTCAAGTCTACTTTCTGCATTAGTGCTGGATTATTCTCCATAATGCAAATCTAACCAGTCACACCACTACTCAGAGCTCTTCAGTGGCCCTTTATGATTGAAATGAATATTCCAAAGCATACAGAGTGAGAAATGGTATCATTTTAAGTACTTCAATGAAGAACATTTAATACTGTTTATTTTTAATGTAAGTTCTAAGAAACCATACAACACATTAAGTTCATAATTTCACAAAATTTTAAGGTAAGAAAAATAAAAACTATAAAAAACACTTACAAACCTAGAAAAAAATAATGAATTTGTCCTCCAATGAGTTTTCAATGTACCAGTCTAAAAGATCAAGACCAATGCCTTTTCTTCAATTTCACAGTTCCACCTATCTCCCTGGCATACTATCCACTCACTACCTCTTCCCTTGAACACTATGTCTTGGAAAACTAAAAAGTATTCGCAGCCCTCTGCACTCATCACACTATTTACTGTACTACTTCTGCTTTTATAAAGTGCACCTACCTCTGGTGTCTAGAATGTCTTTGGTTTGCTCCTGTCAACCTGCTGAACACCATCCGGTCAGCTCTTCCCATCTTTATGAATCAGCTTGTGTTAGTTACTTTTCTCTCCTTGCTGAGACAAAATACTTGACACCCAAAGTTAAAAGGGAAGGGGTTTAATTGGCTTACCAGTGTCTCCCTGCCCCTTTTATTTTATTCAGGCTACTTCGGGCAGGGCAGGTAGCACTCACATCTCTAATCCTAGCGCCCTTGAGCCTAGCATTGCATCATGAATCCATTCCAGCTTCACACACTCTAGATCCCACCTACGACCACCTGAGACCTTGGGGGGACATCTAGGCCCAAACCATAACACAGCTCATGGCTCAACAACTTCATGAAGTTTTCTTTTAGTTTCCTCTACCTCAGTCTTGGCTAGGTACTCTTCATCATTTTGTTGTTGTTGTTCTCTTAATATCTTTGAAAATTTTTACACCCCCTTCACTGAAATATCATTTTTTTTTTTTTTTTTTTTTTAGGGATCAAACTCGGAATCTTGCACTTGCGAGGCAGGCAGTGGAACCACTGAGCTAAATCTCCAGTCCCTGAAATATCATTCTTTATGTGTGTGTATCCTCCCAAGTTAAATACTCCTGAGATAAGGGCCAATGTAATCTTTGAAATCTTGAATTTGTATTTGTAGCTTCTGTCACAGGCATGAATAGGTGCTCAGTTTAAATACTTACTAGATTATTGAGGGGAGAATGCTGACATCAATAATTACTTGTTGGATGGTCACAGCGCTTCCTAGTATGAGATACATTGTATTCATTCATTCATTCATTCATTCAGTTAATCAACAAATAACTTATTGACTACCTTTTAAATGCTAGAAAGTGTAAACACATGAAACTGATTTATTGAAGAGACAAATGAAAGGTCTTAGCAACATGGCAGGCTAGGTTTGGTTGGTGGGGAAGAAGGTAAACCAAGATTGGGGTGAAGAAAAGATTGGTAATAGCTGGAAGTAACAGTTGAATTTATTTATTAGAAATGTTAGATGTCTTCAGAGATAATAGTCCATACTTATCAAAGAAGGTTTCTATGAGAGTAGAGTTGGGTGGCTAATATAGCACATGGATCAGCAAAACGTACAGAGAGCAAGTGTTCTGTTTTTATTTTTGTTTTGTCTTTTCATTGAGAATTTGAATCAACCATAATCAGTGTTTACCTGGGAATATCCCAAAGTGGCCAGGGCAAATGGCTAGCAGGAACAGGGTCAATATTCCTAAGACAACTAGTTTGGAATAAAAAAATAAATAAATTAAGAACCAGATATCCTGGTGTGAGACAAGCTGTTAGATAAACAGATTTTTTTCTCTGCACCAGACACTGTGGACTCAGAAATGAGTCTTACTTCAAACAGATTCCAGTATGGTATTATTCTGGCCAGTCATAATGACAAGAGATTACATTAACAGAAGGAAACTGTTGCCCAGTTTCACAAAGCTGACTCAAGGGTTACATCTTTGTCAGACATAACAGACAAGGCACATGCAAACAGGGCATTATTTTCAGAATACTCTGTTAGTGCTTGAGAAATAACATGTTAAAAGCCAGGCAAGAGGCAATTCTTAGAAGACAGCAGAATAGGAACTATGTGAAATACATTTCCCCACTTAGACAGCAGCTTCACTGGCACAAGCTGCCTGGTCTGACTATTCTGGAACTCTGGAGTCTATTGATAGCCATGAAGAAGAAGGCTTGGACAGTAAGTCAATTTTAGTCCAGTCGATTCAACTCTTCTCACAACAGGAGCTGCTTATTTTCCACTCCAGCTCCATGGCAGGCGGCTGGGCTCCTGACCCTGCAGCAGCTCACACACAGCTTAGAAGAACCAAGGCGGCTAAAGAGGACCCTGTAATCCAAACATCAGGGTCCTGTGTTCTGACACCTGATTGCTATTTTTGATTAGGTAAAGCAGCAGTACTTGTTGCCTTACCACCACCATTACTGCAAGCCCTTCCCCCTCTGGCTAAAGTGATAGCCTACAACAATAAAATAAAAATGAACAACAGCAAATCCTGCAGAAGGGGAAGTATCGGATTACTACATAGTTATATGCAAACATCTAAGTTTAAAAAAATTCACAAGACACACAAAGAAAAAAATATGCTTTATTTAAAGGAAAAAGATAAATCTCTAAAAACTGTTTCAAATAAGACCTTATGGTAGCTTTACTAGAAAAAGACTTCAAGACAGATACATTAATGATGTTGAAATAACTCAATGGACAACCAGAAAAGGTATAGAAAAGGACATAGGAATAAAATGGAAACATCAATAAGGAGATAGAAAACCTAAAATGAATCTAAAAAGAAAGTTTGAGGTAGAAATAAACTAACTGAAGTGAAAAGTTTTTCAAAGGAGGGTAGAGGAGGCAGAAAAAAGAATCATTGAATTAAAGAAAGGACAATGGAAACTATGAAGTCTGAAGAACAGAAAGAAAACTGAGGAGAAATGAACAGGCTAAAGGACATGTGTCATTTAGACTTGTGTCGTTGTGGGTTGTAGGAGTCTCACAATGAGAAGATAAACAGAAAGGAGAAGAGGGAATGCATGGAGAAATGATGGCCAAAAACTCCTCAAATACTTAAAGCAGTCTTACAGATTGAGACAAAAGGACGTTAGAGAGTAACTCGAAGACACATGAAGAAATAAACAGCCCAATAAAAGTAAATACATGAGCAGTTATAAAAGCTAGCATTATTGTAACAATGGTAGGTAGCTACCCTGTTTGTTTTCCACATGATTTAAGAGACTAATACATTAAAGAAAACAACTACTCTAAAACATAGCATTATGGTAACTTTAGGTTGAAATGTCATATTTTATTTTCTACATAATTTAGGAGTCTAATGCATTACAATCATTTATATTTTGGATCATACAGTATACAAAGGTTTAATTTAGTGACTTCAACAATTTAAAGAGGAAAGGATAAACTTATTAAAGCAATGAAGTTTTTGTATGTTATTAAAATTAAGCCACTGCAAATTCAAATTAGACTGTATAACTTTAGGGTGGTAAGTGTAATCCCCAAGGATGAAAGCAGATAAATACACATGAAAGGAAATGAGTAAGAAATTTGAATATTTCAGAATAGAAGACAGTAAAGCCAAAAATGAAGGTCTAAAAGCTATAATATATATAGAAAACAAAGAGTAGAATGACAAAAGTATCTACTTATCAGTACAGATGATCCTCAATTTATAACAGCTTGAGTTATGATTTTTTGACATTATAATGATGCAAAAGTAACACACATTTGGTTAAAACAGTGCTTCAGATTTTGAATTTTGATCTTTTCTCAAGCTAGAAATATATACCATGGAACTGCCTCACAATCTAGGTGGTAGTGAGTCCCAAATTGCAGTCAGCTGTGTTATCACAAGAGCAAATAACTGATATTTTACAATATACTATATTGCAAAGGTATGATGTCCAGCTGTATAGGTGTATTAAATACATTTTTTTTTGGTACCGGGGATCGAACTTGGGTCCTTGTGCTTGCACAGCAGGCAGTTAAATACATTTTTGACTTACCATATTTTCCATTTACAATGGGCTTATAGGGATATAATAACATTGTAAGTCAAGGAGCATCTGTAATTACTTTAAATATAAATGGATTAAACTCCGTATTTAAAAGACAGGGATTGGCAGAATGTATAAGAAAATATGATCCAACTAATGACCTGTACAAGGACCTCATTTTATATCTAAAGACATAAACAGACTGAAAGGGAAGGGAAAGGAATGAATATTTCATACAAATAGTAAATGAGAGTTGGGGTAGCTATACTAATATCAGACAAAATAGATTTTAAAGTTTAGAAGGTTATAAGAGACAAGAGACATTGTACATGAATAAAAGGTTCATTACAACAAGAAGATAGAAAACTTACAAACATTTATGTACTAGTAAGAGATCATCAAAATATATGAAGCTAAAATGTCAGAACTGAAGGGAGAAACAGACAGTTCTACAGTAATAGTTGGGAGACTGTAATACCCCACTCTAAATAAAGGACACAAGCCAAGTAGATAAATAAATTCTTAGACAACTCAGTACAATAGCGAGCTATAACATATATACACAGAAAACTACCTAACAACAGTAGAATCCACATTTTTCTTAAGTGCATATGAAACATTTTCCAGGGGAGAACATATGTTAGGTCACAAATAATCTCCACAAATTTATAAGGAGATATCATACAAAGTGCTTTCTCTGATCACAAGATGAAATTAGAAATCAACAGAAGGAAAATTCATAAATGTGGGACAACTAAGGAATATGCTCTTAAACAATCAATGAGTCAACAAGGTAATAAAAAGGAAACTTATTAGAGAAGAATGAATACAAAAACATAACATACCTAAACTTACGGGATGTAGCTAAAACAGTGTCAAGGGGGTAATACATTAAAAAAAAGAAATAATTAAACAAGCTTCCTTTAAATATTAAGGAACTAGAAAGAAATAAACCAAGTCCAAAGCCAGAATAAGGAAAAAAACAGTAAAACTAAAGCAGAGATAAACAATAGAAAAATAAGAGAAAAATCAATGAAATCAAAAGTTACTTCTTTACACAGATCAACAAAATTGACAAGCTTTTAGCTAGATGGACTGAGAACAAAGAAAGAAGACTCAAACTACTAAAATAAATGAATATGGGGATATTTTATTGCTTCTACAGAAATAAAAGGTATTGTAAGAAGGTATGAGGAGCACGGGATACCATGCTTTCTAAAGTCAGCATTTTGATGTTTTATATCATGGGATGTGGGAAAACAGTCATCACCTCAGTTGGACAAGGGATTGAACCTGCATCCAATTTTATTTCCCTTTGCATAGTCATGTCTGTTCCCATATATCTTCGTTTGTTGTCAAAATCACTGAGACAGAAAATATAACAATGGTTTCCAGGGATTAAAGGGAGGAGGGAATGGGGAGTTATTGTTTAATGGGTAGAGAGTTCCCATTTTGCAAGATGGAAAGAATTCTGAAGGTGGGTAGTGGGTGGTAAACTATCATATGAATTCTATTTTTTTTTTGGTACCGGGGATCAAACTCAGGACCTTGCACTTGTGAGGCAGGCAGCAACATGAATTCTTAATACTACTGAACTACACATTTAAAATGATTGAGATAATGATTTTATGTTAAATGTATTTTTTAAAAGCCAGGCAAGGCATTCAGTGGCTTAGGGCAGCATAGAGTTATGCCTTAAAAAGGTACCCTGGACCCGCTTTAATCAGATGTGGAAGACGGCAGATATAGAAAAGACTGTCATGAGCGAAGAAGCTTATACTTCCAGATTGCTAGAAATAGGAGGCGCAGAATGCCACAGAGGGTTTTTTGTGCAAGAACAGAGATGATTAGGAAGTAGGCAATGAGAAGGGCCCAATAGGCACCGAGGCCTTTACTGAGTCTTGTAGGCAGGACTGGGCAAAGCAGTGTAGTTACACTAAGTAACTAAGGACTAGATAGTTTGAATAGCTTTACCAGGCTCTGGGTTATAGCAGTGGTTTATAGAAATTTGGTGCCTGAGGTGATTTAGAGCAGGGGCAATACTGATTTGATCTGAAAGGGTTTGAAGAAAGAGACAGTCGGGGGTATGGACTGTGACTTGTTTATCAAGCCTGTACTTAGACTCTAATAATCAGTCATCCCTGGGAAGAGCAGTGTCTCTAGAGCCAAAGCCTCAAATGCAAGTGTATCAATATAAAAGACAAGAAAATATAATCAATACAGGTTAGGACAACTGGATATGTTTTGAAGCATCCAGCGTTGGGTAGGTATAGGAGTAGAGCACATTTCTGTTACTGTCTGTGTACATTCTGAAATCCTCTAGTAGGATATGGATCTTACAAGTGGTTGAGAAAAAGTTTTTTTAAGGTCTTACAATTCCATGATTGATTTGGTTTTCCTAAATGTCTCATAGAAGCTCAAAGAACCACAGTTAGCAGAGACAGCAATTATTTTTGACTAGTGCTTTTCTATCAATATTTGAAGAATGAAGTAATGAACTTTGCTTTAATAATTGGCAGAAATTTTGAGCACCACATATACTTTGGAAGTTTGAATTGTAATGGCTGATAAGAAGAAAATGTTTCAGTTTCTTCCTTCTCAAGACCATTTGAGTGACTGTATGATAAACCACTATTGGAGATATATTTCAAAATGTTTTCTGGTTAAGGCTTCAGTGACTTTCCCAAGTTGCGCTCTACTTCTACAATGTATTTGCTATTGAATTATCACGCAGTGCTATCATTGGACCATCTTATATATGGATAATAATACTGGAAAACTTTCCAAAGCTTCATAGAATTTCTAAATAAAATGATCAGAAAAACATGGTAAATAATAATTATCCTGTTCCAGTTACTTATTGCCATGTAACTCCTCCCAGAAGAACCCAAGTCTTCATCTCATGATGACGTGAACTTGAAATTCAAAGGGTCACCACCTAAAGGGTATCTAGACGGAGATTAGTCTCATCAGATGGAGTTTCTGGGGTGGTATATCTCCTTGAGTCCCATTTCTCAATCTAAATACCTGTGAACTAGAGTCTACTTATTTGTTCCGAATATGTCCAACATACAAAGGTGTGAGAGACATAGGATGACCGTATGGACTCTGTAAGTGACAGAACTGCTAGACATTCTGCCACTGCATTCTAGAGTCTCCTTTCCAAAGCTTCTGATCACTTTAGCCTCAGTCTCCTTCAGGCCTTAGTGGCAGTCTACTCAAGGTGCTTCAGGCTCCAGCTAACACTTGCCCACATTCCACCCACGTTCTTCTTGAGGCCCTCTAGACATTCAGTAATGTTCTTTCCAGTACTCTCAGTTTCTTCCTGCTGTGAGTACAGAAGTCAGTGGTATTTATTTAAAGATAATGCAATGGAAGCACCATTTTTTCTACATACTAAAATTTGTGCTAGTCATGTATTGCTACATAAAATAATACACCATAAAACTAGTTTTGGTAGAACAGTGGGTGGGACTGGAAGTAGACTCAAAGGTTTTCTCACTTACATATTTAGTGGTTGATAACTCTAGAACTGTGAGAAAATAGTTATGTTGTGTAAGTAGCCTACTCTGGGGTATTTTGTTATGGAAGCCCTAGAAAACTAACATGCATCTTTAAAATGAAAACAATAATGCCTACTTCTGGTGATTGAATCAGATATTTGTAAATCATCAAAGAGTCATCTCATTGGGAATAAGATTGTGTTAAATTTCAGTAATTAGAGGAATAAAGTTGAAGACTCAACAAATAATGAGACCCTTTATAGTTCTTTAATATTTAACTTCCCTGGATAAGTTAAACACTTTATATTTTTAAAATATTTTATTGGGTAAACAATATGACTTGTTTTTGAATTTATATCTATATTCTCCTTCCCTTCTCTCCTACCTGTGATGAGGATCTTCCTACGTTGATGATCACAGGGTAGTTCTAGGAAGGAGTTTTGGATGTATTCAAGTACAAAAGAGAAATTATAATTTTAATGTCTTAAGAAAAGTGTGTGGGGAATGGGTGTAGTTCAGTGGTAGAGCACGTAGAGCACATGCTTGACATGGATGAGGCACTGGGTTCAAATGTCATCAAGGGAAGAGAAGAGAAGGGAAGGGAACAGGAGTGTGATGGTCAGCAGCACTGTCTAGAAACCATTTGCCTTTCATTCATTCCTATCTCGCAGGCATTAATTAGTAAGGGACAGGGCTTATTTTCAACTTTGAACCACCTTATTTCTCCCAAGAGTACCCAGGGAAGGGAAGAGCCCCTCTACTTACTCTGACCTTGACCAGAACTAGAAGCAAAAGTGATAACAAAATCAGGGAATTCTTTCGAGGCATTATCTAAGCTATTTTGATGCTGCAGAGCAAAAAGGTAGCTGAGAATCCAAGGAAATACTAATTTAACCAGTAGAAAAGGGTTGAAGAATTAAAAGAATATTTTTGTTTCTTTGTTTTGTGGGGATCTAAATTCAGGGTATCACACATGCTAAGCTAGTGTCCTACTACTAAGCTACATCCTCAGCCCAGCAAGAATATTGGTTAATGAAGAGAAAGAGTGTTTGAGGACACATGTAAATAATTAAATGTGATAGCTACATCCAAAGATGCACTTTTGGCTTAGTGAAGAGTTCTTCTCCTTACATCTGAGAAGAGTTATACAGAACATCCTTGAATTTTGTTTTGTTCAAAAGCTTGGGAAGCAAAACCAGACCCTAGGCGATCAAGATCTAGTTCAAGATACTAAGTGCCTTCAAATTGGTCTGAGTCACTCCTTGGGTCTTGTGGGAATGCAGATAAATAAAAAAGTGGATTATGAATCACTGTGAGATTGAATACACATTTTATGGGGTGGAACAGACCACAGTAAAGTTTTGCCCTAGAGATCATTTCTGAACCGGTCTCATCTGGTAGCTCGAACAATGTCTATTCTACTCAAGAGACAATTCTAATATGCTTTGTGATCATTATCAACAGACTCATGTGATCTGCAAGCAGCTGCTGAAAGTGATAATTACCCATAAAGGTAATGCTATACTTTGAGATGTAAAAGATAAAACTATTTAAGCAAGAATGTTAGAAATCTAGCTATCAAAAATGTATGCCTCCTTCTAGGAACATAGCTAGATGGTGCTAGGGAGAACTTGCCTATCTAGGAATGATGTTTCCTGTCCATCCTGCATTTCAGTGGGGCCTTGTGACACTGACCTGGCCTGGAGAAGGCAGGCAGAAGAGATGCACACAGGGCCTGGCCCGGCTCCAAACGCCTCACATGCAGTCCTTCACTCTTCCCTGAGTGGGCGGGATATCAACACCGAATTGCTGAATTGCTGAATACTGCAAAGTCTCTGAATGAACCGCTGTGGCATGGCTATCAATTGGACCACATGTGACAGGTAAAAAACTGCTGTTATGGTAAGCACCAAAATTCTGAGGGGGTGTTAGCTCCTGCAGGTAATATTTATATTAACCAACATGGAGAGGCACGTGGAAAGAGGAAAACACTCCAGATATACTTTGTGTCTCTGTGCTTTGTCCCCTGGCTTCTACTCTGCTTCCCCTTTGATCCTTTTGTATCCTCCAAGATCAAGGTCAGGTGTCATCTCCCCCCAGAGACTGTGAAACTTTCCCAAGCTGAGTTAAATGCAGAATTCGCATGATGGATAGTAAACTTCTATGTAGATGACCACCTCCTAATATCTAACAACTTACCTGGTGTGCGCTATTAAATTAATATATGAATGAATGAAAGGAATGAAGAAAGGGTATACAAGTAGAAAGTGCTAGTCTTTTTGAAAATAAAGTAAAAGTATCTCTTGGTCATGAAAAATACAATCTCCCCCCCCCACACACAAAATTATGTACTACAGGGCTTTCTTCTGTTTCATATTACCTTGCATTAAACTAAATCGTAGCACTGAAAGTATAGTACCTAAGTACTGCAGAGTTCAATATACTACTTTCCTATTACCTAGGGTACAGTACTCCATACTCCACACAAGCCTGACTCCTTCACTAGATTGGGAATCTCTTGAAGACAGACATCATAGTCTTCTCTGTGTTTCCACGTCCAGGTCCCTGTGTGGTGCCTGGACTAGTACAAATCCTTGGCAGACGTCCATGGACTGACTCACTGGATAGATGAGTGGTTGACTGACATAGTAAAAAGATAATCTCAAAGCTTTTATCAAAATGAAGCTAATTAAACTAGATTAGTTCTATTACAAGGAAAAGGCTTTGAGATATAATCTACATACCATAAAATTCATCTGTTTTAAGTGCACAATTCAATGATTTTTAGTATAAAGAATGGTGAAACCATTGCCATAAACTAATTTTAGAACATTTCCATCATCTAAAAAAGAAACCTTGTAGCACTCACTCTTCATTCACCCTCTTCCCACCACCAGCCCTAGGAACTCACTAATCCAGCTTCCATCTCTATAGATTTGTCTGTTCTGAATACCTTGCAAAAATGGAATCATGTAATCTGTGGGGTTTTAAAATAAGAGTTTTATCCTTTGACAAATGGTGATTATCTTTTTAAATGGAGCTGAATATTATACAATATCTTCTTAAAATTAGCAAAACCAGGAATCAGATGGAGTTTTTACATAACTGCCTGAATTGCTTAGAAATAAGTTAGAGAAACATACACACATGCATGTACACACACCATCCTATGCTTTTCGTTTCTCTGAAGACCTCTGACTGGTACATAGCCAAGACCCTGAATCCTCCCTCAGAAGATCTTTCTTCTCTAATCTACTGAGTGAATGGAGAGAATTCTATAAAGAGGGAAAAATGGGACCACAGAATGGCAGGAGTCTGAATCCCTAAATAAAGAATGAGAAGAAAGCCAATCTGAATCATACAACAACCTGAGTAAGAAACATTTATTGTGTTGGTTCACTGAGATTTTAGAGTTTGTCTTTTACGGCAGCTAGCATTATTTACTGTAGCACATGTCACATGCTAGTTTTTTATAGAACTGAAGGCAAATCCATTCCAAGTCAAAATGTAACTAAAAGTTAACTATCTCAGTGGAATGGATAGCTCTTGGCTTGTGAATTCCAAAGTTACTAGAGGAAAATCTGAGTCATGAAAGAAGAGGGGTGGTTGGCCAATGTGCTGGTTCATATGAAGGCCCTGAGTCTACCCCAAGTAGCTTAATTCAGGGGTACTTCTGAGAGCACAGACCTGATGCATTCAGTTTATCTCTTCTTAAGGGACAAAGACAAATACTGATTCTTGGTAGTTAATTCCAAAACAATTAGCAGGCACAAGTGTACTTTAATAATTTTTATAGCTACACAAATGTGTGTAACTTCTGCACAAACTTCATTACCTTGAGCAAACCAAAGACCTTGTGAGAATGAGGAAATATTTTGTCAGAAAGCAACTTTATACATAGGGAGGTAGAGTTCTATGCTCAGTGGAACATGAGTTCTAGAAGTAGTCTGCTACAGGTTTACTTCATACACCAATTAAATAAGGTGAAAACCCGCTAATTAAATTGAGTCATGAAAATACTGATATTTAACTCTGTTTAAACTATAAACACATTTTTATAGTTTAACTTAACACATTCAAGGCACCATTGCACCTGCTGGGCATCCAGTAAGAAGTAAACGAAGTCTCCTTTCTCATGGAGCTTAGCATTTAGTGGCAAGAGACAGAAAGAAAACAAATCAGGTGTACAATATGTCCAGAAATGATAGATGCAACTGAGAAAAATAAAGATGGGAGGTGGGTACAAGGGGAGGAAGTTTCTACTTTCTTGTTGTTGGGAAGGTATCTTTGATACTGTAATATTTAAGTAGAGAACTATAGGCCATGCAAGAGTAAGCTGTTTAGCTACCCAGAGAAGAAAATTCCAGGCAGAGGAAATAGCAAGTACAAAGCCCCTGATGCATAACTACTTGGTGTGTCCAACGACTCTAAGACCAGCGTGGCTGAAGCAAAACAGAGAGTGATAAGGGAGGGGGTCAGCAAGGTAGCAGCCAGCTCACGCAAGCCTTGTACGCGTTTTAAAGACTGGTCTTCATTGATTTATGAAATACAAAGCCTGGGACCATTTTAGCTTCTCTGTTGAGAATAGACTATAAAGGAGACAAGGTAGAAGCAGGAGACCAGATAAAAGGCTGTTCAGGGACTAGCTTGGTCTAGGATATGAGCTATGCAGCTAGTGACACATGGTTAGGTCTTGTTATATTATGAAGGTGGAAATACTGTAACAAGATTTGCTGACATATTGGATTTGGAGTATTAGAGATGCCAAAGATTTCTGAGCAAGTGGAGTGGCTGGAGTTGTCATTAATCAAGATGGGTAAAATTATAGAAGGAGCAGGTTTGGGGGCTGTGAGAATTAGAAGTTCAGTTTGGGACGAAAAGTTTCAGAGGCCCAGGCTAGATATAAAAAACTTGAGGTCATCAGCATGAATAAAATAATAAACTATTAAGCTAATTAATAGCTAAGCCTGGGGCATTCTGGTTTTTAGGAACTCTTCAGAATAAAAAAAGAGAATGAGAAGGAGCAGCTGGTAAGGTCAGAGAACCATCCTGGTTAGAATGCAGGTCTCCATTCTTATGGGATCTCTCCAAGTTTCAGTTCTCCACAGTGAAAAATAAGAAACGAATTCCTAGGTGACAGGATTACCAAAAGCTGAAAAGAGGCTGCATGAAAAAGCACACACAAGGCCTACACTGCCCTCAATAAATGTTATTCTTGACCTCTGGTGAAATTTTGGATAGATGCCAGATTTCTTATGCTTCCTTCCATTTTTTTGCCTCTCAAACAGATGCTAAAATAGGAATCCTATACTCTTTTTTTCAAAAATTACCAGAACAAACCCTTTAATCAAAGATTTAGTTTTTGTTTCCAATATGACAATCTGTTAAATTCATGAACTTCCACCTCAGGAGGTTTGAAGACACTGACTCGCATAGGTAGTTAGGTCCACGTGAAGCACGCATCCAGTAAAGAGTGGCAACCACACTGTCCCATGAACAGTGCTCACTGCTTCCGGGACATTTCAAAGGGTAGAATTGTGTGGGGGAGAAAGCTGTGGCTTTTCACTAGATTTTCAATTACTGAATTGTATGTTTTGTCACCTTGCTACCATACAGTCATCACAAAGCTATTCACTTACATATGTTATAGCCACTATGTTATACTAAATGCCTGTTTGTAACTTCAGGAAACTCATAGACACACTATCGATTATGATATTATACAAAATCAAGACACAAGTTTCAGTGTAAGAGATTTACTTCTCTCTCAAAGCAAAAAAAAAAAAAAATCCCATAGTTCAGATTTATATAAGTAGTGCCTCCTTTTAAATAAATTAAAAATAAAATGCTGTCCTGTCTGTAAAATTATAAATATTTCAAGTCCATTTTACAGAATGTTAAAATGCTTATAAATGCATTATCTCCCAGTAAATAGACATTATGTCACTAAAGCCAGTTTACGAAAACAAAAAAATAATTAAAGGAGAAAGGAATGGTCATCACACTGGTTCATAGAAACATCCAGGATTATTTATCTCAACATCAGAAAAACTGAAACAAGGAAAAAAAAGTGCAAGAGAAATACATTTTAGAAAACAGTAACTATGATCTAAAGGAGAGTACTGAGAAGTCTTCATTCAATTCAGTAACTAAGTCATTTCTGGAATGAACATTTGTGGATGACAAGGTGAGGAGAGTACAACTCGCAATGCTCAGGTCAAAATCACAAAGTATGCAGAAATAATTTCCAAATTATATGAAGAAAGACAGACTTTGAAACAGAGTCCCCATTTAAAAACCACACAGAAAAATTCAGCCAGAATATTCAAGATTGACAGATATTGATGAAGTATTTAGTAGAAACAAAATTGAAAGTTATAATCCCATAGATGCCACTTACCAATGTGAAGAAAAGAAACATGATTGCAATGTACAATACACATTGACAGGCTACAATGGGAAATTATGAACAATTTAAATAACCAAAATGTTCCCTATCAAAGCATAAAAATATGATTAGAAGAAAGTAGCTTTAGTTCCGTGGCCTGTTCAATTGTTCTTTATGTAAAATATTTGTTCCATTTTGAAAAATGGCTTCCAAATGGCACTGCCTCCTTCAGGTTGAAAAGGAGAAAGCGTGCTTTGTAGAGAGACAACAAACTTGTTTCCAAGGCTCTGCCAAGATGATTCACTCCATCAAGTTTAGAGCATCACCAAATCTACATGCCAAACTTCAGGATTTCCTTCTCCAGCCTATCTACTTCAGCTCCTAAAGTGTCGATAATATTCTCACCACATTTAAGCATAAAGATCTCTAATTCTTCAGGAGTTTTCACTCCTTGAATTTCTTGTAGCATTTGGTCAAAATCTTGTTTCTCCAAATATGATCTTGTAACAACTGGTCCATCAAAATCCACTTCTGCCTTAAATCTTACTTTACCAAATCCCAGACCTGTGGCTTTAACATCATGAATCGCCCTTACTGATGGGTCACTCTCCAGGAGTTCAGTAAGCCATTGTACTTGCTCTGGTTGGATGGATCGTCCTAAGAATGCTTCTATGTAAGTGTAGATCACGAATGCTGAGACCACGCCTAATAAGTTGCCCACACTCAAAGAACTGAGGCTGTCATACAATGGATTGCCTGCTATAGAAGTAAGGCCCATGTAAGTGGCCACTATTGTCACTCCCAAGACTGCTGCAGTATCCTCCAATAATATAACATTGGTACCAGGATCATGACTTTCCTTTACACACTTATAAAACGACATCCCTTTGACCCAAGCACTCCTACGAAGTTCATTTATGGCAACAAGAAGTGTTGTTCCTTCAGATACCAATGATCCTGCTAAAATGCAATATGCCCATAGAAGAGATTCCATTGGCACAGGATGAAGCAATCCCATAATTCCATGGTACCAAGAGAGTCCTGCACCCATCATAAAAATGCCAACACCGCTAATTAGTGAAGAAATATACCGCATATTTGAAAATCCATATGGATGAGTAGGATCTGGTGTTTGAACAGATTTACTGATGCCCAATGCTAGTAAACCCTGATTGCAAGTATCAGATAATGAGTGTATAGCTTCTGAAAACATACTTGCTGAACCCATATAAATCCATGCAAGAAATTTAAGGAAGCAATTTAAACCATTGATGCAAATGGCAACCATCACTTTTCCTGGTCCCTTGAAGAACACTGATGCTGTTCTGGAGCGTGGCTTGGTGTTTCCCAAGAAATTTCTATATTCTCTCAATAGTTTTTGGTTTCTAAACAGCCATTCTCTGTATTCTATTTCTGCCTCCTTACATAGCTTTTTCTTTCTAGCAAGACCTTCAGGGCTTCCCCAAACTTTCAAAGATTTTTGCCTCCACGTCTGATCTCAAATATACAATAAAGGACTCAGTATCCTCTTGGGGACTTCGTCGTCTGGTTTTTCGAAGCTGTTCCAAATCACTGGATTTGAGGCAGAACTCATTTATTGCTCTGACTCCAGTGATGAAATTATTCTGAGTGTATTTTGATCCATATACTCCTTTTTCTTAAGAACTGCTTTGAGCCTTACTTGGAGAGGTTCTTGCTTTAGTGGAGCTTTGAGTTCTGCACCTATATTTTCTGCTGTTTCACCAAAAGATGGTACCTTTCCTACTCTGAGAGTTTGTGATCCCTGTCCTTCTTTCTGGATATTTGTAGAGTACAACTTTACTTGGCTCAGTGTACAAATATGTGGGTGATGATAGGGAAGCATGTATGCAGTTTCCAAACGTCATTCAATTCTGCCATTCCTGGTGGTCGCTGGAGCCGCGGGCTGCTGCCCTACAGCTCAAACCGAGCCGGCACAGAAAAGAGCAGCTACATCTGTGGGTCACAGCGGTGGCGGCCAAGACCGGTCTCATCCTTGGGAGGCAGAGGGCCCCACTGGCGCACACAGCCATCTGCACCAACTGACTCCACAGACTGGACGCTGGAAAACACCGATGTTTGTGCTGCCAGCGGCGGCCTCCAGGGAATCCTATACTTCGACAGTGTTTCCTATAGAAGAGACTTATTATTCTTCAATGATTAGTTAATAAATATTTCTGCCACAGAGCTTACTATTACCAGGTGCTCATCCTTGCTTTCACTGTGTTTCAGCCAGAGGTTAACAGGCAGAGGACTATGGGTTCTTTATCACTGGCATTAGGGCAGTATTACTTCAACTTGCAACTGCTCACCAAATAATTTAATTTCAGAGGATTTATTCAGAGCTATGGAAGAACTATCTGTATATAAATAGCTGAGTTAAGTAGACCTTTCACTGCAGTTGTTAAAACCTATTGTTGTAGCTAGACACCTTGTAGTGATTCAAGATCATTTGTCTTTGAATAAAGTCTATGCTTTCTTTGATGCAAATGTGGGTTTCTTTAACTCTGAAAAAAGGAAGCTTTACTTAGGAAGACCAGAGAAAATGTTTTCTGAGTAATTAGGGGTAGATGAAATAATACTCTGCCACAGTCTCTTGGTTTTATTTCATTTTTCTGCCTTCAATATATACCACTGAATGTTTATTGAAAGAATAAATGGAGGGCCGGGGATTTAGCTCAGTGGTTTCACCACCTGCTGCACAAGCGCAAGGACCCAAGTTTGATTCCCGGTACCAAAAAAAAAGAATAAATGGAAAAACTGAATGAATATATGAATGGATTTTCTACTTTTTCCTAGATCAGAATTCTCCTAAATCTAGACAGACTCTTGAGTTACCCTAGAGTTTATTTTTCACAACAAAAATCCCAAAGTAGGTTTACTTTTTTATGAAGAGAAAAAGTCCCAGAGTTAGCAACAAAGCTCATGTGGCATGCATGGTAAGGAGTCTGTAGTTCAGAATCTCAGGGCATCTTTTGATTATCTCCTTAGGCTAAAGCACATTCAAGTTTCTATACCTTCTGTATCTTCTAGCCCCAGATGGATTTAAATCATATTAGACTTTTGAGGAGGAAGATGAGCGATAGAAGAGAGAAAGAAGATGTAGGTATCTACTGCTGTCTTTGAGTGTCCAGAGTAGAGAAACTAGAAAAACAGGCTGCTAGTAAAATGGACATTGGAACTGGATTCATCTTATAATTCAAGGCCTAGGTTACACTAGTGCTTTACAAAGAATGCTCCAAACCATTTTTTAATTTAATTATAAAAATCCAAGAGGCAGTTTGTTTTAGCAAGATTTCATTTTTACATATTTTCTCCCCGTTTCCACTCCTGCTACCGTCTTTCAAGCTATTCTTGCCAAGACTGCACTGAGCACTTTAACCAGGTTCTATTGCCTCTGTTGATCTCCTGTTATTCACTCTCCATGTAGAAGTTCGTGAATCAAAGCACTGTTCTCCTGAAAGTCTTCCATTGCCATTCAAACAAAGTCCAAAATCTTCCTGTGGACCTACCTTAAGGTCCTGTGTGAGCCCTGTCTACTTTGACTTTAGCTTGGTGCACCCTTTTGCTACTCTCCACTTACACTGACATCCTTGAGAGTGTGTGTGTGTGTGTACACGTACACACACATGTGTGCATATCTTTATTAAAATATAATTGACATGCCATAAGCTGAGCACATTTAAAGTACATAATGTGATGCTTTGACATTTGCATATGTGTACAAAACCAGAATGACAATCAAAATAAGGGGCAAATCTCTCATCCCCAAATTTCCTTTAGCCTTTATATAATTTCTCACTTATGTTCCTCATTATCCTCTCATCCTCCAGGTAAACAATGATCTGCTTTTTGTCATTATAGATAAAATTATTTTTTCTAAAATTTTATATAATGGAATCAGATTATATGTTCTTTTTTGTCATCTATTTTATTCAGTATAATTATTTTGAGGTTTATTCATGTTGTTATTTGTATCAAAAGTTTCTTCCTTTATATGGCAGGTAACATTTCACAGTAGGAATATACTATTTATGCATTTACCTCATTTTGGGCTGCTAGCCATAAAGCTGCTATGAACATTTGCACACAAATCTTTGTATGGGTGTATGCTTTCATTTCTCTTCAGGAAACGTCCAAGAATAAATGGCTAGGCCATGTGGTATGTATATGTTTAATTTATTAAAAAATCTACCAAACTTTTTTTTTACTAAGTGGCCATACAATTTCACATGTCCACTAGTAACATATGTGAGGACCAGTTGTTCCATCTTCTCACAAACACTTGGTATGGTCAGACTTTTTAACTTTAAACTTCATAAGAGGTTTGTGTTTGACCAATGGCTAATGATGTTGAGGATTTTTCACCTACTTGTTTGCCATCTGTATCACCTGTATATCTTCTGTTCAAACTTTTGCTCATTTTTTAAATGGAGATGTTTGTTTCCTGATTATTGGATTTGTTTATATAATAGTCTAGATCAAGTCATTTATCAGATGTGACATTTGGAAATATAATATCTGTGTGTAGTTTGTCCCATCATTCTCATTGTTTTTCAAAAAGCAGAATTCTTAATTTTGATTGTCATATTCACCAAAATTTTTAATAAATTATATTGTCAGTGTCATTTAAAGAATTCTTTGCCTAACTCAACCTCATAAAGATTTTCTCCTATATTTTCTTTGAAAAAGTTTATAATTTTAGGTTTACATTTATTTTTGTAATCCATTTGAATTAATTTTCATATGGTAGGAGGTATGGATGAATGCTCTTTTCCTTCTTTTGAAAATGATATCCAACTTTTCAGCAATATTTATTGAGAAGACTTTCCCTTCTTCCCTGAATTGTATCTTCGTTATAAACCAATTAATCATATGCATGTGGGCCCATTGTGAACACTGTCCTTTATTCCATTGACTTATCTATCTTTATAATGATATACACAGTCTTAAAATATTCTGCCTTTATAATAAGTCTTGAAATCAGTTAGTGTAAGTCTTACAACTTTAATTTTTTTTTTTTTTTGGTACTGGGGATCAAACCAGGAACCTTGTCCTTGTGACGCAGGCAGTGGCACCGAGCTAAATCCCTGACCCTACAACTTTAAGTTTTTCAAAGCTCTTTTATTATTTTACATCCTTCACATTTCCACAAGCATTTGAGAATCAGTTTCCCAAGTTCTACATTTTGATAGATTAATATCTGTTCTGACCTTTCAAAATTAAAAGATTATTATCAGTTCAAGACCTTTACAGCCTTTGTTTTTTTTTACATGGATTTCTCTATGACTGGGTCCTTCACAGTCAAAAGCAACATCCTCATAGATCTTCCTGACTACTCAATTTAAGTTTTATTCCTCATCAGTCTACCTTAAAAAATTCAATTTTATTGTCTTCTCAGCATTAATTCCTACCTGAAATTAATCCTATCTTTTGCTTATTTAATTGCTTATCTGTCTACACAAACTGAGAATGTGTATTATAATAAAGACTTTTCTTGCCTTACTCCATATTTATCCTTGAAGCTAAGAAGTACCTTTGACAAACCAACACTAATATTGCCAGATGTGTCACTGACTGACTGACACACATGCCTAGGAGTAAAGACTGACCTAGAGTGGAGATATACAATATTCACTACAACATGATAACTTATTTAATAATATTTCTCTAGGCAGACTGTAGGGGACTTGAATGTTACTTAAAGGTTGTGTTTATTGAGCTAGACCATAGTATTTCAGAAACATGGATTAAACCCAACATCTCAATGTAGCCCAGTAGCTTTGTTAGCAGAATTTAAAAGAGGTCTCAGGTTAGAGTCAGTTGTGATGACCTTAGGAAAGTAAATAAACTGGAATAAATGAAAATTTTTTCTAACACTTAACACAGGGTAAAAAGCAGAAAGTTTCAGGTCCATGAGAAACTATAGGCATTTCCAAATTAATATTTGAGTTAAAAAGAAAAGAAAATACCCACGGTTCTAATACACAGAGGCAGCAATTAGAAAGTTTCAGTTTTGTGCTTCATTGTTTAAAGCAACAACCAACAAAATCCATTTATTGATCCCTTTTCATGTTTCAAATGCATGAGCAAGATTTTGTCTTTAACAAGCTCATGCCACACATATATAAAATCCAAGGCTGCCTCAAGATCTCTTCTAACAGCATAAACAATTTTCTTCACTGAGCTATTTTCCTTCTCAGGACTTTTATTTAACTCATTTAGCCCACTAAACTTGTATAGAGCACCAGCTGCACGCTAGGAATGGTGATAGGCAGTGGAGATGAGAAATGAATAAAACAGAGTCCTGGTCTTAAGAAAGTCACAGAATTTTGTAATTTCTATCTTTTAAAGGAAAAACTGAAAAGACTGAAAGTCACAAAAACGATTCTTTTTCTCTTCCCAGGTTTTGTTACACTGGGTCTTTAAGTGCTTCATTCAAAAACCAAGCCTCATGGTGGGCTGGTTTTCCCCTTCCTCATCCAAGTGACTCACAGGCAACTATAGATCTAGTATTCTATTATTAGCCTTCTCAAACCTGATTATTCTAAGAAGCACTTCCCACTGGCAACATGGTAATCATGTTTAAATATAACTCTCCATGATCAATCTGAATCCTCAGATTTTTTAACCAAGTTTCCCCATGGTTGGCATAGTGTACTTTGGGCGGTTGCTTTGTTTTTAATTAATACACATTTTTATAATCCTAGGTGTAAGGTGTGTGTGTGTCCTATACTAAGGCCTTAGACAGGGATCATTTGAATGAAGACCATTGACTCTTAGTTGGGCTTCCTTTTTCCCCATACTCTGCCTACACCATTCAGGTTAGGGGTTGTCAGGATTAGAACTAATGGGATGTGTAACAACTCATAATTCATTCTACAATTATAGTGGCTAACATTTATTATTTCCTATGTAGCAGGCACTGGGTAACTTGTATGCTCTCATTTTATCTTTGTGCCCATCCTATAAAGTAGGGAATCTTATTCCTCTTTTGTTTTTTTTTGTTTTTTTAACCAAAAAGGCTCAGATAGGACAGACAATTTGGCCTAGATTGTATAATTAAGTAAAAGCATTAGGATGTCAGCTTAATCCTCTCTGATCATAGCCTATATATTTATATACTTTACTAATATGAAGGTGTATTTTTAAATTAGAAAACATTAATATTAAAAATTAAGAATAGTTTCCATATCCTACACAACTTCATTTTCCAACCTTTCAGTAACTAGAGAAATGAGACTGAAATTGTTCATTTTTTGTTTTAACAGACATTTCTGCTTTTAAAAATGAGATGTTATTAGAAAATTTCTGCCTCTGTAGATTTAGAAACAAAAGGTTATAGCTGACCTTTCAGTTAGTTTTGCAATTTTGACCACAGGCCATTTATTCTATTTCATGTCTGTAGGTTCTGAAGAGTGAGGAGAGCTTGTGAGCTAATATACAATATAAAAATGCCAATATCATACGAAATATGGGCCTAATTTTCATAGTAAATCTTTCTATAAATTACTGTTTCTCTGTTTTCTGTTCGTTCAAGTTGTAATAAAAAATGAAAATGGTATAAATACAGTCACTTTAAAATCTTTCTTGGAACTAAACTTCTATTCTATTATTTTTGAGTAGTGTGCTTGTTTGTCTGTGGTTGTTGTTATTCACTATACAACCTTTCACTTTCAAGTGCCTCAGTTTCACAGTAAACAGCTATCCAATTTTCAAAAAATCCTACTCTGACAGTAGTTATTAAGGACAAATTTATACACAGACCCACCTCCTGCAAAAAGATTAATAGACTAATACATATACTCAAAATAAGTAATTAAAAAACTCTATATTTTCTTCTTTCTTTATTAAGCACATTGTATCTTCTTTTTGACATTAGGCACTGACATCTCCCTGCCTACACATTCCAGTGATGAGCACTTGCCTGCGTGATTACTGCCTTTCCTAGACAGGGACAATGCACGATCTGAAGCTATTGCTGTTCCTGTCTTTAGTGGGAAAACCAGTTCCTTCAATCTGTTTATCAAATTCGCCTTCATGGTCAATACAGATGGCTATACTCAAATAAATCTGGAGACAGGCTGCGTAGACTGCTAAAGGCCTGATATGACTAGATCAGCCTAAATATGATGGAATCTATTTAGCTGCCAGATAATTACTATGCTTTAGAGAAATAAAAAATGTTTGACTTAATTTACTAGGAGGAAAAATTATACTATAAAAAGGAGTAAAATTAAAAATCTAGTCAATTATTAAAATTCAAAAAGAATTAGTCCTGAGAGATGGAAACCTAAATGACGCCCCAATGACTTCACACAGAGACATACAGATCTATCTAATGAGCGGTTGCTAAGTAGGAAAGATGTAGCTCATTATTCTTTTAGAAGAGCATAATTATACATAATTATAGGTAAACTATCATTCTAACATTAAATGCGATGTAGATGACATATTGGGCCTTTTGTTCCCCACAACACTTTTTGAACATCCACTAAGTTTAGAATAGCACAGAAGTTCAGATTTGTGAATGAAAAAAAATCCCATAGATCAAAGTTTATCATAATAAACTTCATAAAGCATCAACAATTTGGTTGCAGTACAATTTTGTTTTGTCTACATACTTATGAATCACTTTCTCAATAAAAAAAGTGAGAGACAAATAAATAGGCTCATGCCCACGGGCTCTGCAGAATTTAAGTAAGCAAAACATTGTGTTCAAAATGCAGTAGGTTTAAGAGGTAAATAAAATGCATATAACTATTTTTGCTTGTTCTTTTCACAGGTATGTCTTGGTTTGGTTTGGTTCACAGATATGGAAGTTTGGAAGTATGGCTTGCCTGTGTAGTTTGTCTAACAGTTTGATGTGGACATAAAGGCTGGAAAAATGAGAAAGTACTACTTGGTGATCAAAATGTATTCATCAGTTTTCTGCAAGGAAAGAGAATTGATAGCATTTATAGAGATACAAAAAAAAGGACATTTATTATGGGAATTGGCTCACATGGTTGTGGAGATCTCAAGGAAAGCCAATGGTGTAATTCAGTCTGAATCCAAAGGCCTGAGAACTAGGAGAGCTGAGAATGTAAGTACGAGAGTGTAAAGGTCAAAGAACCAGAAACTAATGTCCAAGAGCAGGAGGAAATGAACATTCCAGCTTCAGAAGAGAAAACAAATTAGCCCTCTTCCATTCATGTGTTTATTTAATTCTATCTGGGCCCTCAATGGGTAGGAGGGTGCCTGCCCACACTGCTAGGGTGAGTCTTTAGTCTACTTATTCAAATGCTAATCTTTTCCAGAAACACCTACACAGACACCTAGAAATGACACTTTTTATCAGCTGTCTAGGCATTGCTCAGCTCTGTCAAATCAACACAAAAAATTAACTATTGCACCAGAAGAAAAATTGTGAAAAACTGATTTTTCCTTTCTTTGTATGGATAGAAGTAGCACCCGCACAGTGAAGAAACAAAATGATAGTGAACAAGAATCATGCATTGTAATGCATTTGGTGTATCACTGTAAAATATGCAAATAGAGTAATGGGAAACCTGTTATTAAAGGGAATTTGGCATTTATACAACCATTCATTCAAACACACATGTATTATACACACATAATATATCTAATCATTCACTGGTTCATTAAAAAGAATTGAGAATAGGTTATGAGGCAGCCATCGAATGAATCAAATAGACTTGATTTTACCATTAAGATGGAGAAAAAGATAAATTACTGAGGAAAAGTACAAACACAAATAAAAACATAACCATAAAAGTCAACAGGAAACAGAAATATCTAGAAACACAATTACAGATGCTTGATAGTAGTTATATAAAAACGGGATAAAGCAAAAGTAAGGGTTTGAAGAGACTAGGATCAAATGAGGTTAGTTGAGGAGGCCAATTAAAAGGAGGGAAGGGCAGAATTTGTTCGAGTGGAGAGGGAAGAGTACTGTGGCCAGGAGTGCCGAGAAAGTCTGGGTAGGAGACAAAGACGTGTGCTCAGTGAAGGCTTTTTCAGCAGACATCGAGAATGGGTGTGGGAATGTCACCAGCTCTTAACTTTCCCTATGTCTCTAGGCTGAAAGTCGCACATGTTCATGGACGGAGAGATTCTCTTTCCAGTGGGGTAATATTTCACATTTATTCCACTGTAAGGACATTTCATATGTGAAAATCAGATTTTTCAGAATAAATTATAACCGAACATGAAGATATTTATTAAAACATGCTTTAAGGGCTGGGGATTTAGCTCAGTGGTGCCGCTGCCTGCCTTGCAAACTCAAGGTCCTGAGTTTGATCCCCAGTACCAAAAAACCCCCTGAAAAACCCAAAGTGTGTTTTAAGAGCACTTCTCCTAGGACCACCGGTATCGCACAAAAGAATGTACCCATTTGCCTTGCAGCAAAACTACTAACCTTATCATTTCATTTTATTTAGCTACTAATGTCAAGAGGGCTCAATTAAAGTAAACTTTTTCAGAGTTGAAAAAAGTCTGATTCTCCTTGAAAATAGTCTTCAGAGGTTGATGGGGGCATGTTATTAAAACTTTTTAGGCAGGGAATTGATGAGGGGTTAATGTAACATTGTGTTTCAGGCAGTTGAGTTATTATAGTGGCTTGAAAGAAAATAATTTCATCTAAGAATCTCATTAATTTTCCTTCATTCAATGGCTTTTCCAGCCTCATCTATTAAATACATCAAACAAAAAGAACCACATTATTAACTAACCTATAAAATTAAATTTGGCAACACATATATGGCTTTTTTACACAAAGTATAAAATTATGAATGCAAATTAATTTATTTTCAAGTAACTTCTTGTTTGTCATCTAAATAAAACACACTCTATACAATCCAAAGCATGCTGAAAGTAGAGATCACATTAATAGCTGACTGCAGTATTATATTTCATAAGGACTTAAAAGCTAGTGGCATGAGAGGTCCGGAAGATTAGTTATCAGGTTCTTTAGGCTAATTGGGTTCAAATGTTGGCTTTTGTGGAATGTGCAAAGGGGCTACCTCCTTATTAGGCAATTTTAGCAAATGCACACACTGATCAGAATGGTCACATCTGCATAAAAGTTGCATGATACAGTACTTATATGTGGCAAGAAAATAGTCTAAGAGAGCCATGCTATTGCAAATGTACACTTCAGTTAGTACTGACTTAAAATACTACATTTACATGGGGGAAGGTATGCATATTTTTGGAAGTTGTGGACTTGTCTAAATAATTTAAATTTATAAAACCTATTATATATAAAATGTAGGTTTAGTCAGTCAATTGGCCATCTTGCTGATCTCACTTTTCTGTTTCAAGAAGAAAAGCAATCTAGCCTGAATATTTTCTTACTCAAGTTTTCTGTTTGTGTTCTGGTGACCTGTCAATCAATCCATGAGTTATCTATCTATATCTATCTCTGTAAAACAATAACCTACGTGGGTACACCATTCCAATCCCTAGGATTTAAATAGTAAACTAGACAAAGTGCCCATATTCAACCTACAGAGGTAGACAATAAAAATAGCCAAAGAGATGATCACACTGTTGATAAATTATACAAAGAAAAATAAAGCAAAGTGGGAGAGAGAGACTATTTTAAGTTGAGGGCCAGGGAAGGTCTTCGTAAGTGGGTAGATTTCATTTGAGCAGAAGGCTCTTTCTTACTCGCTCTAATCTATTATACATTTTTCATAGCTTATAACTGAATACTTCCTGTGCAGTGCTCTTTCTTGGCTCTTTGCCCTCCCTCCTACTGTTTATTTTTACTAGTGTTTGCCTCCTGGAGAGAATGAGACACGTGACAATGTTGTTCCTGCTGGCAGCGCTCCAGAGAGATTGGAGACTGGGCTGATGATATGGATAAAATAAGAGATTCTAAGATTCCAATATAGTTTGTCTAAGCTACATTGGACTCATGCATGTTGATTTTTCTGAGTGATTTCAGTCTTTCAGAGGCTTGGGGGATATGTCTGATTCTAGTCACTTATAATAAACTAAACGTAGTTTTAGATCATTTTAATTCGTTCATTTCTGAACTCGTTCAGGAAATCATTTTGGATCATTAGCAATGACCATGCATTTTGATATTTTTTGAATAAAAGTTTATTTTATCAGTGTTATGCATTGTATATATTCTGCTGATGTTCACTTAAATAAAATTAAATTATTTCCCAACTCTTTGATCCATTGATCAAGGACTTTCACTAACTTGAAAACAAAATCTTGGGACAGTGTACCAGTCTCAAAGTACTGTTTACCTAGAATTGTGATACATCCTACATGATGAAGGCTTGTGGTAATATTTTAGTTTGAAAGTACATAGATGAAGGAACAAAGAAACACTCTCAATATTTCTAGAGAGAATGATAAGGAATATAAAGATTCAGAGTCCTAGAAAATACAGACACAGTAACAAATCTTGTTTCATCAAAATTCTTCTTGGGAAGTTCAATGGTCTGCAGCTAAAACAAGGAGTCAAATTTCTGTCTTAGGGGATTCTCTTTACACACAGAAACAGTCAAGAAATCCTCTAAGGAAGATTTCCTGAAGTCGAAGAAGCCTGGGGGTAATAAGGGATCATAAAATCATCTAGTCCAACTTCTTGTCTAAAACTTGACTCTTTGGGCAACTTTTCTTCTCTGTATACTATCAGACTCCAATACTAGAGAATTCATTTCTTCTTAAAGCAGGGAACTCTTTTAATGGAAACGTACATGACTGATAAAATGTCCTCCCATGTTGAGTTGTTTCTCTTCTACTTTCATTGCCATAACAGAAACTGAACCACACTTTGAAACACTTGTTATTTTCTTATAACATTTCATATAACACATAAGAATTTGAACTCTAGGAGTTTGCTGGACCTATAATTTACATTTTTGGAGGGCATAGTCAGAAGAAAGGCAGATGGAGGAGGAGGCCTTGGTGTTGTGCTCCAATCCAGAACTTCTTTACCAACAGTTGCTGGAGGAGCTGTTGATAAAGTAGTTCATTAATTTCCATTCTATTGTTGTAGATGGGGGTAGTGATTACTGAAAGCACAGTATTTGGCCATTCCCGGATCTCTAGACTATCAAATACTACTAAATTGTCACTACAACCCATAGGAAAGACTTTATTAGGCAGCTATTTACATTATTGATAAGCTGAATATTTAGAAAATAGTTTCTTATATGTCTTCCCCTCCACCTCTTATAATTTTCACCACTGACTCCTCTACTAAACAATACATACAGGTATTTGCAGCCCTCTGTGTACCCTAACAGGATGATGGTTTCTTTGATTACTTTACATGACATATGACTTCTAGATGATCCAGGTGTTCATCCTCTGGATAATGCATAGCCTATTAAACAAATTTAAATACTCTTAAATAAATACCACCTGATCGGGTACAAAGAAATTATCAGTCTTGGTAATTTCGTCATTACTTCTCCTGGTCCAGTATAATTTTATAAGCATTTTTTTAAAAACTGCATCTGATTGCAAACCAGGTCAATTAAGGCTCATGCATAGTACATTTTCAGTGGCGACCATTTAAGTCAAATATCCTATGATCTGCTTTTATACAATTGATTTTTCTAACCATAAGGCATTTTATATTTATTCTTAGTAGATTTCACCCTAGTGGGTTTTTTCCAGTGCCCTAGCCTCTGGAGATCATTCTGCACCTTGATTGCCTCATCCATCATTTTAGTCATTACTTCTTTTCCAGGTTTGTAGCTTCCACAGGTTTCGAAAGCACAATGTAATGATTATCTTACACCTGGCCCTACCTTCTCCTGACTTTCACAGTTCTTTCCCCTGGAGTGCTTTTTCCTGTAGAGGAATCCTAAGACTAATAGTTCAAAACATCTGAGCATCCAGTAAACTTTGGTTTCTGTCTATCTAGTCCACATATTCCTGATAGCTTATTAAACAAACTGTTGAATGAACAAATGAATATTGTGTCTTGTTTAACTATATCTGCACATAGAGATGTCTATTTAATTTGTTTTAACATTAATTTTTTTTTTTTTGGTACCGTGGATCAAACTCGGGACCTTGTGTTTGCGAGGCAGGTGGCAGAACCACTGAGCTAAATCCCTGGCCCTGACATTAACTTTTAAAAGCAAATTTAAATATTATAATTCTGTAGAAAGTATAGAGAAAAAAAGAAGCAGTATAGTCACTATACAGCATTATGTATTTCCTTAACATTAAGATACAATGTATGAGGTGTGATTGAAAAGTGAAATGTGTTTAAATAAAAAATATTTATTACCATAAACATTGCCATTAATCTCTCTCAAAATACTCCCACTCACTTTGAACCCACTTATTCCATTGTTCTTGCCACTTTCTGAAGCAGTTCTGAAAGTCCACTTTGTGAGTGTTTTTATTCAGTGTAATCAAAAATATGGTTAACGCTATTACCAAGTGCCATCCAATGAAAAGGCAAGCTTGTTAAAAACATTATGGTGTGTTCTTGTCCATGTTTTTCACCGGATCTGACACTGTGATACTACTGGCTCTTCCCCAAAGTCAAAATGACCGTGAAAGAAAACGTTTTTAGTTGATTCAGAACATTGAGGCAGCTATAACATTGCAACTAAAGACATAAAAGAGGACTTTGAGAACTGATTCAGAAAGTGGAAAGAATGGTGGGATAAATGCATTTGAAGCAAAGGGGAGTATTTCGAGGAGGATTAATGGCAATGTGTCTTTTAGTGTAATTAAAAAAAATTAAAGATACATCATAGTTTTCTATCACATTTTGTGCTACAGATATATTTGAAACTCCTAACGTATCACTAATTTATTTCCTCTTCTTTGTTGCTAAATTTTTAATAATCTCCTATAGATTAGACTAGTGAGAGGCTCACAAGAAGCTTTGTATTTTCAATAAAAATAATGAAACACAAGTATTTGTTTTTAAATTTTCATTCATGCATGGGTTTGCTCCCAGGCTTCCATATCATTTTTTTAAATGCATTGATACCACAACATCTTAATTGTTAGTAGTTTTATGGGAAGATTTGGTATCTCTGGCAAGGAAAGTTCTCCCATATTTTCAAAATCACTTTGCTTATTTTGGCTCCTTATTTTACTCTGTTAATTTTAGTAAATGTTTATCAAATTCTATGAAAATTCTGTTAAAATATTATAGTACCTTTAGAGTTTAAATTGGAAGATTAAATTACACCTGTGTGACTTTCAGTCATCCCACTTTGTATATAGTCTATGACTTCTTTTATCCACATTTTTTATATCCTTCAAAACTACTTCATATTTTTTCACAAAGACCTTATATGTTTTTTATTAGATTTGGCCCAGGTAATTTATAGATTCACTGCTTTTATGAAGGGTATTATTTATATTATATATTTAGTAAGTGTTCAGAAATTATTTATGTATATCACTATTCTACATGTACTGTATAGGTATACTACAGGTATATAGTATACTGTTTGTTATATGCTGTTTGTTTTCCTGCATCTATTTTACCTTATATCTAGCAATTTTGTTGAGCTTCCTGATAATTTGTAATTACTTCTGGATTTTCTATGGATACAATGTTATAGGCTACATGTAATTTTCTTTTTGACTGTTATACCTCAAATTTCTTCTTATCTTATTGCATAGTCCAGGACCCCAGTATCTTTTGAATATATGCAGTAATATGTATTTGCTGTCTTTTAGATAGATAATTATCTGTTTAAAGAACTGTTTAATTTTATAGTTTGTCAGTGATGGTTTATTTCTCAATCTTATGAGTAAGAATTTTACCAAATGCACTTTATGTACTTACTGAGATAATTACTTGTTTTCCCCCTTTAATTTGTTGGCATTCTTGTATTCCTGTGATAACTGTCATTTAATATTTATGGCTTTGAAGTTCTGATATAGTCAGCTGAAAGTCCTGCTTATGATAGGCCTTTAAAATAAAAATAATAAAATGTATCTTGCCATTAGAGATCAAGTGATATATCATAATGTATGTGGTATATGTATATAGTATACATACAAACATAAAAATACACATACCTAGTTACTTATACATAAATACATATATAAATATTTAATACACAAATATGAAGTAAGAAATATAAATCACAGTATTTATATTTTATCCATTTTATTTTAGGACAATCACTGAAATTCTCACTACTAGTAACATTACATTTTAAAGACATTTTCTAATAGCTACATATTATAATCAGTGTAGCAGTGAGAACAAAATAAAGTGAAGTTCTACAAAATTTTTAATAAGTCTAAGCAGTATTACAAACAACATTCATTTTGACTAAACATTATGATGTCCTCTTAAAAACATCTAAAATCTCTAAAGCTAATTTTCTCTTTAGTAATCATGAGTTTGGAGTGAAGTGGCAGAGAAAAAAGAATTTACTATAAATGGTGCTTGAAAATCCAGAGTGTTGCTAGGGAACATGGATTCTTAGCATTTGGAAAGTTAAAAAACCAAGGCTCTTAACTCTTTTAGTCATAGAAATCTTTATAATGAATCTGATTTAATATAATTTGGAGAAAAACTGGCTTCAAAATATTTGGATAACCACAACTTATGTTTTAAAATCAACCTGCCCTTAAGAAATAATTACATATGTTCAGCTCATGTTTGGAAACAGGAGAACATATGATCCATTATCTTTTACTGTACCATGTACTGTTACATGTACCATGTAACATGAAGCATCAGGATAGTGGTGAAGAGTATTGTGATGGCTAATTTTCTATTTTTGGCTTGACTGGGCAACAGGTTGCACAGACATTTAGTCAAATATCATTGTGAGTGTTTCTGAGAGGTTGCTTTTGGATGAGATTAATATTAGTATTGGGAGACTGAGTAAAGTGAATTTCCCTTCCTTGATGGGTGGGTCTCATCTAACAGTTGAAGGTCTAAATAGAAAAAAAGTGGCTGATCCTCCCTCCAGAAAGCAATATTCTTCCTGTTTAACTGCCTTAGGATTGGGCATTTTTTTTGCGTTTGGACTGCAACTGAAGCACTGGCTCTTTGTGGATCTCAAGCTTGCTTACCTTTGGGCAAGAACTATACTATTGGCTCTCCTGGTTCTCATGTCTTCAGACTCTGACTGGGTTTAAACCATTGGCCCAAAAAGAGCTTGCTGCTCTTTTTCTTTTGAGGAGGGGGCTCATGCACACTAGGCAAGTACTCTACCACTGAGCTACATTTCTAGCACATGAGCCAGCTCAGTATTATCTATCTGCCTGCCTGTAAGTCTGTCTGTTGATCTGTCATCTGTCTATCTATCTATCTATCTATCTACCTTCTATCTGTCACATCCTGTTGGTTCTATTTCTCTGGAGACTCTGAACATAAGTATAAACTCTATAGCCACATTGATTAAATTTAAATTATATCTCTGTCACTTACTGCTATCTGACTCTCAGAAAGCTACTGAGAATCTCTGTGCCTCAGTTTTCTCACCTTTAAAACAGGAAAAACAATATTATAAAAAAAATTATATAATCAATCAGGCTTTGTGAGAATTAAATGAGCTACTACATATAAGTCAGTAGAATGCCCAACCAAGTGTTTAATAAATAAATAAATAAATAAATAAATAAATAAATAAATGTTACCTAATAATACAGGAGCAGTTGTGGCTATTGTCAATCTTTTGCCAGGGAATGTATTTTCAGAAAGTATTATTAAAAATTCTATGATCTCTTATGATTTTTTAATTTCCTAAGCAAATAGAACTTATTCTTAGAAATATTGATCCAGAGATGGATAGCCCAGTGAATAACTTACAATCTCCTGCTAAATGAGCTTCTATAACATTGCCAGGAACCCTAGCAAGTTGAAAAATATGTACACAAAAGGAAACAAATGTAGACTCTATGGGTGAGTGGGTGCATGCATAGAATTAAAGAGAAAGGGGGATCATTTACATGAGCCACTGAATACATATCTGTATCAAAAGAAGGGTATACATATGAAGAAATAAAGTATAATTTCCTGAGCCTCAGAAAGATCGATGTCATGGACATCAGTATAGAAGTAACCACCACCAGAATTTAGAAGTAGAAGTGAATAACAATTTTTTATGCAAATTGAGACCACCCAGGGGAACCTAGGTAGGTGGAATATAATTACTCCAACTGGAAAGCACCCAGAATGCTGGTCTAATAATCTGCCCACATTTTTTTTTAAGTGCCAGACAGTTTTAAATGGCAAAAAATGTTCAGATACTTTTCATTATATTTTATAATCATAAAGTATTTTAGAAGTACATACAATATACTAGCTGGAATTATACCAAAATAAGAGCAAAGTGAGAATGAAAAAGGAACACGGTATCTTTTATTGTTATACATACATCCCATCTTTTCATAGTGTGAAAGAACCCTATATTTAAATAGAATGACAGAAATGAATGATTTCTTGATGGGTGCAAAATTTTAGAGCACTATTTTTCCCTTAAAGAAAACTGCACTATTCAACTTCCTATTACAAGGGGGAAGAAATGAAAAAACTATGCTAATGAGTTTCATTAGAGAATGTACTTGAAGCACTTGGTGGAATTTTGGGAATACATTTTGACAATGGCATCAAAATAAATCTTGGGAATGATTTCTGCAATTTTCTAGGCAGAAGGCTATCTGGGTTAAATGAGTCATTTCTTGGGCCATTAGATCTGCCCATCTGTAATACATGCAACTCTTGGCATACAGGGCCATCTGATAGGCCCAGCAACCAGGAGTTTGATCTTAAAAGACTTAACTGGAAATGGATATTGTTCCTTTCATTTTGTAGTATGAAAGTGCTCTTTGTTATTATCTGCCTTCCTTACATATTGAGTTCAGAACAACACATCCTATATAGTACCTGCACAGAAAGTGGTGAAATAAATGTTTGCTTGTTTTGAATTGTCTCCTTTTAGATTATCCTGTTCCAAGTTACAGTGAGAATTGTAAGTCAGTTTGTCTGACTTTTTATCAGATTCAATTCTAAAATGGCTGCATTGACCAAATTCATATTTCTTAAACATTCACCCAGGAGCCTTGCTACCTTTTATTAACACTGAGTGAACTAACACATGGTAGAACACACAAAAGAATGAAGATTAACCTAATGATTCAAAAGAATATGTAAATAATTTTGCCACAAAGTCAAAAGTAAATATATTTATGAACCTATATATGTCTGTCTTCAGCATCCGGGTAATGAGACAGGCCTATGCTAACAGCTCTGCATCTCAACCTTCCCATAAAGAATAAATCTTAAAGGTGCTGCAAAGCATCTGCATCTACTTCTATTACTCTATTATACTACACTCTATTATATATACTCTATTATACTTCTATACTCTATTATACTCTATACTTCTATTATATCTTGCTGCTCCCTAGGATGCAACCATATGAAAAGATCTGCCATGCTGCGAATCCACCTAGCTTTCACTAGCCTTCCTCTAAGCTTGGATTGCTCTTTCCCTACATTATCCAACACCATAATGCTGCTTTTCCTTTAATACCCAAGTGTCAGCTCACCTCTATTAACTTCTGGACAGAGTTGCATATTTCCTCTATTATGCTTCATTTGAGTCTTATCTATTTCTATTATAGCAAGTATCACTGTACTGTGGTATTTATTTGCATATACCAGATAGAGCTTCTAGAATAAAAATATATAGCCACTATGAGTAATTAATCTTTGTATCATATTCACACGGCAGGCTCCCTTCCTATCATTTTACTATCTAGAGTGCAAATTAATAACCAGTGCTTATCATTTCTTGAATTCTATTCCCTTGGACAGCACAGAATCCTGACATCATTTCTTTTCATCCTCCACAGAGACTCAATTCCAGTTCTGATCTGAATGCTTTTCATGCATGAAGAATACTGAATAGGGCAGTTTCCTGTTTAATTTAAGCATACTACTTGCTGTGTATTTTAACCTGTATCGACTGTCACCTGCCTTACTTGTCACTTTTGGACTAACTAAATTAATTATTTTATTTTGTCTGCCGGAGCTAAGGTGTAAGGCTGGTTATTGGAATCATGTAAGCACATTCTCTTCACAGCATGAGTGGTGCAGGATGGCCCAGAAAGGGAGCACTGAGGATAGTAAGCGCTGGGCTATGTCCCTGTAGAAGCAGAAGTCAGAGTGTGAGAGGCAGCCATGCAGGCTCAGGAGAATAAATGCAAAAGCATGGTTACTTTGATCTTCATAGTGTTTTGTCTCTAACTTGTTGTATCATCATCTTTTTCTCTCATTGGGGTTGTTTTCCTCATTTGTTAAGTAAGAGGACTGTACATAAGTCTTCTGTGTAATCATAAGCATGATTTTTTCAATATGTATGCAAAATTGTGCTAGTATTTACTTAATTAAAAATTAAATTAATGCTTTCAAATTTATGCCATCACCTCAAATGTTCTTAAGCAATATCTGTATAATTATAGATTTAAGGAGATAGTTACATATATTTTAAGTACACATTAAGTACATAAACATTAATGCTTTTAAAAAATCCATCCATATATATACCTAGAAGAATACCTAACATTTATTTAAAGCTTACTGTTGCCAAGTGCTACTCTAAGCTTTTATTTGCATAAATTCAAATAATCCTCGCCACACTCACTTTAATCCTGGTTTTACATCTGGGAAATTATGACACAGAGAGGTTAAGACCTGATGCAGAACCACACAACTTTTAAGTGACAGATTCAAACTCAGGCATCTGTAGCTACCCTTGGGAGACAACGGCCTGGAAGAGGCCCACGACCCTTTCTAGCGTTACACTCTCTGACCGTGCTCTTCTCTGGAGCACTCTTCTCAGCTCCTAAGAATGCACTTATTTACCTACTTGGCTGAATAATTTCCTTTCCAATAGAGTTTATCTTAGACTCTATGTGATTTTTGGCCTTTCACTATCTTTTATCTCATCACAATTATATAAAATTGCTCACTTAACCACTTATGCACAAATGCGGAAGTCAAATTTCAGCACAATCTCAGAAATTGTTTTATTTAACAGTTCCATAGGAATCATTCATTTTTGACTATGAAGAAGTTACATAAAGTTACCTTTTTCCAAGGGGAATTCACATGTCCTTGAAATTTAACAATTTACTAAGTACCATTTAGGTTTTCTTGAAAGAAAGGAATGCACAGAATTTTAGAGTTGGAAGGAAATTAGATGTTATCTGGTCCCAACACCAAACACTGAGATATCTCTTCCTAACTTTCCAGAATGGTGGCCATTCAATTTTTGGAGAAAATTTCTAGTGAAGTGAACATATTGATTCTATCACTGAATGTCCCAATTCATTGGTAAACATAGTGATTCTATTTATGAAATTATATACATATACAAATATCAACATCAGCCACCTAGTTTATTTTTTACCAAAATGGAAGTTTGTTTTCTTTTTGCAAAATATGTATACATTTATATCATAGATAATACTAATTTTTAGTAAAAGTTATGTATTTTCATGGCAGAAGACAATTTAGAAAAGTATATAAATAGGAACCAGTCAAAATCATGGGGATCAACAGTGTTGCTAATAATTTGATATTATTTTCTTCTCAATGTGAATGCATATATCATGTGCTGGTGTCTTGCATACATGTACCTTTAAATTAATTTGATATTACATGCTCATATTGTCTGTGTGTGGTAAGACTCCTCTTGGTACCACATGCACAAATGAATCAAGTTTTGACAATGTTTTGGAAAAAACAGAGACTTCATAAAAGTAGGAGCATCTGCTTATAGACTAAGAATAACAGAGATAAAATTTACCCTCCTTCCTAAAATAATAAATATGTGAAATGATGACTTGCATTAAAAATGAGGGTCATAAACCTCTGCGAAACAGCAAACAAGTTGAGTCCTTCAACTGCTCTAGTTTATAGCCATGAGAGAATCTCCATGCTGTGGAGCAGGACAAAGGAACACAGGGAAGATCTGGACCCCTGACTTGAGACAGACTTGGGAGTCAGGTAAGGTCAAGGGGAATAGAGTAGTCAGGACAGATTATGTAAAGGAGACAGATATAGACAGACAAAGCTTCAAAACTCCATAAACAACTCTCTCCAGTATTCATCTGAGTAATGATCAGCACATTCCTCACTGGGGAAAGAGTCACTCGTGGTAAGACTGTCCAGTGCTATGGGTCATTCTCCAAAATAGACCACATACTCACACATAGAACATGTTTAAGTAAGTGCAAAGAAACTGAAGTTATCCCCTGTATATAATCAGACCATACTGCAATGAAATTGGAGATCCATAGCAAAAGAAACTGCAAAAATTTCATAAACATGTGGAAATTGAACAACACACTTCTGAATAACCAATGGGTCACAGAGGAAATTCAAGAAGAAATCAGACAGTTCCTT